>CM064557.1:1797410-1879910 GCA_032716605.1 Paralithodes platypus | reverse complement strand
GTCTATTTGCGCTACCGTTTTACAGTCTATTTTACAGTTTATTTGCGCTACCGTTTTACAGTCTATTTTACAGTTTATTTGCGCTACCGTTTTACAGTCTATTTTACAGTCTATTTGCGCTACCGTTTCTTGAGTGACGGAGGATAGAAGTTACGATTTCTGCCCAACTTGGAATGAACGGACTATATTAAGGGGGTAGTACTCGCTTTTTCTGGACCCCCTTCTCCCTCATGTTTAACATATTTATAGTTTTGAGGTTTTAAGACGTTCGATCCGTTAGTTTGGCAATTTTGAGACCTTTCGCCTCATTTTCTTGTCAATATTAAAACCTTTCGTACCTTTTAGGTGTCGATTTTTTCCTCGCGAGCGATAGCGAGCCTCTAATTTTAGAAGGAACCGGCCTTCGGCCGGGAAATTTTTCTACCGAAAAATGTACAAATTTAGCTTGACAGGGGGCCTAGGGAGTGTTTTTCTAAGCTTGATGAAGGTCTAGCGAGAACCTCAAAAATAAATTAATAAATAAATACATAGACCAAAAGCCAAGCACTACCCCCTTAATAATAGGTTCTGAAATTATAGGTAAGGCTATAGCTCAGGTAAGGTAGGGTATATTAGTGACTCGTGTGGTACTGTATAAATTATAGGCAAGGCTATAGCTCAGGTAAGGTAGGATATATTAGTGACTCGTGTGATACTGTATAAATTATAGGCAAGGCTATAGCTCAGGTAAGGTAGGATATATTAGTGACTCGTGTGGTACTGTATAGTTTCTTTAGGCTAACATTAGATGATTTTATTCAGCTTAGGAAGGGACGTCTAGGGAGAAACAATCCCACTTAACCTAATGTCTGTACTACAAGTCCTTAACCGTGCTGTACGGTCGCGCTAATAAGTCATGGTCCAGCTGTCATTACGTTTGGCTCGCTCTGTGCTGTATTAATGGCTGTCAGATGTTGAATAGGGTGGGTAAGTGTAGGAACATGTTTGTATATTTCACTCGATATGAAGAAATGAAAGTTAGGTATTGTTGATACCAATTATTAATCAAAACGTACTTGGTGCCGACACATCACTTATTAGCGCGACTGTACCGGCGACGTCTTTTATATTTCATTCCGGGTGCATTTAGACGATTTGATGCAGCTCGTGAAGGATATGTTGTGGCTGAAAGGATTGATTGAGCGAGTTTGTAGCCTATTCATGGGTAGACGTCCTTCCTCAGCTGAATAAAGTCATCTGACATTGGCCAGAATATAATGAAAAGGACGTCGCCGGTACTGCATGGGTAAATAAGGACGTCACCGGTACTGCATGGGTAAATAAGGACGTCACTGGTACTGCACGGGTAAATAAGGACGTCGCCGGTACTGCATGGGTAAATAAGGACGTCACCGGTACTGCATGGGTAAATAAGGACGTCACCGGTACTGCATGGGTAAATAAGGACGTCGCCGGTACTGCATTTTTTTTTTTTTTTTTTAAAGAGACAATGAACAGAGGAAGGAAAAACACAGATAAAACAAAAAGGTCCATGTGCCTAAAGGCATCCTCCATTCATAAAATGTTTGTAACAACTGGATTTAAACATTTGCAGATTGTAAGTTTGTGGAAAGCAATTCGAGGGAAGTGAATTCCAAAGAGTAGTAGCTCTGGGGATAAATGAATTCTGATAAGCAGAAGTTCTGCATTGTGGAGGAGAAAGTGTAAATTCATGGGCGCTCTCAGCTGCCCTAGTTCTACGCGGAAAGATGTGGAGAGGCGGCACAATTGAAGCAAGTTCCTCGGAACAATTGCTGTGAAAATATCTGTAGAATAATGCAAGGGATGCAACGTTTCTTCGTATGGATAATGTAAGAAGGTCCTGTGTGATTGCAGGATTATTGATTAATCTAATAGCTTTATTTTGAATTTTGTCCAACTGCCTCAATGCAACCACTCCACTTCCACCCCACAGAGGTGAACAGTAATCCATCTGAGAACGCACATGACTTTATATATCACGGCCAACTGCTCGTCAGTGAAGAATTCTCGAACTCTGTACAGGAGTCCCAGTTTTTTAGAGGCATTCTTAGCAATGCTTCTAACATAATGTGTCCAGCTCAAGTTAGTAGTTAATGTTACACCGAGAATGTCAATACTAGGGGAAGTGGGAATATTTACATCATTAAAAAATATATGGGAGTCAGTGAGATTCTGTCGGTTAGAAAATTGAATGTATTTGGTTTTCTGTGCATTAAAGGAAACTACATGGGTAAATAAGGACGTCGCCGGTACTGCATGGGTAAATAAGGACGTCGCCGGTACTGCATGGGTAAATAAGGACGTCGCCGGTACTGCATGGGTAAATAAGGACGTCGCCGGTACTGCATGGGTAAATAAGGACGTCGCCGGTACTGCATGAGTAAATAAGGACGTCGCCGGTACTGCATGGGTAAATAAGGACGTCGCCGGTACTGCATGGGTAAATAAAGACGTCGCCGGTACTGCATGGGTAAATAAGGACGTCGCCGGTACTGCATGGGTAAATAAGGACGTCGCCGGTACTGCATGAGTAAATAAGGACGTCGCCGGTACTGCATGGGTAAATAAGGACGTCGCCGGTACTGCATGGGTAAATAAGGACGTCGCCGGTACTGCATGGGTAAATAAGGACGTCGCCGGTACTGCATGGGTAAATAAGGACGTCGCCGGTACTGCATGGGTAAATAAGGACGTCGCCGGTACTGCATGGGTAAATAAAGACGTCGCCGGTACTGCATGGGTAAATAAGGACGTCGCCGGTACTGCATGGGTAAATAAGGACGTCGCCGGTACTGCATGGGTAAATAAGGACGTCGCCGGTACTGCATGGGTAAATAAGGACGTCGCCGGTACTGCATGGGTAAATAAGGACGTCGCCGGTACTGCATGGGTAAATAAGGACGTCGCCGGTACTGCATGGGTAAATAAGGACGTCGCCGGTACTGCATGGGTAAATAAGGACGTCGCCGGTACTGCATGGGTAAATAAGCCCAATATACGAAAGCCGAAAGTCGGTGTACAAAAAAATAAAAAAAATAAAAAAAAAATAATAAAAATTAAAAAAAGGGATTTATAGATCAGAATGAGATATCAAAGTTTCAGTTAATCGAGGTAATAATCTCTCGCTACCCCTCGCCACAACTACAGGCGTCACCGGTACTGAAAGGGTTAATCAAGGTAATCTCTCGCTACCCTTCACCATAACTACCGACCGATCAGATTATAACTTCAACAAACCTTTTAAAACACTTGAGGTGAGTTAAGAATGATGGACGTTCATTAATAAGGAGCTGTCTGCGGCGGTATCGTAACAGTAATAAATAAACCACGCGGCTATCAACTATAATTTATCAAATGTTACGTGCCGTCTCCTAATCGCGATGGAGGAGAGAGAGAGAGAGAGAGACAGAGATAAAGCTAGGAAGGGAGAGAGAGTTACATAGAGTTACATAGATACACAGACTACACAGACCTTGCGGTCCCTACTAGGTAGTCCGGACTTAATACTAAAATAAAATTTGCTACAAAGTGGAATGCAAGGATAGCAAAGCAGAAGGCTCTCTCCCCACCCACCTCCCCCTCCGACCGTTGGTTGGTGACTCGACTTGGTGAAATTGAGTTGGGGAAAGAAGTCCCCCAGCAGAATGAGAACTTCTACTGGGAAATTTATAGTAAAGAACGAAGTTGAGTTAAATTATATACTACCGATGCTTAACCTATTATATACTACTGATGCTTAACCTATTATATACTACTGATGTTTAACCTATTATATACTACTGATGCTTAACCTATTATATACTACCGATGCTTAACCTATTATATACTACTGATGCTTAACCTATTATATACTACCGATGCTTAACCTATTACATACTACTGATGATTATCTATTACATACTACTGATGATTATCTATTACATACTACTGATGATTATCTATTATATACTACTGATGCTTAACCTATTATATACTACTGATGCTTAACCTATTATATACTACTGATGCTTAACCTATTATATACTACTGATGCTTAACCTATTATATACTACTGATGCTTAACCTACTATATACTACTGATGCTTAACCTATTATATACTACTGATGCTTAACCTATTATATACTACCGATGCTTAACCTATTATATACTACTGATGTTTAACCTATTATATACTACTGATGCTTAACCTATTATATACTACTGATGCTTAACCTATTATATACTACTGATGCTTAACCTATTATATACTACTGATGCTTAACCTATTATATACTACTGATGCTTAACCTATTATATACTACTGATGTTTAACCTATTATATACTACTGATGTTTAACCTATTATTATTATTTTTTGTTTAACCTACATTATTCCCACTTCCTCAAAATTAATGTCTAGACTTCATTTGAAAGTGTCAATCGTCTTAAATTGTACCACTTTCTCTGGCAAGTTGTTCCACTCGATGACCACACTGTAGGTGAAGAAGTGCTTTGTAACATCCAGATTCACCATCCTGGTTTTTTTAATTTAATTGCATTTCCCCGAGTGAATGAACTATTATCTATTTTGAAAAGTGAATTTACATCAATTTTGTCAAATCCCTTTAGTATCTTGAAACACTCGATTAATTGACCTCATAATCTTCTTTTCTTTGGTGAATACCATTTATATACATTTTTTTTTTTTTTTTTTTTTTTTTTTTAGTCTTTCATGACAAGATTTATTTCTCAGTGACGGAGATCCGAAAGAGAGAGAGAGAGAGAGAGAGAGAGAGAGAGAGAGAGAGAGAGTTACATAGATACTCAGACCACACAGACCTTGCAGTCCCTACTAGTTGGTCCGACCTTAATACTACTAGATAGGGACACTTTATAGAAGAAGAATAGGACAGCAAAGTAGAAGTGAGAGAGAGAGAGAGTTACATAGATACTCAGACCACACAGACCTTGCAGTTCCTACTAGTTGGTCCGACCTTAATACTACTAGATAGGGACACTTTATAGAAGAAGAATAGGACAGCAAAGTAGAAGTGAGAGAGAGAGAGAAAGAGAGATTTTATCAAGACAGTATCAGGACAGCTACCTCCCTGGCAACCTCGCTACCAAGTTCAAAACACATTATGTACAGTGGTGCCAATAAGTCATGTCTCGGTTGTCATTACGTTTGCCTCGCTATGTGCTGTATTAATGTCTGTCAGATGTCGAATAGGGTGGGTATGTGTAGGAACATGTTTGTATATCTCACTCGAAACGAATATATCAAGTTTTAGACATTGCTGATACAAATTATTGATCGAAATATACTTGGTGCCGAAACATCACTTATTAGGCCGACTGTACAATCGCGCTAATAAGTGATGTTTCGGCACCAAGTATGTTTTCATCAATAATTGGTATCAGCAATATCTAAGCTTCATTTCTTCATATCGAGTGAAATATACAAACGTCTTCCTACACTTACCCCCCCTATTCAACATCTGACAGACAATAATACAGCACAGAGCAAGCCAAACGTAATGCCAGCTGGGACATGACTTATTAGCGCGACTGTACACTCGGATACCATAGTCTCTAGCCCACTCATAACAATTCGTGGACCCAGTATGTTTTTCTTAAGGTGAGATATCGACTTGAGGGATTTTTTTCTGGACCCCTTTCTCCCTCATGTTTAGCCCCATTGCTTTTGAGATTTTAAGACAGTCGCCCTATTAGTTTGGCGATTTTAAGAACTTTCGCCCCATTTCCGACAATTTTAAGACCTTTCGTGCAATTTAGGTGTCGATTTTATCCTGGCGAGCGGTAGCGAGCCTGTAATTTAAGAGGAACCGGCTTTCAGCCGGGACATTTTTCTACCGAAAAATTTACAAATTTATCTTGAAAGGGGCTCAAGGGGGTGTAATCTTAAGCTTGATGGATATCTAGAGACCAAACTAAAAACCTCCCCTTAAGACGTTTATCTTCAACCAGGTGTCAATTTACAGCATATTTTGAATTATGTTTTAGGCAGCTGACTTAATTTGTACATTTTTCGGTAGAAAAAATTCTCCGGCGAAGCCGGATTTCTCCATGCAATAATGGCTCGCTGTCGCTCGCCAGGAAAAAATCGATACCTGAATGGGGAGAAACGTCTTATAACAGTAGGCTGAATGGGGTCGAATGGATAAAACCCATAGAGAAAAAGCAGGTCTTTCCCCTTAAATAACGATGTGTACAGCTCCAACTTCCTTATACATTCATCTACCCATAGCCTATGATAGCGCAGTTGGAATGTGTGTACATGCTTAGATTGATATGCAGGATTCGAAACTGCATAATAAATCGTAGGCTTGTCCACCATTCTATAACTGTCTTCGTAGCGCAATGGATAATGCACTGAATTTCGGTGTGAGTATCCTAGGTTCGAATCCCTGGACTGCCACATGTATTTGTTGATTTCATTAATTGAGTTTAGGAGTAAAGTGGGTTGGTGGAGGTAACATAATAAAACATATAAACTCGCAAGTGGTTAATTAATCAATATAATATCAATACAAGTGGTCAATTAATATCAATACAAGTGGTCAATTAATAGCAATATAATATCAATACAAGTGGTTAATTAATATCAATACAAGTGGTCAATTAATATCAATATAATATCAATACAAGTCGATTATAATTCAAAGGCTGACTTCATGAAATACAAAATTTGTTATGAGTTCAGTGAATACATTACATACTGAGGTAAAACACTGCACAACACACATAGTAGCTCCGTGCTTAGTCTTATAGCTAGAGATTAACCCCTTGAAGCTCTGACGCGTTTTAGCAGTATATTTTGGCTAGCATTAGACGGTTTTATGCAGCTTAGGTGTCGGTGGGCTTAGGGTCGGTGGGCTTGCGACCCCCACCCGGAAAAAATATCGAAGCAAGGAAAAACGAACGAACAGCCTCGGATGCGGACGGAACCAACGTTGACGAACCACGACCGACTAAGGACATGCCTTCGGACATTCTGAGAATGGCTACGTGGAATGTTAGTGGCATGAATGATGGCACAAAAGAGAGAGAGGTTCTGGAAGTGTTAGTGAATGCCAGGCTGGATGTATGTGGAATGACAGAGACCAAATGGAAAGGTTCAGATGTGAGAGAGTGGGAGTGTGGAATGGGTGTGTGTGCTGGAGTGAGTGAAGGAACAGCGAGAGAAGGTGCATGTTTGTTTGTAAGTAGCAAATGGAAGGAATGTGTAAGAGAGTATGGGTCTGTGGGTTCAAGGATTGTGTGGGTGAGAATGAAAGTAGGAATACAAACGTGGGTGATTGTATGCGTGTATGCCCCGACAGAGGATATACTTGAAAGAAAGAAAGAGGAGTTCTGGATGAATGTGGAGGCGTGCCTGGAGAAGTTTGACAAGAACGAAAGAATATTTCTGATTGGGGATATGAATGGTAAGGTGGGTGATAGGAAAGTTGAGGGAGTGGTGGGAGGGTGGGGGGTACCATCAGAGGTGAATGGGAATGGTAGTGCACTTGTGGACGTATGTGTGGGGAGTAGGCTGTGGATAGCCAACACCTTCTTCCGACACAGAATGATCCACAGGTACACGTGGAAACGGATGTTGACGATGAAGGATAAGACAGTGGTGGAACGAAAGTCATTGATTGATTATGTATGTGTGGATGAACGAATGAAGAAATCTGTGATGGATGCTAGGGTGTATAGGGGTATTGGAGGGGGTCTGTCTGATCATTATGTAGTGGTAGCTAAGGTTAGGATACAAAAGAAGTGGGTGAGGAGAGCGGGAGGGAGGAGGCGAGAGGAGGGTGGAATGGTGAGGAGGGTGGAGAGGTTGCAGGAGGAGGAAATCAGGGAGGAGTACAGGAGAGCAGTGGAAAGACGACTAGGTGGGTTCGACCTGGAAGTTATGGAGGAAGTGGAGGAGATGAGCAAGGTGTTTAAGGATGAGATCTGTGCAGCATGTGAGGAGGTGTGTGGAGTGAGGAGAAGAGGGAGGGGAGTGAAAGGTACAGCATGGTGGACAGAAGAGGTACGAATAGCTGTGGAAGAAAAGAAGAAAGCATATAGAGAGTGGTTGGGTAGCAGAGGGAATGAAGATTCCGAGAGACAGAAACGAGCGAGGTACGTGGAGAGTAAGAGGGTGGTGAAGAGAGTAGTGAAGGAAAGTAAGAGAAGAGTAGATGAGGAATTTGGAAGGAATCTGAGTGTAAAATGGAGGGAGAGTAAGAAACTGTTCTGGAAAGAAGTCAAGAAAGTTAGGGAAGGTAGCAAGGGAAACAGTAAGGGTGTGAAAGATAAGAATGGGAGAATGCTAGCCGAGAAGCAAGAGAGAGTCGAAAGATGGAGGGAGTACTTCAGTGAGTTGCTAAATGAAAGGAATGAAGAGCCAGCAAACATAGCTGGATATGGTATGGGAGGGAGAAGAAGAGAAGTAGTGGAGGAGGAGGTGGGGATCAGGAGGTCAGAAGTGTGGGAAGCCATGAAAAGAGTGAAGTTGGGGAAAGCACCAGGAACAGATGGAGTGTGTGGGGAAATGTTGAGGTATGGTGGTGAGATAGTGATAGAATGGGTATGGAAAATGTGCAAACTAGCATGGGAGAAGGGGAGTGCACCCGATGACTGGAAGACTGGCATAATAGTCCCCCTATATAAGGGCAAAGGGGAAAGAGGAGTGTGTGGTAACCACCGAGGAATATGTCTTCTAAGCGTAGTAGGGAAGGTATACAGTAGGGTAGTGATTGAGAGAGTGAGAGTGAGAACGGAGAAATGGATAGGCGACGAGCAGGGAGGTTTTAGGAAGGGAAGAGGATGTGTAGATCAGATTTTTACCCTGAATTGTGTTGTGGAGAAGTATCTGGAGAAGAAACAAAAGGTGTATGTTGCCTTTATGGACATGGAGAAGGCCTATGACAGAGTGGATAGAGAAGGTTTGTGGAAAGTACTTAGAATATACGGAGTAGAGGGCAAGTTGCTGAAAGCAGTGAAGAGCATGTATGAGGGTGCAAAGGCGGCAGTACGTGTGGAGAGTGAGCAGAGCGAGTTCTTTGACCTGAATGTTGGTTTGAAACAGGGGTGTGTGATGTCCCCGTGGTTGTTTACTGTATATATGGATGGAGTTATGAAAGAAATACTATCAAGAGCAGTGGATGTTGGTGTATCGCTGAAAAGGGAGGGAATTGAGTGGAAGCTACCTATACTGCTGTTTGCGGATGATACAGTTCTGATGAGTGATAATGAATGGGAGTTGCAGGGTCTGGTAAATGAGTTTGGAACAGTGTGTGCGAAAAACGGAATTTGAAGGTAAATACGGGGAAGAGCAAGGTTATGGTCTTCGAAAGGGGTGAAGTCACAGAGTGTGAGGTGAAGCTGAACGGTCAGGCTATGGAGATCGTCAACTCTTTTAAGTATCTGGGCAGTGTGTTGAGTAAAGATGGGACTATGGATGAAGAGGTGCGGGAGAGGGTACAACAGGGGAAGAGGGTTGTAGGAACGCTAAAAGCAGTAACAAGAAATAGGGTGGTCAGTATGGAAGTGAAGAAGTCCTTGCATGACAGTGTGGTAATCCCGACACTGACTTACGGAAGCGAAGCATGGACGTTGGTTGAGAGACTCAGACCAAGAGTGAGAGCAGTGGAAATGAATTACTTAAGGAGTGCGTGCGGAGTTACATGGAGGGATAGACAGACTAATGAGGAAGTAAGAAGGAGGTGTGGTGTGGAGGTAGATGTGCTGGAAAGTGTGAAAAGGAACAACTTGAGATGGTTCGGTCATATGGAACGTATGGAAAGCGAGAGAATGACTAAGAGGGTGTATGAGAGCGAGGTGGAGGGACAGAGGGGGAGAGGTAGACCGAATATGAGGTGGAAGGATGGAGTGAGGAAGTACATGAACGAAGGTGGTGCTGGTTGGGGGGAGGGGCGTCGACTGACTGGGGACAGAGGTGCATGGGGGCGGTTCGTTCGTGGCCACCCCTTCGGGGATCACGGCGTCAGGCAATAGATAGATAGATAGATGCAGCTTAGGAAGGTTCTGTGGGTATTAAATGGGTAAATACTCTCCCAATCAACCCTCTGACTTCCATATACCCTTCCTAATCTGAATAAAATGGTCTAATAATTACCACAAAACAAAACAGAAATGCGCATTGGAGCTTGAAAGGGTTAAAAGATTAACTGTTTAAGGGGAGGTTTTTAGTTTGGTCTCTAGATATCCTTCAAGCTTAAGATTACACCCCCTTGAGCCCCTTTCAAGATAAATTTGTACATTTTTCGGTAGAAAAATGTCCCGACTGAAAGCCGGTTCCTCTTAAATTACAGGCTCGCTATCGCTCGCCAAGATAAACTCGACACCTAAATGGCACGAAAGGTCTTAAAATTGACAGAAATGGGTTGAAAGTTCTTAAAATCATCCAAATAATGGGGCGAACGTCTTAACATTAGGAAAACAATGGGGATAAACATGAGGGAGAAAGGAGTCAAGAAAAAAATCCCTCCAGTGGATATCTCCCCTTAAACCATTAGCTATTAATATGTCATTATTTTATACATACAATCAATATAAAT
This sequence comes from Paralithodes platypus, assembly GCA_032716605.1. Classification (NCBI taxonomy): domain Eukaryota; kingdom Metazoa; phylum Arthropoda; class Malacostraca; order Decapoda; family Lithodidae; genus Paralithodes; species Paralithodes platypus. The sequence continues at coordinate 1,869,330 of CM064557.1, read as the reverse complement.
TTGATATAATATTGTATCAGTGTCTGTTGACATGTATTGTTTTAGTTGTTTATCTTTAAGGTTACATGGTTATTGATAGTTTTAAGGGGGTGACCTGCTTTTTTTGTTATTTCTGTCCTTTTCTCTCTTTCTCTGGCTTGTGTCCATTCGGCCCCATTCAGCCAACTATTTTAAGACGTTTATCCCCATCTAGGTGTCGATTTCTTCCTGGCGAGCGATAGCGAGCCAGCATTATATGAAGAAATCCGGCTTCGCCGGAGACATTTTTCTATCGAAAAATTTACAAATTTAGCCTGCTGTCAAACAAAACTAAAAAATATGCTGGCTCGCTACCGCTCACCAGTAAACAATTGACACCTGGATGGGTATAAACGTCTTAAAACAGTAGGCTGAATGGGGCCAAATGGATACAAGCCAGAGAAAGATAGAAAAGGACAGAACAAAAACAGGTCACGCCCCTTAAATTCATCAGACAACACATTTCACATTGAACAACCGGAACGAGCAACATTATTGGTGTTTTACATGGTTCAGTCTGTGGTTTAGGTTGGTCTAAATAAGTTACTATTTAATTAATTGCATACAAATTTAAATTACTCTCGTCTGAATATGTCTTGTATTTTAAGTAATGCTAAATGTCTGAAGAGAGGATCGGTACGTTCTCTGTAGCTTACTTCCGATATATTTCCAACAATTTTTTTCTGGATTTTAATTTAAATAGGACTTAAGGGGAGGTTTCTAGTTTGTTATGCAGGTTAAGGGGAGGTTTCTAGTTTGTTATGCAGGTTAAGGGGAGGTTTCTAGTTTGTTATGCAGGTTAAGGGGAGGTTTCTAGTTTGTTATGCAGGTTAAGGGGAGGTTTCTAGTTTGTTATGCAGTTAAGGGGAGGTTTCTAGTTTGTTATGCAGGTTAAGGGGGAGTTTCTAGTTTGTTATGCAGGTTAAGGGGAGGTTTCTAGTTTGTTATGCAGGTTAAGGGGTCTAGTTTGTTATGCAGGTTAAGGGGAGGTTTCTAGTTTGTTATGCAGGTTAAGGGGAGGTTTCTAGTTTGTTATGCAGGTTAAGGGGAGGTTTCTAGTTTGTTATGCAGGTTAAGGGGAGGTTTCTAGTTTGTTATGCAGGTTAAGGGGAGGTTTCTAGTTTGTTTCCTACTCCTCCAGCAATCTTAAAATTTCACCCCCTTGACCACCCTTTCAAGATAAATTTTTACATTTTTCGGTAGAAAAATGTCCCGCCGAAGGCCGATTACTCTTAAATTACAGGCTCGCTATCGCTCGCCAGGATAAAATCGACACCTAAATGGCACGAAAGGTCTTAAAATTGGCAGAATGGGGCGGAAATCCTTAAAAATCACCAAACTAATGGGGCAAACGTCTTAAAATCTCAAAAGCAATGGGGCTAGACATGAGGGAGAAAGGGGTCAAGAAAAAAGTCCCTCAAGTGGAAACCTCCCCTTAAAAGGCTATCAACCCTATTGGATTATTAAGCCAGCACACTGCAAGACAAGTACTACATTTTCAGGACTGGTGGAGCCCCTTTTCGAGAACCCCAGTCCCTTGGTTTTCTGGAATAGGTGAAGGTGTTATATAACTTAGGGCCTTACTGCTGAGCCTTAGGGCCTTACTGCTGAGCCTTAGGGCCTTACTGCTGAGCCTTAGGGCCTTACTGCTGAGCCTTAGGGCCTTACTGCTGAGCCTTAGGGCCTTACTGCTGAGCCTTAGGGCCTTACTGCTGAGCCTTAGGGCCTTACTGCTGAGCCTTAGGACCTTACTGCTGAGCCTTAGGGCCTTACTGCTGAGCCTTAGGGCCTTACTGCTGAGCCTTAGGGCCTTACTGCTGAGCCTTAGGGCCTTACTGCTGAGCCTTAGGGCCTTACTGCTGAGCCTTAGGGCCTTACTGCTGAGCCTTAGGGCCTTACTGCTGAGCCTTAGGGCCTTACTGCTGAGCCTTAGGGCCTTACTGCTGAGCCTTAGGGCCTTACTGCTGAGCCTTAGGGCCTTACTGCTGAGCTTAGGACCTTACTGCTGAGCCTTAGGGCCTTACTGCTGAGCCTTAGGGCCTTACTGCTGAGCCTTAGGGCCTTACTGCTGAGCCTTAGGGCCTTACTGCTGAGCCTTAGGGCCTTACTGCTGAGCCTTTGGGCCTTACTGCTGAGCCTTAGGACCTTACTGCTGAGCCTTAGGGCCTTACTGCTGAGCCTTAGGGCCTTACTGCTGAGCCTTAGGGCCTTACTGCTGAGCCTTAGGGCCTTACTGCTGAGCCTTAGGACCTTACTGCTGAGCCTTAGGGCCTTACTGCTGAGCCTTAGGGCCTTACTGCTGAGCCTTAGGGCCTTACTGCTGAGCCTTAGGGCCTTACTGCTGAGCCTTAGGGCCTTACTGCTGAGCCTTAGCGCCTTACTGCTGAGCCTTAGGACCTTACTGCTGAGCCTTAGGGCCTTACTGCTGAGCCTTAGGGCCTTACTGCTGAGCCTTAGGGCCTTACTGCTGAGCCTTAGGGCCTTACTGCTGAGCCTTAGGGCCTTACTGCTGAGCCTTTGGGCCTTACTGCTGAGCCTTAGGACCTTACTGCTGAGCCTTAGGGCCTTACTGCTGAGCCTTAGGGCCTTACTGCTGAGCCTTAGGGCCTTACTGCTGAGCCTTAGGGCCTTACTGCTGAGCCTTAGGGCCTTACTGCTGAGCCTTAGGGCCTTACTGCTGAGCCTTAGGGCCTTACTGCTGAGCCTTAGGGCCTTACTGCTGAGCCTTAGGACCTTACTGCTGAGCCTTAGGGCCTTACTGCTGAGCCTTAGGGCCTTACTGCTGAGCCCCAGGCGATGTTAACCCTTTGCGTACCAGCGACGTGTGTCATATTGAATGCCAGTAGACGATATTACGCAGCTCTGTGGTAGTTAAGGGGAGGTATTTAGTTTGTTACCTACGTTTTCATCAAGCTTACAATTACACCCCCTAGACCCCCTTTTAAGATAAATTTGTACATTTTTCGGTGGAAAAATTTCCCGGCCGGAGGCCGATTGCTCTTAAATTACAGGCTCGCTATCGCTCGCCAGGAAAAAATCGACACCTTAATGGCACGAAAGGTCTTAAAATTGACAGAAATGTGGCAAAATGTCTTAAAATGTCTAAACTACTAGGACGAACGTCTTAAAATCTCAAAAGCAATGGGGCTATACACGAGGGAGAAAGGGGTCTAGAAAAAAATCCCTCAAGTGGAAATCTCCCCTTAAAAGAGTTGGTTTGAGATAGTTTGAAGCCTTGTTATTGTTAGAGGTCCTTCCTAAGCTTAATTAAGGGGAGATTTCCACTTGAGGGATTTTTTTCTGGACCCCTTTCTCCCTCATGTTTAGCCCCATTGCTTTTGAGTTTTTAAGACCTTCGCCCTAGTAGTTTGGACATTTTGCCCCATTTATGTCAATTTTAAGACCTTTCGTGCCGTTAAGGTGTCAATTTATTCCTGGCGAGCGATAGCGAGCCTGTAATTTAAGACCAACCGGCCTCCGGCCGGGACATTTTCTACCGAAAAATGTACAAATTTATCTTGAAAGGGGGTCAAGGGGGTGTAATTTTAAGCTTGATGAAAAAGTAGGGAACAAACTAAATACCTCCCCTTAAATACTGTTGGTAGGTGAAGCTCCTGCTTTTACGATTGGCAGAAGATAGATGAAATAAAGGCCATTATATAACCGTGTTGATGTTGTAACGGTTAGAGCGTGTTTTTATGTTCTGTATGAGATGTCCTAGGTTCGAATCCTAGGGAGAATCACATGCTTTCATTAATGTCATTTGGGGGATATCGGTGTTAAGGGGAGGTCTCCACTTGAGGGATTTTTTTCTTTTACCACTTTCTCCCTCATGTTTAGCCCCATTGCTTTTGAGCTTTTAAGACGTTTGCCACATTAGTTTGTCGATTTTAAGAACGTTCGCCCGATTTCTGTAAATTTTAAGACCTTTCGTACCATTTAGGTGTCAAAAAAATTCCTGGCGAGCGATAGCGAGCCTGTAATTTAAGAGGAATCGGCCTTCGGCCGGGATATTTTTCTACCGAAAAATGTACACATTGATCTTGAAAGGGGGTCAAGGGGGTTTAATTTTAAGCTTGATGGAAGTCTAGGGAATAAACTAAATACCTCCCCTTAAGAACGATGATAAAAATAATATATATTCCTGAGCCTTATAGCGTAACGTAGCTTTGTTTGTCAAACAATATAGGTTGTATAGATGCAGACCGCTGAGTAAGAACCTTTGTCTTTATTATAGATGCAGACCGCTGAGTAAGAACCTTTGTCTCTATTATAGATGCAGACCGCTGAGTAAGAACCTTTGTCTTTATTATAGATGCAGACCGCTGAGTAAGAACCTTTGTCTTTATTATAGATGCAGACCGCTGAGTAAGAACCTTTGTCTTTATTATAGATGCAGACCGCTGAGTAAGAACCTTTGTCTTTATTATAGATGCAGACCGCTGAGTAAGAACCTTTGTCTTTATTATAGATGCAGACCGCTGAGTAAGAACCTTTGTCTTTATTATAGATGCAGACCGCTGAGTAAGAACCTTTGTCTTTATTATAGATGCAGACCGCTGAGTAAGAACCTTTGTCTTTATTAGATGCAGACCGCTGAGTAACCTTTGTCTTATTATAGATGCAGACCGCTGAGTAAGAACCTTTGTCTTTATTATAGATGCAGACCGCTGAGTAAGAACCTTTGTCTTATTATAGATGCAGACCGCTGAGTAAGAACCTTTGTCTTTATTATAGATGCAGACCGCTGAGTAAGAACCTTTGTCTCTATTATAGATGCAGACCGCTGAGTAAGAACCTTTGTCTTTATTATAGATGCAGACCGCTGAGTAAGAACCTTTGTCTTTATTATAGATGCAGACCGCTGAGTAAGAACCTTTGTCTTTATTATAGATGCAGACCGCTGAGTAAGAACCTTTGTCTTTATTATAGATGCAGACCGCTGAGTAAGAACCTTTGTCTTTATTATAGATGCAGACCGCTGAGTAGAACCTTTGTCTCTATTATAGATGCAGACCGCTGAGTAAGAACCTTTGTCTTTATTATAGATGCAGACCGCTGAGTAAGAACCTTTGTCTTTATTATAGATGCAGACCGCTGAGTAAGAACCTTTGTCTTTATTAGATGCAGACCGCTGAGTAAGAACCTTTGTCTTTATTATAGATGCAGACCGCTGAGTAAGAACCTTTGTCTTTATTATAGATGCAGACCGCTGAGTAAGAACCTTTGTCTCTATTATAGATGCAGACCGCTGAGTAAGAACCTTTGTCTCTATTATAACCGGAAATACTATCTCGTACTCGGGACTTAAGGGGAGGTTTCCACTTGAGGGATATTTTTCTTGACCCCTTTCTTCCTCATGTTTAGCCCCATTGCTTTTGAGATTTTAAGACGTTCGCCCCATTAGTTTGGCGATTTTAAGAACTTTCACCCCATTTATATCACTTTTTAGACCTTTCGTCCCATTTAGGTGTCGATTTTTTCCTGGCGAGCGATAGCGAGCCTGTAATTTTTCTACCGAAAAATGCACAAATTTATCTTGAAAGGGGGTCAAGGGGGATTTCAAGTTGGATGGAAGTCTAGGAAACACACTAAAAACCTCCCCTTAACCCTTTCAAGCTCCAATACGCGTTTCTTTTCTATTTTCTGGTTAATATTAGACGATTTTATTCAGATTAGGAAGGGTATATGGAAGTCAGAGGGTTGATTGAGCTAGTCTTTACTTTTTTTAATACCCACAGATCCTTCCTAAGCTGCATAAAATCGTCTAATGATAGCCAGAATAAACTGCTAAAACGCGTCAGAGCTTCAAAGGGTTAATACAATATGAAAGTAAATTGTACGTTTTATTCCAGCCCCGAATAGGAAAATGCCCCTTTTAGAAATGCCACAATGCCCATATTTCGATCATAGCCTATGGATCACAGTGTGCCATTTATCTCTACCTAAAGAGAGATCAAACTGAATTTAAGTGGGGATGGTTCACTTTTAACCCGTCCAGCCCCGGCTAGTTTTGTATTGTTTGTTCACCAGAACCCGGCCGGTTTTCAAAAAATTGTTTTATTCCAGAAACAATAGCGAATGGGTTAGGAATGAAGGAAAAACCACGAAAAACCGCTCAAAAAGCTTAAAGAATGGTCCTACAGAGCCCCCGAAAACGTATTTTACAAGAGTAAAAATTTGAAGGCAATTACCCCAAAAAACCAGGTTATTGCGCGCTCACGCGCACGCACGTGGACTTTGAGAGTTTTCAACCATCGGCACGGATGCATGGGATACGTACACAGTTCCCATACAAATCTGAGCCCTCTTGAGTGGCTACACCTGAGGTTACGGTCGGCGCAATTAGGGTGACGTGCCAGGCGCGTCGCTGGGGCTGTACGGGTTAAGGGGGGATGGTTCACTTTTAAGGGGGGATGGTTCACTTTTAAGGGGGGATGGTTCACTTTTAAGGGGGGATGGTTCACTTTTAAGGGGGGATGGTTCACTTTTAAGGGGGATGGTTCACTTTAGGGGATGGTTCACTTTTAAGGGGTGATGGTTCACTTTTAGGGGGGGGTGGTTCACTTTTAAGGGGGGATGGTTCACTTTTAAGGGGGGATGGTTCACTTTTAAGGGGGATGGTTCACTTTTAAGGTGGGATGGTTCACTTTTAAGGGGTGATGGTTCACTTTTAAGGGGGGATGGTTCACTTTTAAGGAGGGATGGTTCACTTTTAAGGGGGGATGGTTCACTTTTTGGGCGATTTTTGCATGTATTCATTATTTTTCTAGTTTCCTCCCTAGACCTCCATCAAATTTAAAGAAGCATCCATTAGATCCCCCTTCTAGATTAATTTGTACATTTTTCGGTAGAAAAATTTCCCGGCCGAAGGCCGGTTCTTCCAACATTGCAGGCTCACTATTGTTCGCCAGGGAAAAAATCGACACCTAAATAGCACGAAAGGTCTAAATATTGACGAAGAAATGGGGCGAAAGGTCTTACAATCGACTAACTAATGGGGCAAACATCTTATCATCTGAAAACTAATGGGGCTAAACATGAGGGAGAAAGTGGTCCAGAAAACCGTCTCATCCCCCCTTAATCTGCCGTGTCTTTTCAATACAGAATTCAATCGACATGAGGAAATAAGTTCTATAAGACATCTACCAATCATTGTTTGGACAGTAATTTCAGGGCGATAAAGTCAATCACATCCCATCTCTTCCCCCTTCTCTTAACCCTTCACCAATTACCTCCCACTCCTCACCCCCACCTTTCTCACCCCCCCCCCCCCCCCCCCCCACCAGGGATGCCAACACACGAGATATACAGAAGTACCAACCGTTTGATCAACCCCGTATTATCATCTTGATCGGCTAACCCGGTCATCAAGGCTGTTTAATGGGGGGCTTTTAACTTGTTTAAGATCAAACCTAAGACAACATTCTTCTCTCTCTCTCCTTCCGCTGATTCACCTTTTTCGTCTTCTTATTCTCCTCTCTTCTCTCCTACCTTCGTCTTCTCTTTCTGTGTCTCCATCTTCTTCACCTGTTCTTTTGTTAGATTTGCTACAATCAAATAATACTATAGTCCGTTCATTCTAGGTTAGGCAGATATCGTAACCTCTAACCTCTCATAACTCAAAAAGGACTTTATACTAATCGAGCTAATGTTTTACTACCAAAAAATGGGAAGACTTGGCTAGGGAATAAGGTGTGGTAATTGACAGCCCATTTGTTCTAGCCCTTATTAAGTTACTAGAGGTTAGAGTTTACGATCTCTCTCTGTCCAACCTAGCATGATCGGACTATAGCTAATAAGATCAATAAAAGACCTTCGCATCTTAGTCTCCTTCTTCTTCTTCTTCCTCATCTTCTATGTTATTTATAGGTTCATTTCTTTTTATTTTGATGTTCCCTTCTGTACAAGAGAACAGAAGGTTGGAAGTGATGGAGATGAGCTGCTTAAGGGGAGACGGGCCGTTTGTTTGGTCTATCAATTAATTTATTCATATATTTTTTTTAGTTTCCTCCCTAGACCTCCATCAAGCTTAGAAAAACACCCCTGGACCCCCCTTCAAGATAAATTTGTAAATTTTCGGTAGAAAAATTTCCCGGCCAAAGGCCGGTTCCTCTTAAAATTGCAGGCTCGCTATCGCTCGCCAGGAAATAATCAACATCTAAATGGCACGAAAGGTCTTAAAATTGACAACGAAATGGGGCGAAAGGTGTTAAAATCACCAAACTAATGGACGTTCGGCGAACGTCTTATAAATTAAAAACTAGTGGGGCTAAACATTAGGGAGAAGGGGGTCCAGAAAAACGGTCTGCCTGCCCTTATGGGTTATGTGTGGAGTGATACATAGATTGAGGAATGAAGAGGTACGTAGGAGAGTGGGGCAACAGGAACCCATATCGGCCAGAGTGGAAAGAAGGGTGCTGTGCTGGTATGGACGTGTTGAACGAATAGGAGATGAAAGGCTTACAAAGAGAGAATATATGAGTCAGAAACAAGGGGATTGAGAGGAAGAAATAATAATAATAATAATAATAATAATAATAATAATAATAACAATAACAATAATAATAATAATAATAATAATAACAATAATAATAATGATAATAATAATAATAATAATAATAACAATAATAATAATAATAACAATAATAATAATAATAATGATAATAATAATAATAATAACAATAATAATAATAATAATGAATAATAATAATAACAATAATATTAATAATAATATAATAATAATGATAATAATAATAATAATAATAATAATAATAACAATAATAATAATAATAATAATAATATAAATAATAATAATAATAATAATGATAATAATAATAATAATAACAATAATAATAATAATAATGATAATAATAATAATAATAATGTTAATAATAATAATAATAATAATATAATAATATGTTAATAATAATAATAAATAATAATAATAATAATAATGATAATAATAATAATAATAATATAATAATAATAATAATAACAATAATAATAATAATAATGATAATAATACAATAATAATAATAATACTAATAATAATAATAATAATAATAATAATAATAATAATAATAATAATAATAACAATAATAATAATAATAATAATAATAATGATAATAATAATAATAATGATAATAATAATAATAATAAATAATAAGACCTCGGAGGATATGGAGAGAGGGTGTGAAAAAAGCGTTGGAAGATATAGACCGATGACTGAAGAACAGCCAAGAGAAGCGGTGATGAATAGGAATGAGTGAAGAATGTTCGTAAATAGATGAGTGATAATTAACTTGGTGGTAGGGAGTGGGGGTTGGATTAGATAATAGTCCGTCAGGCGCCTGGCCCGGGGAGCTGGTTTATATGGGAAGGGCCCTGACTGGAAGTATGTGAGCTTAGTTTAGTTTAGTAGTTTTGTTCCGCTGTGTGTCTGCCTCCTGTGATCGGAACCTCTCCGGGAGATCTGGGACCTGGGAACCCATCATGGTCCTAGGTCTCTGGGTCTTCTTCTCCTAAATGTGTGTGAATGTTCTATCTTTATTATGTTATTTCTGCTCGGGTTCTGTCTCGAGTCGGCCACCCCAGCTATGGGGTATGTGCCTGAGTATATATACATACACATACTTCTGTTTGGGAGATGCAAACATGGAATAAAGATGCAAGCTGGACAATGCACCAAGATCATTATTGGCTTTATGGGGAGGTATTTAGTTTGTTCCCTAGACCTCCATCAAGCTAAAAATTACACCCCCTTGAGTCCCTTTCAAGATATATTTGTACATTTTTCGGTAGAAAAATGTCCCGGCCGAAGGCCGGTTCCTCTTAAATTACAGGGTCGCTATCGCTCGCCAGGATAAAATTGACACCTGAATGGCACGAAAGGTCTTAATATGGGGTGAAAGTTCTTAAAATCCCTCAAGTGGATATCTCCCCGGGCAGATCCTTCACTTTTTGGTAGAGTTTTTAATTTATTTATTATTTTTCTAGTTTCCACGCTAGACCTCCATCAAGCTTAAAAAGACGCTCCCTAGACCTCCTTTCAAGACAAATTTGTACATTTTTCGGTAGAAAAATTTCCCGGCCGAAGGCCGGTTCCTCTTAAATTACAGGCTCGCTATCGCTCCCCAGGAAAAAATCGACACCTAAATGGCAGGAAAGGTCTTAAAATTGACAGAAATGGGGCGAAAGTTCATAAAATCGCCAAAATAATGGGGCTAAAAGATGAGGGAGAAGGGGGTCTAGAAAAACGCCATATCTCTCCTTAATAAGAGCTGATAATTGACCAACGTTAAAAAAAAGTCGGCACCTTTATCCAGCTCAAAAGAACCGCTTCATTGATATTAACCTGTCTAACGATGATGATGATGATTATCGGAGCACCTTATATATAGAGCACCTCCACCACCGAACACGTCACCAGCGATAACAGGCGAATCCAATAGTTAGTCGCTTTTTTCTGGACCCCCTTCTCCCTCGTGTTTAGCATATTAGTTTTGAGATTTTAAGACGTTCGTTACGTTAGTTTGACGATTTTGAAACCTTTGCTCCATTTCTTTGTCAATATTAAGATCTTTCGTGCCATTTAGGTGTCGATTTTTTTCATGGCGAGCGATAGAGAGCCTTTAATTTTAGAAGGAATCGGCCTTCGGCCGGGACATTTTTCTACCGAAAAATGTACACATTTATCTTGAGAGGGGGTCGAGGGAGATTTTTTTTTTTTTTTTTTTTTTTTTTTAAGTTTCGGCCGGGACATTTTCTACCAAAAAATTTACACACTATGGATCATTATTTTTGGAGCACCTATATAGCACTCCACCGAACACGTCACCAGCGATAACAGGCGAATCCCGACTATCCCATCGAGTGTATATGATTGGGTGTACGCCATAAAAACAGAGCAGAAAATATCTCATTGTCAAGTGATCACCCGGTTAACCCTTTGAAGACTGTGACGCATTTTGACCGTATATTCTGGCTATCATTAAACGATGTTATACAGTTTAGGAAGGATCTGTGGGAATTATAAGGGTAAAGATTATTTCAATTAACCCTCTGACTTCCATATACCCTTCCTAATCTGAATAAAATCGTCTAATAATAACCAGAAAACAGAAGAGAAATGTGTGTATCGTCTAAGAGTTAGTTGTGAGGTCATTTCGGCTTATCATGCAAATTAACCCAGTCTGTACCGGTGACGTCCTTTGCGTTATATTCTGGCAACTAGCAGACGATTGCATTCAGCTTTGGAAGGATCTGTGGAAGCTAAAAGGATTCATTGAGATAGTCTGTAGCCTTATAATGGTTAGAGGTCCTTCTTCAACTTAATATAATAATATAATAGTTGTCAGAATATAATGACAACAGGACGACCTTCAAATGTCACCCTTACAGGCAATTTAGGCATATACATATAAGTAAAGGTGGACCGGAAATGGATTTTGAAAAGTATATATAAATTATGAAAACAATAATATTCAACATGTTCTAAGAGTTTTAGCCACAGATAATTAAGATTGTATAATTTTAAAATAGTTTGACAACAAATGTAATAAGTACAATAAGAGATAAGTAAAGATATAGTGAATTAATCAATGATATTAGTTAAGACATTTAATTATCTGTGTTACCAGGGTACGGGACGAGGACCCAACTCTTATGTACCCCACCAACCTCTAATATTTATATATATATAATATTTATATAGTTTCCTCCCTAGGCCTCCACCAAGCTTATACAAATATCCTCAAAGATCCCCTGTAAAGATTGATTACTATATTATTCAGTTGACGATGTGGAGGAGGTACTCAAGTTGGCCATGAACATTAGGCGTTTATCACGAATCGCTAGGTCAAGTTGCCCGGGCTTGACATCTACCAATAACATTTTGACAGTGCGGGCTCGATCCGCCGACGATCAGCAGCCAACGCTCTACTGACTATGCCACCCCTGCTCGGGAATTATAAAATGAAGTTGGTCTTCATCCCAGGTGAGTAGTCTGTTGTGCTCTCTCTTCGACCCCATTAAGCCTACTGTTTTAAGACGTTTATCCCCATCCAGGTGTCGATTTTTTGTTCTGGCAAGCGGTAGCGAGCCATCATATATATTTATGTTTTGTACAGCAGGCTAAATTTGTACATTTTTCAATAGAAAAATGTCTCTGGCGAAGCCAGATTTCTCCATATAATGCTGGCTCGCTATCGCTCACCAGGAAGAAATCGGCACGTGGATGGGGATAAACGTCTTAAAACAGTAGCCTGAATGGGGCCGAATGGATACAAGCCAGGGAAAGAGAGGGAAAAGGAGAGCAAAGAAGCAGGTGACCCACCTTAACCCCTTCTGTACCCCAGCATCTTTTCAATTGCCTTCTAGCTATATTGAGACGATTGTGTGCAGCTTAAGAAGAATCTGTGGCATTGAAAAGGGTTAAGGGAGATAGTCTGTAGCCTTTTAATGGGTAGACGTCCTTCCTAAGCTCAATACAATTGTCTGATAGTTGCCAGAATATAAGGCAAAACACGTCACCGGTACAGAAAGGGTTAAGGGGAGGTTTCTAGTTTGTTTCCTACTCCTCCAGCAATCTTAAAATGTCACCCCCTTGACCCCCTTTTCAAGATAAATTTGTACATTTTTCGGTAGAAAAATGTCCCGGCCGAAGGCCGATTACTCTTAAATTACAGGCTCGCTATCGCTCGCCAGGATAAAATCGACACCTAAATGGCACGAAAGGTCTTAAAATTGACAGAATGGGGCGGAAATTCTTAAAAATCACCAAACTAATGGGGCAAACGTCTTAAAATATCAAAAGCAATGGGGCTAGACACGAGGGAGAAAGGGGTCAAGAAAAAAAGTCCCTCAAGTGGAAATCTCCCCTTATTAAGGCTATATATATAGTGTTCCTTAGGGTCACAGAGTTATCCAAACCGAGTCCCTGGAAAGCTTCACCTGAAACTGTCCCTCGTTGGGGGGGTCTTCAGGTCCAGGTTGCTCGTTCGTGCTATTTAGGTATCGTTTTTGTCCTGGCGAGCGATAGCGAGCCTGTAATTTGGGCCGAACGTCTCAAAATCTTAAAACTAAGGGGGTTAAACATGACGGAGAGGGGGAGCCAGAGAGAAGAAGAAAAAAATCCCCCATAACCCCTTCTGAGAATGTCACTCGTTGGGGGTGGGGGGGGGGGGGCTCCAGGTCCAGGTTAATTGCTCGTTCAGGGTCTTTGTTGACATCAAGCTCTTGGTGGTAGTTGATACGACGACGGGATTAACCCATACTTCTCCCTCATGTTTAGCCTCATTAGTTTGGAGATTTTGAGACGTTCGGCCCAAATTACAGGCTCACTATCGCTCGCTAGGAGAAAAACGACACCTAAATGGCACGAAAGGTCTTACAATTGACAGCAATAGGAAAAAGATCTTATAATCGCCAAAGTAATGGGGCGAACATCTTAAAATCTCAAAATTATTGGGGCTAAACATGTGGGAGAACTAAGGGGTCCAGAAAAAATACCTCTGGCGTGAAAATCTCCCCTTAACCCCTTCTGTACCGGTGACGTCTTTTTAATTATATTCTGGCAACTCTTAGAAGATTTTATTTAGTTTAGGAAGGACCTCTAACCGTTATAAGACTACAAACCATCTAAAGGGGAGGTTTTTAGTTGATTCCCTAGACTTCCATCAAACTTAAAATTACTCCCCCTTGACCCCCTTTCAAGATAAATTTGTACATTTTTCGGGAGAAAAATGTCCCGGCCGAAGGACGGTGCCCCTTAAATTACAGGCTCGCTACCGCTCGCCAGGAAAAAATCGACACCTAAATGGCACGAATGGTCCTAAAATTGACAGAAATGGGGCGAGGGTTCCTAAAATCGCCAAACTAATGGGGCGAACGTCTTAAAACTTCACAAGCAATGGGGCTAAACATAAGGGAGGAAGAGGTTCAGAAAAAATCCTCCAGGTGGAAATCTCCCGTTAACCCTTTGAAGCTCTGACGCGTTTTAGCAGTTTATTTTGGCTATCATTAGACGATTTTGTGCAGCTTAGGAAGTATCTGTGGGTATTAAAAGGGTAAATACTATCTCAATCAACCCTTTGACTTCCATATACCTTTACTAATCTTAATAAAATTGTCTAATAGTAGCCAGAAACAGAACAGAAACGCGTATTGGAGCTTGAAAGGGTTAAGCAATCCTTTTAGCTACCACACATCCTTCTAAGTATGAATGGAATCGTCAAATCGTTGCCAGAATATAATGTTAATTAACCCGTTCTCTACCGGTGATTAACTATATTCTGACACCTGTTAGACATTCGTTGTGCCGTATGAAAAGGGCCTCCAGCAATTAACAGGTTCGAAGTATCTCTCTTAACCCTTTTTACTACCACAGATCATTTCTTAAGGGGAGATGTCCACCTGGAGGATTTTTTTCTGAACCTCTTTCTCCCTCATGTTTAGCCCCCTTGCTTGTGAGATTTAAAGACGCTTGCCCCATTAGTTTGGCGATTTTAAGAACCCTCGCCCCATTTCTGTCAATTTTAAGACCATTCGTGCCATTTAGGTGTCGATTTTTTCCTGGCGAGCGATGGCGAGCCTGTAATTTAAGGGAAACCGGCCGGGACATGTACAAATATATCTTGAAGGGGGAACCTGGGGTTGTTATTTTAAGGGGAGGTTTTTAGTTTGGTCTCTAGATATCCATCAAGCTTAAGATTGCACCCCCTTGAGCCCCTTTCAAGATATATTTGTACATTTTTCGGTAGAAAAATTTCCCGGCTGAAAGCCGGTTCCTCTTAAATAACAGGCTCGCTATGGCTCGCCAGGATAAAATCAACACCTAAATGGCACGAAAGGTCTTAAAATTGACAGAAATGGGTCGAAAGTTCTTAAAATCGTCAAAATAATGGGGCGAACGTCTTAAAATTAGAAAAGCAATGGGGCTAAACATGAGGGAGAAAGGAGTCAAGAAAAAAAAAACTCAAGTGGATATCTCCCCTTAACCCTTTGAAGCTCTGACGCGTTTTAGCAGTTTATTCTGGCTGTCATTAGACGATTTTATGCAGCTTAGGAAGGATCTGTGGGTATTAAAAGGGAAAAGGCTATCTCAATCAACCCTCTGACTTCCATATACCCTTTCTAATCTGAATAAAAACGTCTAATTTTAGCCAGAAACCAAACCAATAAATGCGTCTGGAGCTTGAAAGGGTTAAGTTTGATTGAGGTCTAGGGAGGCAACTAATCAAATATTACATACATGCAAACGATCGATCAAAAAAGGGTTGGTGTACAGTCGCTCACAGAAGTCATGTTATTGATCGCTGGCATATCAAGCTCGGGTATATCTTTAAGGGAGGTGACCTGCTTTTTGTTACTTCTGTCCTTTGCTCTCTTTCTCTGGCTTGTATCCATTCGGCCCCATTCAGCCTACTGTTTTAAGACGTGTATCCCCATCCAGGTGTCAATTTTTTACTGGTGAGCGGTAGCGAGCCAGCATATTTTTTAGTTTTGTTTGACAGCAGGCTAAATTTGTACATTTTTCGATAGAAAAATGTCTCCGCCGGATTTCTTCATATAATGCTGGCTCGCTATCGCTCGCCAGGAAGAAATCGACACCTAGATGGGGATAAACGTCTTAAAATAGTTGGCTGAATGGGGCGAATGGATACAAGCAAGAGAAAGAGAGAAAAGGGCAAAAATAACAAAAAGCAGGTCACCCCCCGTAAAGCCGGTATCACACGAGCGCTTTTTCACTCAACATTTATCCTCAACACTGGTCTGGCAGCTTAAGTGGTCAACATATATAATATTTCGGTTGCCTAAATTCATCTACCATCAGTCTAGTTTCCGATACCAGTGCAAAATATTCCATATATGTTGCCAGGAAAATGTTGATCATCGAATGTTGACTATAAAAGCTCTCGTGTGATACCGGCTTAAGGAGTGTGGTCGTTATAACCCTTTCACGCATTTATGACGCAGAGGTTGCCAGATTAGCAAAAAGAAATAGAGTTCTCTCACTCTTATAATTACCTCTCCAAAATTAGTTTTCTGCCCACAGCTAACTCAAAGACAACTGCAGAGGTTGAAGTAACTAAACTAAAGGTTTCTAAATACCCCTGATGGTAAAAAGGCTTTAAAGTATCCCCAATAGGCTCAAAATCGCGTCATATGTCGGAGAGGGTTGTTGTTGTTGCTGTTCCCCAAGCTGCCTGGCCGAACAGCCCCAAGGCCCCGAGCAATTCCAAGGCCATAACTGAGCGCCCCCACGGAACCCTCCCTGCCGACCACAATAAAGCCTGGGTGACCTAAGCCACTCCATGGCGGGGAGCTGAGGAGGGTGCAGAAACGCCCAGGAAACCTGGGTGTGGCACCCAGGGCCCTGTGCCCCTCAGCAATTATGAAGAGAAAGTTGAGGGGCAAGGGAAAAATGTGACGCTTTGGCTTCCAATCTTGGTAGATTGGGAGGTCAATCCACGGAAGAGACGCCGTCACTTGAGATCTAGAAAATATATAAGTAAAAGGAACAGTCAGAGTAAGCTATGGGTATGGCAGAGATTGCTCAGCTCTCACTCTGATAGACCAGTCCATCACCACATGACTAGAACCCAATCCTCTCAGCATCAGCTAGGAAAGGCCCTAGAAAGCCGCCTTTGGCAGGGGGATAGCTCCCCTATTTCAACCCCTTTCGGGGTTGGGCACCCGCCGGAGAGGGTTGGTTAACTTAAGGCGCCGAAAGTAACGTCACATTACTACACCCCGTAACCAATGAGGTAGAAATAACACAACAGCGGCGATAATAAGGCTCATGTGCTGCCGTAAGGGGGTAGTGAATATTTGTTTGGGCCTATTTATTAATATCCGAGATGGGTTTGTCCTTAAGCCGCTGTCACACGAGCGCTTTTTCCGTCAATTTTCCATGAGCAAGTTTTTCTCGTATTATTTCGGGACATTTTCGCACTGGTATCGGTAACTAGACTGAAGGTAGAGTATGTCAGGTGGCTGAATTCTGATCAAGTGTAATTTTGTAAGCTTCCAAATCATAATTGCCGTAAAAATTGCTCGAAAAACGGCTAGTGTGATTCCGGCTTTAGGGAATCTTAGTTTCGTATGTATGGTCGCTGCCTCACTAACTGTCTTATTTATATATTAATTTATTTTATAGTTTCCTCCCTAGACCTCCATCAAACTTAAAAAGAAAATCCTTTAGATCCCCTTTCGAGATTATAATTTGTACATTTTTCGGTAGAAAAATTTCACGGCCGAAGGCCGGTTCCTCCAAAACTACAGGCTCGCTATCGCATGTCAGGAAAAAAGTTGACACCTAATGGGCACGAAAGGTCTTAATATTGACAAAGAAATGGGGCGAAAGGTCTTAAAATCGACAAAGAAATGGGGCGAAAGGTCTTAAAATCGACAAACTAATGGGGAAAACGTCTTAAATTATCAAAACTAATGGGGATAAGCATGAGGAAGAATGGGGACCATAAAAACGCCCTATCATCCCTTAAGGTAACAAGATACCAGGGGCTTATCCCTTTCAAGCTCCAATACGCATTTCTTTTCTGTTTTCTGGTAAATATTAGACGATTTTATTCAGATTAGGAAGGGTATATGGAAGTCAGAGGGTTGATTGAGATAGTATTTACCCTTATAATACCCACAGATCCTTCCTAAGCTGCACAAAATCGTTTAATGATAGCCAAAATAAACTGCTAAAACGCGTCAGAGCTTCAAGGGGAGATTTCCACCGGGAGGATTTTTTTCTTGACCCCTTTCTCCCTCATGTTTAGCCCCATTGTTTTTTATATTTATAGACGTTTGCCCCATTAGTTTGGCGATTTTAAGAACCCTCACCCCATTTCTGTCAATTTTAAGACCATTCGTGCCATTTAGGTGTCGATATTTTCCTGGCGAGCGATAGCGAGCCTGTAATTTAAGGGGAACCGGCCTTCGGCCGGGAAATTTTTCTACCGAAAAATGTACAAATTTATCTTGAAAGGAGGTCTAGGGGGGAGTAATTTTAAGCTTGATGGAAGTCTAGGGAATCAACTAAAAACCTCCCCTTAATATAACCCTTTGAGTATGAGCGACGTGTTATATTATATTATGATAGCTATATGCAGACGATAGCTATATGCAGACGATAGTATGTAGCTTAGGAAGGATCTGTGGTAGTTAAAAGGGTTAGGTGAGATAGTGAGAAGCCTGGAAGTCAATCAAATCGTCTAATAGTAGCCAGAATAAAGTTTAGAGGACGCCACCGGTACTGAAGGGGTTAAGGGGGTATGGACGCTTTTATTTTATATATTTCTATATAATTTTCTAGTTTCCTCGTTAGACCTATAACAAGCTCCTAGACCCAACCTTCAAAATAAATTTGTTCATTTTTCAATAGAAAAATGTCCCGACCAAAGGCCGGTTCCTCTGAATATTACAGGCTCCCTATCGCTCGCCAGGAAAAAATCATCTAAATGGCACGAAAGGCCTTGATAAAGAAATGGGACGAAAAGACTTAAAATCGACAAACTAATGGGGCGAACGTCTTAAAATATCTAAACTAATGGGGCTAAACATGAGGGAGAAGGGGGACCAGAAAAAACGACCCATCTCCCTCCCATTAAGGGGACATGGGTCGCTTTCTAGACCCCGTTCTCCCTCATGTTTAGCCCAATTAATTTTCAGATTTTAAGATGTTTGCCCCATTACTTTGTCGATTTTAAGACCCCTCGCTCCATTTTTTTTTTCAACATTAAGACCTTTCGTGCTATTTAGGTGTCGATTTTGTCCTGGCGAACGATAGTGAGCCTGTAATTTGGAAGAATCGGCCTTCGGCCGGGACATTTTTCTACCGAATAATGTACACATTTATCTAGAAAGAAGAATCTAATGGATGTTTGTTTTAAGTTTGATGGAAGTCAAGGGAGGAAACTAAAAAAATATATATGATAATAGATAGACACCCACATGGGTTAGGGTGGTAGGAGGGGGGGGTTAGGGGGAGGGGAGGGGAGGGGGGAGGGGGGTGGTAGGGGGAGGGGGGGGTTAGGGGATAGGGGGGGAGGGGAGGGGGGGTGGGGGGGGGGGGGGAGAGGGGGGTAGGGGTGGGGGGGGAGTTAGGGGTGGTAGGGGGGCTCATTGTTGGTTAACACCCCACCCCTCCCGCCCCCCCAGCGTCCCCTTAAGGCGCCGCAACGAACGCCATACTACATACTACATACTACATACTACATACTACATACACACCCGTGACCAATGAGGTTGACATAACACAGCGGTGGCGATAAGGGTCATACTGCCCCCCCCCCCCCCCAAAAAAAAAAAATCACTATCCTCTTAAGGGGAGGTTTTTAGTTTGATCCCCTAGACATCCATCAAACTTAAAATAACACCCCTAGACCCCCTTTCAAGATATATTTGTACATTTTTCGGTAGAAAAATGTCCCGGCCAAAGGCCGGTTGCTTTTAAATTACAGGCTCGCTATCGCTCGCCAGGAAAAAATCGACACCTAAATGGCACGAAAAGTCTTAACATTGACAGAAATAGGGCGAAAGTTCTTAAAATCGCCAAACTAATGGGGCGAACGTCTTAACATTTCAAAGACAATGGGACTAAGCATGAGGGAAAAGGGGTCCAGAGAAAATATCCCTCAAGTGGAAATCTCCCTTTAAAGCACCTTGTTAACGTCTGTGAAAGTGGCTGGTCAAGGCTACTACTACTACACGAACTACACAGACGCTCCCGTGTCGGAATGGCTGCAGTCTGACGTAGCGAGAAATGCCATAACAAAAACTGGTGTGATCAAAGCCGCTCCTACCGCGCTATTGCTGTTTTGGGCTCCCGTACAGTCACGTGCATAAGTTGTGTCCCACCATAAAATCTTTGACGCGACTTTTGTCCATAAGTATAAGGAAAAATACTCCTGAACATATCTTGAATATAAATACTTCTTCAGGTTTATTAAGGGGGCAGGGTATATAATAGTTTATATATATATATATATATATATATATATATATATATATATATATATATATATATATATATACCGGTATATACTGTATATATCTTTCTTTTCTTTTCTTTTTTAATGTTTTGCTGATGGAGACAAAACGCAAAACTGGCTGTGACGAATACCTCCCTCAAAGTTGAAAGAGTAACAGGACCAAAATCATGGAATGTACGAGTCAAAATGCTTGGACACACGGAGTTTCAAGCAATTTAAGTCATAGGATGAGGGAAAGGTGTTTTCAGGGAGAGTTCCAGAGCTCAGCTGTGGAATAGAAGAAAGATTGGGAATACCGTTTCACTCTTAGGATGGTGAGTTGCACAGAGTAGGGCTGGGATTGTGGGATTGTGCTCTACTGAGGAGTAGAGGTGGTATGCACTGAGAGAACTCTAAGGGACATTAATTATTGTAATAGCGGTAGAACAGCGAGAGAGATGCGGCGTTGTTTGATTATATTTATTTATTTGTTATCATTTTGGTACCTCCCTATAGACGTCCATGAAACTTTAAAAATACCTACCTTCGAGATAGATTTGCACATTTTCGGTATACAAATGTCCCGGCCGAAGCCCGATTCCTTCAAAATTACAGGTTCGCTATCGCTCGCCAGGAATAAAAACCAACACCTAAATGGCACGAAGGGTCTTAAAATTGACAAAGAAATAGGGCAAGAGGTCTTAAAATCGACAAACGAATGGGGCGAACGTATTAAAATATCAACACTAGTGGGGCTAAACATGAGGGAAAAGGGGGTTCAGAAAATAACATATTGCCCCCCCCCCCCCCCCAAGGAGTCTATATAAAACTCGCATTAATTATAGATATAGGCTACAAAAGCTTCATGTTCTGGAGGGATGACATAACTTCTGTGCGTGACTGTACGGTAGCGGTAATATATGTCATGTCTCAGCTGTCATTGCGTTTGGCTCGCTCTGTGCTGTATTAACGTCTGTCAGTTGTTGAATAGGATGGGTAAGTTTAGGAACATGTTTGTATGCCTCACTCAAAATTAAGAAATCATGTTTATGGATTTTTTTTTTTTTTTTTTTTTTTTAAAGAGACAATGAACGGAGGAAGGAAAAACACAGATACAACAAAAAGGTCCATGTGCCTAAAGGCATCCTCCATTCATAAAATGTTTGTAACAACTGGATTTAAACATTTGTAGATTGTAAGTTTGTGGAAAGCAACTCGAGGGAAGTGAATTCCAAAGAGTAGTAGTTCTAGGGATAAATTAATTTTGATAAGCAGAAGTCCTGCATTGTGGAGGAGAAAGTGTAAATTCATGGTCTCAGCTGCCCTAGTTCTACGGGGAAAGATGTGGAGAGGCGGCACAATTGAAGCAAGTTCCTCGGAACAATTGCTGTGAAAATATCTGTAGAATAATGCAAGGGATGCAACGTTTCTTCGTATGGATAATGTAGGAAGGTCCTGTGTGATTGCAGGGTTATTGATTAATCTAATAGCTTTATTTTGAATATTGTCCAACTGCCTCAATGCAACCACTCCACTTCCACCCCACAGAGGTGAACAGTAATCCATCTGAGAACGCACATGACTTTTATATATTACGGCCAACTGCTCGTCAGTGAAGAATTCTCGAACTCAGGAGTACAGGAGTCCCAGTGTTTTAGAGGCATTCTTAGCAATGCTTCTAACATACTAACCTACATTAACCCCTTCAGCACGTTGACAATTGTTTATCTTTTGTTCTGGCTAAAATAAGACGATATTATGCACCTTAAAGGGTGGCTTGCTTGGTTTGGTGTCTATATATTTATTTATTAATGAATTTTTTAGTTTCCTCGCTAGACCTCCATCAACCTTAGAAAAACACCCCCTAGATAAATTTGTAAATTTTTCGGTTGAAAAATGTCCGGTTCCTTCTAAAATTAGAGGCTCGCTTTCGCTCGCCAGGAAAATATCGACACCTAAAGGGCACGAAAGGTATTAATATTGACAAACAAAAATGAGGCGAAAGATCTCAAAATCGCCAAACTAACGGAACGAACGTCTTAAAACCTCCAAATTAATATGCTAAACATGAGGGAGAAGGGTGTCCAGAAAAAGCGAGTACTACCCCTTTATTCAAATGGCTTGCTGATATTTTAGTTACCCCTTTAAGTCCCAGAAATAGATCATTATCTAAAGAAAATCGTCTAGTGGTATCCAGAATAACCCTTAAAATACGTCATCGTGTTGAAGGGGTTAAGGGGAGGTTTTTAGTTTGGTCTCTAAATATCCATCAAGCTTAAGATTACACCCCCTTGAGCCCCTTTCAAGATAAATTTGTACATTTTTCGGTAGAAAAATGTCCCGCCTGAAAGCCGGTTCCTCTTAAATAACAGGCTCGCTATCGCTCGCCAGGATAAAATCGACACCTAAATGGCACGAAAAGTCTTAAAATTGACAGAAATGGGTCGAAAGTTCTTAAAATCGTCAAAAATAATGAGGCAAACGTCTTAAAATTAGAAAAACAATGGGGCTAAACATGAGGGAGAAACGGGTCCAGAAAAAAATCCCTCAAGTGGATATCTCCCCTTATAAGAGGGTAGTAACCACTTGTTACGGACCCCCCTCCTCTCTCATGTTTAGCATATTAGATTTGAGGTTTTCAGACGCTCGTTCCGTTAATCTGGCGATGTTGAGACATTTCGCCTCATTTTGTATTCCCAGACCAGATGGCTGGAGTAAAATAGGAAAGAAGAGTAATTGGACAGAGGAAGAACAAGCCGAGAAGTGAGAAGTACAGTAGAAGACTGAAAGTTCTCGGGCTCAACCAAGTTACTTGTGTATTCAATATTAAACTATTGATTTAAATAGTAAGCTCCTGACTCATACAAAAAAAAAAAAAAAAAAAAAAACTATTAAGGGGAGGTTCCCACTTGAGGGATTTTTTTTCGAACTTCTTTCTCCCTCATGTTTAGCCCCATTGGTTTTGAGATTTTAAGACGTTTGCACCATTAGTTTGGTGACTAATAATTTTCGCCCCATTTCTGTCAATTTCAAGACATTTCGTGCCATTTAGGTGTCGATATTTTCCTGGCGAGCGATAGCGAGCCTGTAAATTAAGAGGAATCGGCCTTCGGCCGGGACACTTTTCTACCGAAAAATTTACATATTTATCTTGAAAAAAGGTCTAGGGGATGTAATTTTAAGCTTGATGGAGGTCTAAGCAACACACTATGACGCGTTCCTTTTCTGGTTTCTGGCTATTAGCAGACGATTATATTCAGCTTAGGAAGGGTATGTGGAGGTCAGAGGGTTAATTAAGATAGCCTTCACCATTATCACTCCCGCAGATCCTTCCTTAACTGCATTAAATCGTTTAATGATAGCCAGAATAAACGGTCAAAATGCGTCATAATCGTTTAATGATAGCCAGAATAAACGGTCAAAATGCGTCATAATCGTTTAATGATAGCCAGAATAAACGGTCAAAATGCGTCATAATCGTTTAATGATAGCCAGAATAAACGGTCAAAATGCGTCATAATCGTTTAATGATAGCCAGAATAAACGGTCAAAATGCGTCATAATCGTTTAATGATAGCCAGAATAAACGGTCAAAATGCGTCATAATCTTCTAAAAGTTAATTTGCAGAAAGATATTAGATTACAATTATTATGATGCATAATTAGATCACTTAAGGGGAGACTGGCCGTTTGTTTGATCTATTAATTCATTTATTCATATGTGTTTAGTTTCCTCCCTAGACCTCCATCAAGCTTAGAAAAACACCCCCTAGACCCCCTTCAAGATAAATGTGTACATTTTTCGGTAGAAAAATTTCCCGGCCGAAGGCCGGTTCCTCTTAAAATTGCAGGCTCGCTATCGCTCGCCAGGAAAAAATCGACACCTAAATGGAACGAAAGGTCTTAAAATTGACAACGAAATGGGACGAAAGGTGTTAAAATCGCCAAACTAATGGGCCGAACGTCTTATAATCTCAAAACTAGTGGGGCTAAACATTAGGGAGAAGGGGGTCCAGAAAAACGGTCTTCCTCCCCTTAAATTCATCTCTCCTTGACTTTAATTAGTGCCAATGTTCTATATTGTATATTTAAGGGGAGATGGGTCGTTTTTCTGGTCCCCCCTTCTTCCTCATGTTTAGCCCCATTAGTTTTTAGATTTTATGACGTTCGCGCCTCTAGTTTAGCGAGTTTAAGACCTTTCACCCCTTTTCTTTGTCAATATTAAGACTTTTCGTGTCAGTTAGGTGTCAATTATTTCCTGGCGAGCGATAGCGAGCCTGTAATTTAAGAGGAAACGGCCTTCGGCTGCGACATTTTTTTAGCGAAACATGTACACATATATCTTGCAGGGGATCCTGGGGTTGGGTTTTAAGCTTGATGGAGGTCTAGGGAGGAAACTAGAAAAATAAACAAAGAAAAGGAGCGAAAGGCCTTAAAATCGCCAAACTAATGGGATGAACGTCTTAAAATCTATAAACTAAAGGGGCTAAGCATGAGGGAGATGGGTGTCCAGAAAAACCAGCCCATCTCCCCTTATAAATAACAAAGTATTGCTACTAATAATGTGTTATATATTATCTCATACGACGTGAGAGCCATAATTATATTGGATTATTAAGCCAGCACACTGTAAATCAAGAATAACGAACGCTAAACTTAGAGCGATATCTTATTTAATGGCGAGGTACTGCAACATTGAAGTCTCAAGTAATTCGAAATATATAATGATGCCCTAGTTGTTGTTGTTGTTGTTGTTGTTGTTCCCTAAGCTGCCTGGCCGAACAGCCCCGAGTCCCTGAGGAAGGCCATGGCCACGATCGGGCTTTCCCACAGAGCTCTCATTGAGTATAGATTGTGTTGTTGGCGTAAGTGGTTGTGTGAAATGCAGTCTTCTATGATGTGTTTAATGGTATGGGGTGCTGTGTTACATCCCGGGCAGGCGTCGACAACGGAGTCATCCAGTCTCTTCTGATAGCTCAGGAGAGCTGGATGGTGTCCGCATCTCAGCCTGGCCAGGTGGACTCTGTCCTCGCGAGGGAGGGAGGATTCGGAAGGATGGATTTCGGGAGGTCGTGCATGCAGCTGCGTGTTGTCTGTGAGTGAGTGGATGGATCGGTGAGAGATATGAGTATGGATGTGCTTCTGGAAGTTGGTTCGGGGTGGGCAGGGAGGGAGAGAGGACAATAATTGTGTGTGATACCGTGTGCTGGGTGTTGTTTTGATATTTCTTGGTGTCTGTGGGTGTGTTGCCATGTAGTTTAGTGGGTGGTCTTGGTTCGTGGAGGCTGCTGTCAGGAATTGAGTGCCTCTCATGTCCAGATGGTCTTTGACTGAGGATTTTGGTTTCTTGCCCTAGTTGATTTCTTTGCTGTATAAACATTTATTACATAATATATATTACATAATTTAGGCCAGTATTCACATTTGTATGATTTTGTATATATTATATTTTGTATATATTGTATTTTGTATATATTATATTATATTTTGTATATATTATATTATATTTTGTATATATTATATTATATTTTGTATATATTGTATTATATTTTGTATATATTATATTATATTTTGTATATATTATATTATATTTTGTATATATTATATTATATTTTGTATATTATATATATATTTTGTATATATTATATTATATTTGTATATTATATTATATTTTGTATATATTATATTTTGTATATATTATATTATATTTTGTATATATTATATTATATTTTGTATATATTATATTATATTTTGTATATATTATATTATATTTTGTATATATTATATTATATTTTGTATATATTGTATTATATTTTGTATATATTATATTATATTTTGTATTCTATTATATTATATTTTGTATTCTATTATATTATATTTTGTATATATTATATTATATTTTGTATATATTATATTATATTTTGTATATATTATATTTTGTATATATTATATTATATTTTGTATATATTATATTATATTTTGTATATATTATATTATATTTTGTATATATTATATTATATTTTGTATATATTATATTATATTTTGTATATATTGTATTATATTTTGTATATATTATATTATATTTTGTATATATTATATTATATTTTGTATATATTATATTATATTTTGTATATATTATATTATATTTTGTATATATTGTATTATATTTTGTATATATTATATTATATTTTGTATATATTATATTATATTTTGTATATATTATATTATATTTTGTATATATTATATTATATTTTGTATATATTATATTATATTTTGTATATATTATATTTTGTATATATTATATTATATTTTGTATATATTGTATTATATTTTGTATATATTATATTATATTTTGTATATATTATATTATATTTTGTATATATTATATTATATTTTGTATATATTGTATTATATTTTGTATATATTATATTATATTTTGTATATATTATATTATATTTTGTATATATTATATTATATTTTGTATATATTATATTATATTTTGTATATATTATATTATATTTTGTATATATTATATTATTTGCTTTATTTTGTTTTGTTTAAGTGGGAAATTTCCACTTGAGGGACTTATTTCTGGAACCCTTTCTCCCTCATGTTTAGCCCCATTGCTTTTGAGATAATAAGACATTTCGCCCCATTAGTTTGGCGATTTTAAGAACCCTCGCCCCATTTCTGTCAATTTGAAGCCCATTCGTGCCATTTAGGTGTCGATTTTTTCCTGGCGAGCGATAGCGAGCCTGAAATTTAAGGGGAACCGGCCTTCGGCCGGGAAATTTTTCTACCGAAAAATGTACAAATTTATCTTGAAAGGGGGTCTAGGGGGAGTAATTTTAAGCTTGATGGAAGTCTAGGGAATCAACTAAAAACCTCCCCTTAAGTGGGAAATGGACGATTAATTTGCCTATTTATTTATCTGTTTTTATCATTGTCTTAGTTTCCTCGATAGACCTCCATCAAGCTAAAAAAAAAACACACACACACCCAAGAAAAATTTGTACATTTTTCGTTAGAATTTTTTTCCAGCCAGAGGTTGCTTAATACTTTAACACAGGCTCCCTATCGCTCACCAGGGGAAAAAAAATCGACACCTGAATTACACGAAAGTAAATTTACACGCTATATAAATTAGTATTGACAAAGAAATGGAGTGAAAACTCTTAAAATCGCCAAAGTAACGGAGCGAACGCCTTAAAATCTGAAAACTAATAGGGCTAAACATGAGGGAGAAGGGGGGGGGGGGCAGCAAAACTATCCCCCCATAAACATGAGGGAGAAGGGGGGGGGGGCAGCAAAACTATCCCCCCATAAACATGAGGGAGAAGGGGGGGGGGGGGGGGGGCAGCAAAACTTTCCCCCCAAAAACATGAGGGAGAGGGGGGGGGGGGGCAGCAAAACTATCCCCCCATAAACATGAGGGAGAAGGGGGGGGGGGGCAGCAAAAACTATCCCCCCATAAACATGAGGGAGAAGGGGGGGGGGGCAGCAAAACTATCCCCCCATAAACATGAGGGAGAAGGGGGGGGGGGCAGCAAAACTATCCCCCCATAAACATGAGGGAGAAGGGGGGGGGGGGGGGCAGGAAAACTATCCCCCCATAAACATGAGGGAGAAGGGGGGGGGGGGGGCAGCAAAACTATCCCCCATAAACATGAGGGAGAAGGGGGGGGGGCAGCAAAACTATCCCCCCATAAACATGAGGGAGAAGGGGGGGGGGGGGGCAGCAAAACTATCCCCCCATAATCATGAGGCAGAAGGGGGGGGGGGGCAGCAAAACTATCCCCCCATAAACATGAGGGAGAAGGGGGGGGGGGGGGCAGCAAAAACTATCCCCCCATAAACATGAGGGAGAAGGGGGGGGGGGGGCAGCAAAACTATCCCCCCATAAACATGAGGGAGAAGGGGGGGGGGGGCAGCAAAAACTATCCCCCCATAAACATGAGGGAGAAGGGGGGGGGGGGGGGGCAGCAAAACTATCCCCCCATAAACATGAGGGAGAAGGGGGGGGGGGCAGCAAAACTATCCCCCCATAAAACATGAGGGAGAAGGGGGGGGGGGGGGCAGCAAATATCCCCCCATAAACAATGAGGGAGAAGGGGGGGGGGGGCAGCAAACTATCCCCCATAAACATGAGGGAGAAGGGGGGGGGGGGGGGGGGCAGCAAAACTATCCCCCATAAACATGAGGGAGAAGGGGGGGGGGGGGCCAGCACAAAACTATCCCCCCATAAACATGAGGGAGAGGGGGGGGGGGGGCAGCAAAACTATCCCCCATAAACATGAGGGAGAAGGGGGGGGGGCAGCAAAACTATCCCCCCATAAACATGAGGGAGAAGGGGGGGGGGGGGGCAGCAAAACTATCCCCCATAAACATGAGGGAGAAGGGGGGGGGGGGCAGCAAAACTATCCCCCCATAAACATGAGGGAGAAGGGGGGGGGGGGGCAGCAAAACTATCCCCCCATAAACATGAGGGAGAAGGGGGGGGGGGGCAGCAAAACTATCCCCCCATAAACATGAGGGAGGAGGGGGGGGGGGGGGGCAGCAAAACTATCCCCCCATAAACATGAGGGAGAAGGGGGGGGGGGGGCAGCAAAACTATCCCCCCATAAACATGAGGGAGAAGGGGGGGGGGGGGGCAGCAAAACTATCCCCCCATAAACATGAGGGAGAAGGGGGGGGGGGGGGCAGCAAATCTATGCCCCCATGAACATGAGGAGAAAGGGGGGGGGGGGCAGCAAAACTATCCCCCCATAAACATGAGGGAGAAGGGGGGGGGGGGGGCAGCAAAACTATCCCCCCATAAATATACACTACTCAATTAGGTTCCGCCGTATAATTTATAAGCTTGGTAATTATGAGGTTGTGTTTGGCCCTCTGGCCGCTACAAGTATATTTATACCTCGTTCCGGTGGTATAGACGTCATCAGTCAGGCGCCGTATTACCAATTAGACTATAAATTTATACTCTACTGGTTTAGCTACGGGGAAATAATGATGACAAACGCACGACCCGCCTCGAAGTCCCCAGGTGTGTATGTGTGTGTGTGTGTGGATGAGTGCGTGTGTGTGTGTGTGTGTGTGTGTGTGTGTGTTGGGGGGGGGGGGGACCAGAAATGCTCCCAGTGGTTTGGCCCCTGTTGCTGACCCATCGAAATGCACTGGACCGCGACCTCCCACTCTCATTATAGATTTCTGCAACATTCGTGGCCATTCTTCTAACTTCCACAACACTACCTCTCCTCTGCCAATCCTGATCTTTTCTTTCTTACCGACACCCAGTTGTCTGGGCCTATTGACCGCAAACCCTTCTCTGTATCCTCCTACTATCTCTATCCTCAGTTTCAAGCCAAAGGTGGATGTTGCATATATGTGCGCAACAATTTTGCTTTCTCTCGTGTTCCCAACTTTAATTCTTCCGAATTATCAACTCTCTGGCTAAAGCTTTCTTTGTCACTCTCAATCTATTTCTGCGCTGTTTATCTTTCCCCTAATTCAACATTCTTGACTTATTTCTAACTTCCAATCCTTCTACTTACGCTGTAAACCCTTTCTCTCCGTTGGGCTCCTCCGATCATAACCTTATCTCTGTTACCTGACCTATCTCTCCAGTATGGCCACCCAGCCTTCCAGCCGGCGGCACTTGTGGCAATTTGGTGCTGCCGACTGGGAGGCTCTTCGGCAATACTTCTTTGATTTCCCATGGAATGATTTTTGCTTCCGTGGCCGGGGACCCTTGGAGTGTGCCGAACGCATAACCGAGGTAATCCTCTCGGGCATTGAGACATGCAGTACATTCAATTTTCTTTCTCTAATGCAAACAAATCTTGGTTTACTCACGCTTGTTCTACTGGAAGTATTCAAATGGTACCATCGCCTTTAAACTCAAGAATCTCGTGCTTTATATGTTTCTGCCTGGAATCAAGCCAAATCTGTGCTACGACTAGCCAAATACTCTCTCATCAATAAACACAAATATGAACTTTCCACTTCCTCGTCTTTCCCTCCTCTTTTCCACTCTGACTCGGACTCTCTCTCTCTCTCTCTTTATATAGAAAGAAGGAATGCATAGATGTCCCACAATTTTGTTTTTCATACATACAGTGTGGTCAAAGAGTGTTTACCGAGTTTACCAAGGGAGACGGTCGATAGTAATTCAATTGATACGGTTAAGAGGAGACTGGACGATCAATTAATGGAGATTTGAATAATATGAAAGAATCAATAGGTATGTAAGTGTAAACAAAAGAATCAATAGGTATGTAAGTGTAAACAAAAGAATCAATAGGTATGTAAGTGTAAACAAAAGAATCAATAAGTATGTAAGTGTAAACAAAAGAATCAATAGGTATGTAAGTGTAAACAAAAGAATCAATAGGTATGTAAGTGTAAACAAAAGAATCAATAGGTATGTAAGTGTAAACAAAAGAATCAATAGGTATGTAAGTGTAAACAAAAGAATCAATAGGTATGTAAGTGTAAACAAAAGAATCAATAGGTATGTAAGTGTAAACAAAAGAATCAATAGGTATGTAAGTGTAAACAAAAGAATCAATAGGTATGCAAGTGTAAACAAAAGAATCAATAGGTATGTAAGTGTAAACAAAAGAATCAATAGGTATGTAAGTGTAAACAAAATTCTACACTCTAAAAAAAAAAAATTCCCTGTGGGCATTTCCTGACCCATAAGGTTACACTTCATCCTATTTTCCGGTAAGGCTATTTAGCCGGAGGGAGCGGAGGGTGGGGAGAGAGCCTTCTGCTTTACTGTCCTATTATTCTACTATACACTGAACCTGTCTAGTAGTATTAAGGCCGTACCACCTAGTAGGGACCGCAATGTCTGTGTGGTCTGAGTATCTGTGTAACTCTGTGTAACTGTGTAACTCGTATAATCCCACTCTCATTCTCTCTCTCTCTCTCTCTCTCAGACTAGTGGGTGAGAATGTTAATGGTATTTGGTGGTCATTATGTAACTCTTCTCCTACACACATACCATCGTGTGCGCTAAATCGGACCGCCAAACAGCCTGTATCTCATGTTGAAACGTCAAATGAGAGATGAATCCATTGTTAAGGGGAACTATTTAGTTTGTACCCTACACCTCCATCAAGCTTAAAGTTACACCCCATACATCCTCTTTCAAGATAAATGCGTACATTTTTCGGTAGAAAAATGTCCCGGCCGAAGGTCGGTTCCTCTTAAATTACAGGCATGCTCTCGCTCGCCAGGAAAAAACCGACACCTAAATGGCACGAAAGGTCTTAAAAGTGACATTAATGGGGCGAAAGTTCTTAAAATCGTCAAACTAATGGGGCAAACGTCTTAAAATCTCAAAAGCAATGGGGCTAAACATGAGGGAGAAGGAAGTTCGAAAAAAAATCCCTCAAGTGGAAACCTCCCCTTAAAGTGGTAAGTAAACCCATCTACAACTTAATAATGTGTTGTGCAGTTCTGAAATATAAGGCCTGAGGTGGCAAGTAACATCAATGCCGGTAAAAGGATATTGTTTTAAAATGTTTGGTAAGACAACCTCTGCATCGTGTTAAGGGGGGTGACCTGTTTTTTGTTATTTCTGTCCTTTTCTCTCTTTCTCTGGCTTTTATCCATTCGGCCCCATTCAGCCAACTATTTTAAGACGTTTATCCCCATCTAGGTGTCGATTTCTTCCTGGCGAGCGATAGCGAGCCACCATTATACGAAGAAATCCGGCTTCGCCGGAGACATTTTTCTATCGAAAAATGTACAAATTTAGTCTGCTGTCAAACAAAAATAAAAAATATGCTGGCTCGCTACCGCTCACCAGTAAACAACTTGACACCTGGATGGGGATAAACGTCTTAAAACAGTAGGCTGAATGGGGCCAAATGGATACAAGCCAGAGAAAGATAGAAAAGGACAGAACAAAAGCAGGTCACCCCCCCTTAATCCCTTCTGTGCCGTCCACGTCTTTATAAATTTACTCTAGCTGTATTTACACGATTGTTTGCAGTTTAACCCTTTCAGTACCGGTGTTGTACGGTCGCGCTAATAAGTCATGTCCCAGCTGTCATTACGTTTGGCTTACTCTGTGCTGTATTAATGTCCGTCAGATGTTGAATAGGGTGGGTAAGTGTAGGGACATGTTTGTATATTTCACTCGATATGAAGAAATTAAGCTTAGATATTGCTGATACCAATTATTGATCAAAACATACTGGGTGCCGAGCAATCACTTATTAGCGCGACTGTACTTCTAACTTTATTCTGCCTACTGTCAGACGATTATTTTCAGTTTAAAAAGGGCTTCCAGCAATTGACAGGCTTCGAACTATCCCACTCTGCCCTTTTCATTACCACAGATTATCCTAGGTAACAAAACTTGTTCACCAGCTCCTATGACTCATTTCCAAAATTCACATCCACAGGATCATCACTTAACACAAGCTCGCCTTTGCACACTACGCACTCAAATTTCTCTATTTCTGACTTATCCTTCGGCAGGGGTCTCTTTATTCTGCTACAGTGCTTACTCCCATGGTGCACCCAGCGTCGACAGATGCTACAATGAATCGCGTTAACGCCCACACCCTTTCCACACACTGCACATGGGTATGCACCGCTCTTTTCCACATTGCCTCGTCTCAATCTACAATGCATAATCTTGGTTTTGTTAATATTGACTCTTAAACCCTTACTCGCCATGCCCTCTCTCCATTCTCTGAATTTGGCCTCAGCATCTTGCATACTGTCAGCTATTAGGACTAAATCGTCTGCATAAAACAGTTCCAACGGGAGTCCGCCTCTAAAAACTCTAGACAGTGCCTCCAGGACCATAATAAAGAGGAGGGGGCTTAACACTGAACCCTGATGGACTCCAACACAGACTGCGAACTCATCACTCAGTACACCCTTCACCCTCACCGCACTTCGCGAATCCTCATATCTCTTCATTATCACACGTACCAGCCACTCTTCCACACCAAGTTTCCTCATAGCCCACTGCACAACATCTCTAGGCACCCTGTCAAAGGCCTTCTCCAGGTCTACAAACACAAAGTAAAGATCCCTGCCTTTTAGTAAGTATCTTTCCTGTATCTGCCTGACTATTAAGATAGCATCGGTTGTACCCTGTCCTGGCATAAAAACCAAACTGCATATCATCAATGGAGATGCTTTGCCTGATCAAACCCTCAAAGACTCTCACAGACCTTCATGATTTGGTCAAGCATTTTCAGGCCCCTATAATTTCCTCTATCTAGCGCATCCCCTTTCCCTTTGTATATATTTACTATTACACTTTTGAGTCAATCCTGTAATTTTCTCATCTTTAATAATGGTGTTTATCAACTCAGTTACTAAGTTGACACCAGTCTCCCCTGAGGCTTTCATCATCTCAGCGACAATGTCAGAGCACCCTGGAGCTTTACCGTCCTTCATTTTATTGATTGCGTCGCTCACTACAGCTGGTGCTATCAAAGGAAGGGGTCCAGATATTGGTTTTTCGATACTAAGCTGTTCCTTATCCCATTCAAACTCTACATTTAGCAATCGTTCATAGTGTGCCTTCCATGCTTCTCTGATTTTGTTTTCTGCATACACAATCTTCCCATTATCGTTTCTAACACACTGTTCACCTGTCATTTTTAACTAGCCTAGCTAGGTTGAAGATCCTATTGGGATTGTCAGTGTTACACACTTGTTCGAGGACCAGGTCCTTGATGTCTTTTTTAGCATTGTAAATAACTCTTTTGGCAGTTCATTTAGCTGCCTGGTATTCCTCCTTGCTGCCTCCCTTCTTCCATGCTTTGAAGCATCTCCTTTTCTCTTTCACAGCATGTTCTACCTCATCATTCCACCACCAGTAGGTCTTATTCCTGGGGTGACCCTTTGTTTTCCCACAGACTTTGTCAGTGGCAGTGATAAGGCTATGCTTTAGAAAGTTCCATTGACTATTTACATCGTTAGGCCTAGCTTCCTTATTTCTATTAATTTCCTCCTCTTCACTATGAAACCTATCCCTAACTTCCTTGTTCTTCAGCAGCCACACTTTCCTTTTGGGTATGTATACCTTCTTGCGCTTAGGATCTCTGTATAAGCTCATGTCGCACACAAGTAGCTTATGCTGGGGGATACATTCTTCGCTCGGGATGACCTTTACATCCCGAACCAGTTTCCAGTCTTTCCTGTTAACCAAGAAGTAATCTATCTGGCTACTGGAGACCCCAGAGTTATATGTGATCAGATGGCTCCGTCTTTTCTTGAACTTCGTGTTACACACAACCATGTTGAGTGCAACACAGGACTCCAGTATATATTCGCCTTCCAGATTCCTCCTTCCATAACCATTTCCTCCAAGTACCCCCTCGTATCCATCTGCAGAAGCTCCCATGTGACCATTCAGGTCCCCCCCCCCCCCACGATTGTTATTTCATTCTCCGAGAGGCCTGAAATGACACTGACGGGGTCATGCCAGAAGTCCTCTTTTATCTCTTTCTGTAGACCAGCCTGTGGGGCTTATGCAGATATCACATTCAGAATTCTGTCACCAACTTTCAACTTCAAAACAATCAGCCTTTCACTAACTCTCGTAATCTGAAGCACACTTTCCGCCAGCTCTTCAGCCACCAAAACACCCACTCCTCCTTTTGCTTTATCAGTCTCCACCCCCATCCAGTAGATCCTATATCTTTTCTTTCTTCCGAAAATCCACTGTAACCCCATGCCTCTTCCAAAGTGTTTCCTGGGCACAGCAGACGTCCACTCGCCTCCTCTCACATATCTCAGCTACTTCATTTGCACGCAGATTCAAACTACCAACATTCACACTAGCAAGTCTGAGATTGTGGGGGGCATTTGTCCTTATCCTGTGCGGTTTTGGATCATCGGACGTATGTTGTTTCTTTTTAGGTTGTTTACAGTAGTCATATTTAGGTAATTTGGCTGGCAAATGGGCATCAACCCCCCCCCCCCCCCCCCCAGAACTCTGGTTCCAGTCTACCCTGGGACCATTCCCAGCACTTTACCCCAAGAGATTACAAGGGGGTAGGATCCAGTGGCCTCGGTACGCCCCACCAGGACCAGCCGCAGGGACGCACCCCGTGCGCGTACACGGCACTATGACTGGCCTCGTATTTTTCGCCCAATGACAGGGCAGCCTCCTGGAGCGCTACCAGCAGGTTCGGGCCCCTATACTATTGGGCAGAAAGTGCCAGTCCGGGGAAACACTATGTACTGTACCCTCTGGATCCATTTCGACCAGGTTGGGCCCAGGGCGCCAGATCCGGGTCCAGAGGGAGCGACACCCACCGCCAGTGTGCTGCCATTAGGCAACTTGGAGCAAGAACAATGAAGCCCTGTCACAGCACTGTTATATGGAGACAATGCCAGCGCCAATAAAAAGGCTTCATTGTATAGTTTTTTTTTTTGGTTTTTGTTTTTTTAAGGAGACAATGAACAGAGGAAGGAAAAACACAGATAAAACAAAAAGGTCCATGTGCCTAAAGGCATCCTCCATTCATAAAATGTTTGTAACAACTTGATTTAAACATTTGTAGATTGTAAGTTTGTGGAAAGCAACTCGAGGCCAGACCTATGAGAGTTCCGTATGGAGCTCAGTGGTCTGGTTAATCTGCTCTACATAACTGAACTCGAGGGAAGTGAATTCCAAAGAGTAGTAGCTGTGGGGATAAATGAATTCTGATAAGCAGAAGTTCTGCATTGTGGAGGAGAAAGTGTAAATTCATGGGCGCTCTCAGCTGCCCTAGTTCTACGGGGAAAGATGTGGAGAGGCGGCACAATTGAAGCAAGTTCCTCGGAAC
The DNA here is from genome assembly GCA_032716605.1 of Paralithodes platypus. Taxonomy (NCBI): domain Eukaryota; kingdom Metazoa; phylum Arthropoda; class Malacostraca; order Decapoda; family Lithodidae; genus Paralithodes; species Paralithodes platypus. The sequence continues at coordinate 1,833,518 of CM064557.1, read as the reverse complement.
AATTGCTGTGACAATATCTGTAGAATAATGCAAGGGATGCAACGTTTCTTCGTATGGATAATGTAGGAAGGTCCTGTGTGATTGCAGGGTTATTGATTAATCTAATAGCTTTATTTTGAATTTTGTCCAACTGCCTCAATGCAACCACTCCACTTCCACCCCACAGAGGTGAACAGTAATCCATCTGAGAACGCACATGACTTTTATATATTACGGCCAACTGCTCGTCAGTGAAGAATTCCCGAACTCTGTACAGGAGTCCCAGTTTTTTAGAGGCATTCTTAGCAATGCTTCTAACATAATGTGTCCAGCTCAAGTTAGTAGTTAATGTTACACCGAGAATGTCAATACTAGGGGAAGTGGGAATATTTACATCATTAAAAAATATATGGGAGTCAGTGAGATTCTGTCGGTTAGAAAATTGAATGTACTTGGTTTTCTGTGCATTAAAGGAAACTAGATTCTTTTGTCCCCATTCTTCAATTCTAGAAAGGTCCTGGTTCAGAGAAATTGCAGTGTTTATTTTTGAATTTATAAGATCGGGTTGGGTGAAAGAATTGGTAAATGTGAAGGAACTGTGGAGTGTTGAGTCATCTGCGTAGGAATGTATTGGATTATGAGTGGTAGATATGAGATCATTGATATGAATGAGGAACAGAGTTGGGGCCAAAACTGATCCCTGGGGAACACCAGCATTTATTGAGTGAAATTGAGAATAAAGGCCATCTACCATTACACATATTTTTCTGTTATGAAGATAAGAAGAAATTAGTGGAACTAATGATGCAAGGCCGTAGTGTGACATCTTCGACAATAAGGATTGATGCCAGACTCTATCAAATGCCTTTGATATATCCAGTGCTATTGTATGTGTTTCACCATGTTGGTCTGTAGCTTGGTTGATTTGATGCGTAAGAAGGCAAAGAATGTCTGCAGTTGATCGACATCGTCTAAAACCATATTGCCTATCACTGATTAATTTATTATTCTCAAGATGCTTAATTATGTGATTATTTAATATAATTTCAAAGACTTTACCAAGAGTGGAAGTTATAGCTATTGGTCTGTAGTTTGATGGATCTGAAGAGGCACCCTTTTTAGGAACTGGATGGATGTTTGCTTCTTTCCAGGGTACTGGGAAGCATGAGGTATGAGTACACAGACGGAAAAAGTTTGCCAATACAGGAGCGAGCACCAAGGAGCAATTCTTAAGTACTATTAGAGGAATTTCATCTGGACCAGGAGCCTTATCTACCGAGAGATTCTGCAAAATAGTTTTGACATGTATGGTGTGGATCTTAAGTGAGGGAATTTCAGGCGAATTAAAATTAAGTACAGAGACATCTTGATTTATTTCATCTAAGGTTGAGTTGGTGGAGAAAATATCCGCAAGAAGGTTAGCTTTACCTCGTGGGTCACTTACAAGATTGCCAGTCGGAGATTTTAATGGTGGAATGGATGAAGCAGTAGTGAAGTTGGATTTGAATGAGTTAAGAGTAGACAAAAATATTTTGTTATCATTTGGATTATTTAGAAGTTTATTTGCCTGCTTGTGGAGAAAGTTTGATTTAGTTAGGTTTAATACAGTTTTGGCATGATTTCTGATGTTTCTAAAGTAATTAAAGGCTTCATGTGTTTTTGATCTTTTGTATGCATTGTAGGCTATTGCTTTTTGTTCAGTTACTCTAGCACAATTATGGTCAAACCATTTAGGTGAATTAGATCTTTTACTGTACGTTTGATGAGGAATAAAAGTTTCCATTCCAATTTTTACAAAATCTTGTATGTGGCTCAAGGTGGAGTGTGCATCATTAGAAAAGAAAGAGGTCCAGGGAATATCAATAAAGAAATCTTGAAGACCCTCCCAGTCTGCCCTATCGTAATACCATTTAGTCACCAAAACAGGTTCAGAGGGGGAAGGTGTGGTAGGTGATAGACAGGTGGCCTGTATCAGACAGTGATCAGAAGATCCAAGCGGGGACCTCACTGTAACATCATAATTTTCTGAATTGGTTGTTAAAAATAAGTCCAGTAGGTGGGAATTATGATTAGGATTATCTGGTACACGGGTGGGTTGGTTGACTAGTTGAGCAAGATTAAATGAGTCTGCAAATAGCTCACATTCAAGACCAGCATCATCAGTCCTGGCTGAATGAGTGAGCCATTCAACATTATGGACATTAAAATCACCCAACACAGTGATTTCAGAAGAAGCATTTAAGTTGAGGACACTGAGTTGTGAGGACAGAGAATCAAAAAGACTTTGCTCTGGAGGAGTATTTGGGGAACGGTAGATGCAACATATGTATTTAAATTTACCAGCAGAAATTAATTTGTATATTGAATAATCAAAATAGGGACAATTGAAACTAGTAACCTCCTCCAGGGCAATTTCAGATTTTGCGAAGCAACATACACCTCCTTTAGGTCTGAAATTTTGGAGCAGTTGATAACCTGGAAAATTAAATCTAGACGTGTCAGATGTGGATGTTACTTGAGTCTCTGTCAAAAAAAGGAGAGTAGGGGATTCTACTTGAAGAAATTGGTGTACAGAATTGATGTTAGAGTGAAGTCCCCTTATATTACTAAAGAAAAAGCTGCACCGACGAGCAGCTTTGGGACGTTGCAATGCTCTTGACACAGTCGCATGATGACGACCGGGAGGGCCCTGTGTCAATGACCCAACCCTGCCGGGGGTGGATATCCGAGGGACCACCAGGTTTGCTCTTAACAATTGTGCTGCCATATTTATTAGGTAAGTGTATGGTGTTACATGTACAGTATGATATTTAGTGGGAAAAGTAGTGTTTTATGGATAAAGGATAGCGATGTAGGGCAATTTCGTGAAGATGGATGTGTATGTTATATAAAGAGGGTTTTCCTGATACCCCTGATGTGTGAGGCAGAAAGATATGTATCCAGCTACCAAGGCCTGGGAGAGAAAATGGAATTCAGGCTATTCCCTGAGTCTCCCGGAACCTTGGCGGTAGTACTTCTCTGGGCGGGGCTGCCTACCCCTACTACCTACAACTATGGCTACTTGGTGATGGCTACTTGGTCCGCAAGTCTAACACCATCCCCCCTATTAGTCGCCTTGTACGAAATGCAGTAGGATGAGTGAGGCATATTCTTTTTTTCCTACACTTCTACTGCTATTATAATAATCAGTGATCCTCAGATCTCTCTCAATGTATACCACCTCCTCTACGTAGAGTACGTAGCACCTGCCTTGCAACATAATACCACCCCTACTCTGTGCAACTCTCCAACGCAAGAGTGATAAAATATTCCCAATCTTTTTTCTATTCAACAGCTGAGCTCTGGAACTCTCCCTGAATCTATCTTCCCCTCATCTTATGACTTAAATTGCTTCAAACTTTGCGTGTCCAGGCATTTTGGCTCGAAAATTCCTCGATATTGGCCCTGTCACTCTTTCAACTCTGGGGAGGCACTCGACACAGGCCGTTCTGCCTTTTGTCTCCCTCATCCACAGAGAAAAAAAATAAATAAATAATATGTTGCCTGGTAAAGCTGACAAGCCAGTAGTGCGGCGACCCAGACAGCATGTAGTATAGCGTTGGCTCCCACCCAGGCCACCCACGGCTCACAGGTACCTACTGCTCCAAGATCTATACAAGGTAACACAGTTATAGGTAGCGCCAACCAACTTGACAATTATCTCGATCCTTGACCTCTTCGTAACTCAAAAGGACCTTGAGAAAACTGGATGTAAATTTTCACACCTATTTCCTGGTGGACTCTTCCCAAATGATAGAAATGTCAGCCTGATTGCTTTCATTCATTTAAAGTTATAAGAAGTTAAGGGGTCCAGATTATTGTCAAGTTTGTTGGCGCTACCTTTAGTTTCTGTAATTAATTTGTGTTCTTTCCTATTACAAACTTATACTTTAGTCAGTATACACAAATATTATTATAAATATGTATGCATATATACGGCATGCTCTTTAATTTTAAAAAAAACTATCACATTCAAGATTTTTAATGCATGAGCTTCAAACTTTATAACAATCTCTTGACAGCTATTATAAACTGTACTGTACTTATTTTTTATCCAAAACGTTCATATACCAACACCTGACTTACAGTAATATTTAAGGGGGGATGGGCCGGTTTTCTGGACCATTTTCTCCCTCATGTTTAGTCCCATTAGTTTTCAGATGTTAAGATGTTTGCTCCATTAGTTAGTCGATTTTAAGACCTTTCGCCCCATTTTGTCGTCAATATTTAGACGGCCGGGACATTTTTCTACCGAAAAATGTACAAAGTAATCTAGAAAGGGGATCTAATGGATGTTTGTTTTAAATTTGATGGAGGTCTAGGGAGGAAACTAGAAAAATAACGAATACAGTCGACGCTCGATTTAACGGACCCCGATATAACGGATTTCGGATTTAACGGACTCTGTCCGTAGCCGGACAATGGACCCAGCACCGGACAAACTCCATTGCTCGAAAACAAGTTGGAGCAAAGTCCGTTGCTCTATCTATTTATCTCTCTAATGCACCTACAGTCAAGTCGCCAAATACGCGATTCCACAATGCGCGAAAACCCTAATACACGAGTTACCCCTCGAAAATAACATTAATTAATTAAACATTAATTACGCGAGGTGGTACCACAATACACGAATCGAGAGCTAAGAAGGGGCCAAATCTGCTATTCCCACTTGATACGCGAGCACGGTCTACGTTTTGCGAGGCACAGGCGTGGCTCCGAAAAGAGAAGAAGAAGAAGACGGCAAGACGGGCATACGCCTGTCTTCCCTCCCGCTTACCCTCCCTCCCACAGTCCCGCTCATAGCCGTGCGGAGTGACCAAACGTTTGTAGTGCCTGCCACTTTTTTCGCCATGCCACGCCAATATAAGAAGATAACACACAAAATGAAGGTGGAAGTGTTGGATCGCAAGAAAAAAGGAGAAGGAAACTGTGCAATAGGCCGTGCTATGGGCTTGTCAGAGTAAACTGTTCGTACGATTTGGTCAGGGAGGGAGAAGTTGGAGAAAATCGTGAAGTCCTACGGTCCTAGTCCTAGCCCTAGCCTATCTACTACTAATTTTAAGGTAAGGTTTCATATTTGTATTCATTGTTGTTCTCATATATAAGATATAGACTGTACTGTAGAGCCAAAAATGTCGAAAATAGGGGAAAAAAATCGAAAATAGGCCATAATTGAGAGATGTCACCCAATCTAATTATTCCCATTTAAAGTTAGTTCCACAATACGCGAATTCGCAATACGCGATGCCTCCTGTCACCCCTATTCTCGCGAATTGGGGGTCCTGACTGTACCTAAATCCCTTATACATTAACATAACTATGTCTTATTTGGACTTTTTGTAAAGATAAATAATAAATAAGATAGTCAACAAAATATTTCAACTCTAACCTCATCATCCTTAACGACATCCATCAACATACCCATATTCCTCACCAAGCCCTCTATAACCCATCATCTCCAGACATCACCTTTTGCTCCCCAGAACTCGCCCCCACAACATCCTGGAGGGTGGTCAGAACCTTAGGCTCTGACCACCTCCCGATCATTATCACCACCAAAACCAGACTCACCCCAGTTAGCCACAAACACACATACACCAATTATAAAAGAGCTAACTGGGAAGCATTCACAAATGAGACAGAACAACACTTCACAACTCTAAACAGTACACCCATCACTAACATCAACAATGCTGTACACATACTCAATAAAACTATCCAAAACGCTGACAAGAAACACATTCCAAGAGGTAACAGGAAAAGACACAACCCCAACTTCACACCAGAAATTCAAAACCTCATCAGACAACGCGACATACTGAAAACACTCCCCAGCACCCCACACACAAGACATCACACAACAAATTCAAGCACTCAACACCCAAACTAACAACAAAATACAAGAACAACAAAAACTAAATTGGAATAACTTCCTACAAACACTTGATCACAAAACAAACCCCAAAAAACTCTACAAAACACTAAACAGCATCACACTTTCCAACAGCAACACAACACAATCACATGCTGCAATCACAACAACAGACTCTACTCCTTCATGTAAACAACAAGCAAACACTCTCATCAATCACTTTTCACATGTCAGCCACCTAAAACCTCACAAAGACGACCGACGTGTCATCCGACGTAAGAGACAATTCCCCACAGACCCTGACTATACACCCTTCACCAATCACCAGACAAAGCATATCATCAACAATCTCAAGCACTCACCCGCCTGTGGCCTAGACAACATAAGCAACATACACCTCAGACACCTGGGACCACAAGGCATACAAGCACTCACTAACATATCAAACTACAGCTATTCACACAACGCAATACCAGACATTTGGAAGCATGGTATCATCATCACATTCCCCAAACCCAACAAAGACCCCACGCTACCCTCCTCGCACCGCCCCATCACACTTCTTTGCTCCCCCTCCAAAGTCATGGAACGCCTAGTATTACAACTAATTACACCTGACCTACCCCTAGCTCCAACACAACATGGCTTTAGGCCACTGCACTCCACAAACACTCTTCTCACAGACCTTACACAAAGAGCTTTCGACGGCATCAACTCAGCTAGACCACCACACAGATCACTATTAGCCACACTCGACATTAGTAAAGCCTTCGATGCCATCCCCCGCCACAACCTAACAAACAAAATCTACAACACAAACATGCACAACAACACAAAAAGGTGGCTGGCCAACTTCCTAGCAGGCAGATGTGCACACGTATCTTTTGCCGGTCAGTCATCTAAAATCAGAAACTTTCCAAACAGAGTCCCACAAGGATCCGTCCTATCACCCGCACTCTTCAATCTGTATATGCACGATATAACTACACCCAATACGCCCCAAATAAACTTAGCCTCCTATGCAGATGACATAACACTCACATGCACACACCATGACCCAAAAAGAGCAACAGATCTCCTTCAACCCTATCTCAACACACTACATGGCTGGTGCACTACAAACAGACTTAATCTAGCCCCAGCCAAATCCACCGCAACCCTGCTCACAAGTTGGACAGGAGAACACGAATACATCCCTCAACTCACCATAAACAACACACCCCTAACACATACACACACACCCAAAATCCTAGGAGTAACATATGATACTCATATGACATTCAAACAGCACACCACAAACATTAAAAAGAAACTGACACCCAGACTTAACGCCCTCAGGTCACTTGCTCACACAAAATTTGGACACAACAAAGAAACTACCACCACAGTATATAAACAATACATAAGATCAGTGATGGAATACGCAAGCCCAGCCTGGGCTTCTAACCTAGCTGAAACACATCATAAGACCTTACAGACTATTCAAAACAAAGCCCTGAAGATCATTACAGGCTGCACAGCTACTTCACCCACAGATCACCTACATCAAGAAACCAAAATCCTCAAAGTCAAAGACCATCTGGACATGAGAGGCACTCAATTCCTGGCAGAAGCCTCCACGAACCAAGACCACCCACTAAACTACATGGCAACACACCCACAGACACCAAGAAATATCAAAACAACACCCAGCACACGGTATCACACACAATTATTGTCCTCTCTCCCTCCCTGCCCACCCCGAACCAACTTCCAGAAGCACATCCATACTCATATCTCTCACCGATCCATCCACTCACTCACAGACAACACGCAGCTGCATGCACGACCTCCCGAAATCCATCCTTCCGAATCCTCCCTTCCTCGCGAGGACAGAGTCCACCTGGCCAGGCTGAGATGCGGACACCATCCAGCTCTCCTGAGCTATCAGAAGAGACTGGATGACTCAGTTGTCGACGCCTGCCCGGGATGTAACACAGCACCCCATACCATTAAACACATCATAGAAGACTGCATTTCACACAACCACTTATGCCAACAACACAATCTACACTCAATGAGAGCTCTGTGGGAAAGCCCAATCGTGGCCATGGCCTTTCTCAGGGACTCGGGGCTGTTCGGCCAGGCAGCTTAGGGAACAACAACAACTCTCCCCTCCGTGCGAGCAGAGACGGAAGATTTACGTTTGATAGATTTTTTGTTTTGTTTATTTCCCTCGATATACACTCTCTTTCTATCTATCTATCTCTCTAATTCATCTACCTAAATCCCTTATACATTAACATAACTGTCTTATTTGGACTTTTTGTAATCTTTGAATCATTTCTAATGTGATGGAATTGAAAAATATAATATCCTTCCAGCACATAGATAAATAATAAATAAGATAGTCAACAAAATATTTCAACTCTCCCCTCCGTGGGAGCAGAGACATCTTCCGTTTGATAGATTTTTTGTTTTGTTTATTTCCCTCGATATACTCTTTCTATCTATCTATCTCTCTAATTCATCTACCTAAATCCCTTATACATTAACATAACTATGTCTTATTTGGACTTTTTGTAATCTTTGAATCATTTCTAATGCGATGGAATTGAAAAATATAATATCCTTCCAGCACATAGATAAACAATAAATAAGATAGTCAACAAAATAGTTCAACCCTCCCCTCCGTCTAGGCGCCGAGCTTCCGAGACGGGAGATTTACGTTTGATAGATTTTTTTTTTTCCCACGGTATACACAAAATGATGGGGAAATATTATAACATGTTTTTAATTGACATTTGTGTCGTTTTTGCTGATTATGAGTTGGTGGAAAACAAATTCTTTAATTCTATCATATCGGAAATGATTCACAGATTATATAGAGACCAAATAACATACACTTTTAAAGTGTGTTCAATAGTTTTGCATTATCAATAGGGTGTAGCACAAGGCTTATCAACATTATCACAGTAACGGGGTCGGGGTTGAGGCCGGGACAGGGAGGGGAGGGAGTAGGCCTACAGAGGAGGGGATATCCTTCCTTTTTTTTTTTTTTTTTTTCCCCCCCATGTGAAATTTATCATATCAATGACAAATAAGACCTTTATTATGTTTTCAGGGACAGTACAGCACAAGTGTCCCTCAATCACAAAAAAAAAAGAAAAAAAAAAAAAAAAAAAAAAAAAAAGGGGGGCGAAATATGAAGGCAGGCAATTTTCCAGCTATGGACTTTTTCCAGCAACGGACTCGGTCTCCCCCCTATTAGTCCGTTAAATCCAGCGTCGACTGTACATGCAAAAATCACCCAAAAAGTGAACCATCCCCCCTTAACAGCCATACTTATTCCTGATGAACTTACCAGACCACAGACTGTGTTTGAGGAAGGTGATGCTGCAGGCAGATTTCCAGTAGTAGAAGCAGCCCTGCAGCATGAAGCAGCTCATACCGCATAGCATGATCAGGTATCCGATAAAGTATTTCAGGTTATTGGCTCCTGGAATGAGATAATACAGCATAGTAGTTAATTCATCCTTATTATAAAATATACAAATACAGTATAACACTTCACCTCCACCACTGCAGTATCACTGGTCCCACTGATAGGTATAGAGTCTTTGGTAATGGTCAATTCTAGCCAAAACGGACAATGAATCACTAAACTGGGAGGTTTGACACTCTCCCAATACCAAAGAAGGAAAACCTTCTATTTGGTAGGTAGCCTCGGAGTATCCAACGTAGAGCTATATACCTATCGTATAATTCCGTTCCGCTCTGGAGCGGACAATTATCGTAATCACTAGCGCGATTAAATCGATAACATCTAGAGTAGCACCTAACTCTCTCTACTAGGTACGTTGTACACACTCTTGAGGCTACTATTTTATAGGAAACGAAAATATTGATGAGAAAGAAAAGAGAAAATTGCAGAACATTGTCCATCCTATCTGGCTCCTTAAGCCGTTGTCACGGGTCCACCGCACAACCCGACCGGGTTCATTAGACATCCAGGTATCAAGTTAATTAGACAAGATTGGATGGGCAGGGGTACGGCGTGAGGGCGGGATACTATGACGTTGGATACTCCGAGGCTACCTACCAAATAGAAGGTTTTCCTTCTTTGGTATTGGGAGAGTGTCAAACCTCCCAATTTAGTAGTAGCCTCTACGTCTCCAACGTAGAGCTAGAGTAACAAATTGGAGGCGGACATCCAAGCGAAAAAACACAAACTTAGCCCTTAGGAAATATCAGGACCATGGAAAGACCGACGTAATCAAGAGAGTTTATATAAAGAGTGTACAGACAGGTGCATATCAAGAGAGGTCAAGTACAGTCAAGTCTTATTCCATGAGATAACTTAGCCTAAGACAAAGAATGATGCATTTCATAATGATGAATATAAATTCCAGGATCCCCCCCCCCCCCCTCCTTCCGGAAGAAAGCAGGACGACCCATACTGTAACAAGTAAATACCAGCATACGCCGAATATGAGTACCGTACAGGATGTGACGAGAAACTACATGAGCAGTGTCAGTGACGAGCACTAAAAGCCATATGAGAAAAGTTCAGTGGTATGAGGACAAGACACACCGAAAGAATGTAGTATACTTAAGACTAGAAAGTATATCAAAAGCTTAGCCCAGTTATTAATCTTTAACATAGGTGCAAGTATGAGTATAGTGCAATACCCTTCCCTCCCCCCCCCCCCCTCCCCCAATAAGGAAGGACAGGACAGGAGAAGGACAAGAGACAGAAGGAACCCTGCAGGTAGACCCCGAGGGAACCTGCAGGCCCAACGCACTACAAGGACGCCCCGGTCTGTCGGTGGACAACGACAGAGAGGAGGCGACAAACGTGGTGGGGGAAGACCAAAGCCCTGTGTCGGCAAAGTCCGGGCGAGAAAAATCAAGTAAAACCTGAATGGAGCAGCGTACGAACGGACGGCATGAGCCGTGCCCTGAACGTACGGGTTACTGGCCCGAAGAACCCAACACAGGCGAAGTCCCACAGCACGGCAATCAAGCCTCCTATCGGACGTAGGCGCCACCCGTAATGTCAACCCCGACACTGGCCTGGCCAAGTACACATACGTATGCAGGGTTTGAACCGGGCAGAAAGGACGATGAACCCTACCACGTGTGGAAGCCGGTACAGGAAAGGCCGAAAAACGGGAGTGTCGGTTACGGTTGTAGCCACAAAACAAACAGACGGAGCCAAAGTAACTGACCCAGGGACGGGAGAAAACGGAAGCAATGCCGGGTCTTAGACATGGCAGCCATCTCCGAGACGCCGTCACTCGCCGCCAAAGCCAGAAGGAACAGTGTCATGGCATGGAAGTGTCAGGCGCGGGGTAAATAGTATAAGAGGCAGACAAGAGCAGTGGGAAAACCTCCGCCAGAGACCACCGAGGAGGAATCTGGCGCGGGGTAGGCCTAAGTCCAAAGCAGGCCCGCATGAGGAAATCCAATGCCCTGTGAGGAACGACCAACCCCGTGAATGACTCAAACGGTAACCAAATGGCCAACAGGCGGGTCCTAAGGGTGGTGCATATGTTGGGACGCATCTCAAAAATAACCAAATGAGGTAGGGAAACACGAACGCCACCGACAAGCATGTCCGTGACGTGTTGGTCATCCCAGAAGGAAAACCGTGCCAGTGAGAGACGGAAGTCCGCCACTGAGAATGTGGCGAGTGGAGAGGATTGGACAGTCAAAGAACGACTAAACGTCGGCAGCCACCCTGCCTCACAAACATCCACGATGTGAAGGCCAACGAGGGCCCGAGGCCACCAATCTATCCCAAGTGGAAATCGGGGAACGATAGGGAAACAGGACTCGGGCGCCACCGCCACAGCTGAGCGGACCAGGCGTGTGCCGGCCAGATGGAAGTGAACAACCAAACAAAGTTCATTTACCCATTCAGCCTGCGGAGGACTTTGCACATCAAAAAGGGCGTCGGGTGGCGGAAACACATCGAATACGGTGTGGTGGAAAGACCAAACTACCCGGGTGCTCTGTCCCATCGACAGAGCAACCGCCCATAGGTCGGCAGTCCCGGGTAGGCAGGGTACACGCAGTGCGACAATGGAAAGGAGTGCGTGGCAAAACAGTACCCCGCCAGGTCCTGAAGAACGAAAAGACTACGCAGTCACCTGACTCAGGGTGACAGGCGTGCTCGACCTGTCCCAGGCGAGGCCCGCCCACGGCACATCTTGCGACGGTGGAAGGCAGGACTCGGGAACGGCGACTAGGAAACCGAACCGAGGAACGAGGAGGAACAAGGAGAGCGGCGTGTACACAGTGTGCGGGAGAGTTCGCGGAGAAAATCCCACCCACCAAGGAAAAGAGGAGCGGAAGACCCCGAGTGAACAGGGGAGGCAAGGCCAGTCCGACGAGGGTCGTAAAGACACGAGGGGCGACATGGAGACCGAAGGGTAAACCGCCGAACGTGACATAATGAGAGTCATCAATACGAGGCACGACAGGGTGACCACCGGTCACAACACCTCGCTGTCCGTCACGGAGACCAGAAAGACATGCGACAGGAAGTCCCGCTGGTGAGGCGAGACTTCCCGAATAATCCCATGGACAGAATAACCGAGGCGACGTCTGGGGAGACAGGCCGAGGTCACGCAGGTCGCCGGAGTGGAAACATGGACCGGCACCTCGAGGACAGACCCCGCCGTATTACCCGGCGTGACCACGAACGGCAAAGCTAAACCGAGAGTGGGGACGCAAGAGCCGGTAGGGGCCCCGAGTCTGGCGGCCTCGTTACGAGCCGGCCTGCCGACCTCAACGAAGAGGAAGCAGGTGAGGAGGGTCGGGACATCCCAGGCGGATGGGGAGCGAAGAGCCCAGTAAAGAGGGAAGACCCCTGCCATGCAGGAGCAGAGAAGAGCCCCTCCGGAGGGAGCACAGAAAGCAACAGCGACGTGCGGACCTCAGCCGGCGCCAGTGTACAGAAGGAAAACCACAGAGACTGGCGACAATGCGCAGCCTCATGGAAGGGACACTGAATGAAGCCGACGGAGGCGAGCTGCAGGCGCACAGGCTCGAATTGGGCCCCACCCTTCCCGAGCACCCTAGTTGGTGGGGCTACAATAAGCCTGAGGGGAAGCCGAGCTAGGTGCAGTCGCTCGAAGAGGGTGGAGAGCATGCGAGCAGTGCACCGCCAGGGCTTGTGAACACGTTCCAGGGCACCCTTCTCTGGTGGCGTGAAGGAACGTGGCATACGTTCAGAAAGATAACGTAGGGGCAAAGAACCAGGCCCAAAATGGAAGGGAAACCCCGGAAGAAGGCATGACGAGGCGCGACACGGAGGATAGGAGGGAGTGGGGAAGAACCCCTCTCCGACCGAACCCCGAAGTCGACGCCCTCCGTCAGCCACAAGGAACAGTAAAAGATAAACTATGGAATGACACTACTGAAACTCATACGATGCCGACAGAGTGGGCGCGTCGACATGTACGTCGTGTCGAGCAAAGGCTTCGAGCCGTACCTGCCAACTCGCAGGCATCGGGCGCACTCCTGGTGCATGTGTAAGAGCTCATTCCGGGCGGGATGCCGCCACGTGCCCCCACGATGACGGCTTCCCGTAAAGGGAAGGGAAGCGACGTCCGTTAGGGACCGGAAACGTCCCGAAGGACGGAACGTGGACAGGCCGACCAACCAGCCCCAGGCTACACTATGACTAAAGAAGTCGATGCCACCTGGGAGCGAGTGGGACGATGGACAACCGGAGCAGCAACCACAGGTAGAGCAGGTTACGTAGGCAAGAACACCGCCCAGTACGGAAGCACATCCGGAGATCGTACAGGTGAAGAGACAGGGCGGAGTGGAGCCGTAGACCGTCGGCGACGTGGTGAAGGAGAGCGGCGTCTCCCCTACGACCCGGCGTCCTAGGAAACAGTAGGGACGTCCGAACGAGGCACCGGGGGAAAAGCGTACAGGCGCCAGGGAGACAGCAGAGGAAAGGAAAAGCATGGCACGCACCCCTTCGTCGTGGAAGCGCGGAAACCGTCGGAGGCGGTCCTTTACAGAGAGAGCGAAACCCCGATCATGGAGCGCAGAGGCGAGACCTTGCCTCTACAGCGTCCGGGAACGGAAGACGAGACCCAAAGGTCAAGATCGACGAGACACGGTCTACACCTCCGAGGGTTAAACCCATCGCGGTTGGAGCACGAGACATGGGTAGGACTCTCCATGTCCCAACGGGCATGGCAGGACGGGAACCCCCACGGTGTGCGTAAGGGAGGAAAGGATATCCTTACTGCAACCGGAAAGGAAAAAGATACCGATGGCCCATGGATGAAGCGCCCCAGGCAGAGCAGGGGAAGAAAGCAGGCGGGCCACAAAGAGTTACCACAGGTAAATAGGAGGGACGGCAGTAGAGCGCCCCAAGCATACCGCCATGGACAGAAGCATGGGGTGGAAGGAGGCAAAACCGGTCAGCGGTGGCCTCCTGAGCCTTGGGTGGAGCCATATGGATGGCCTGAACCGGACAGTGAAGCACAGGAAATGTGTGCAAGCACAATATTGGTAAAAAAAAAAATGAAGCCTTGATAGGAGAGTACCCCTTCCCCTGTTGAGGCAGGGAAGGACGAAAAAGAAAAAGGGGGCCCATCGAAACAGGCACGAGGGCAGAAAACGCACAAAAGTGGTCACTACACCCTACAAATGGAGCACCTTTCATGAAAGTGAGTATCCCCCCCCCCCCCCCTTGTGCGTGGTGAGGATGAAGAGGGACCCCCCATGCGGAGGGTCAGGGAGAGACCAGGCGAACCAGCAAGTGCAAAGAACCCCGTGCAAGTCCCAAGAAGGAAGGCAGGAAAAGCCTCATAAAGGAAGAGGATAATAAGAATACCCAAAGGTTGAAGGTACTGAAGAGAAGAAGACACCCAAGGGTACCATCAGAGTAGAGTGCGAGCACAATCTGATGAAAAGGAGAAGTCCGGGAACTACTGCAACCGAGTCCCTATACAGAGGCAAAGCAAAGCACCCTAGCACCAACCCAGAGAAGAGTAGCACCAACCCAGAGAAGAGCGGACCAGAACGGGCCGCACCGCTCGGGGGCGGAAATCCGCTCTGGAGCGGAATGGAGGATGTAGGACGAATGTAGGACGGGTGGAACTCACCACCCGGGGAGGAACCCGTGGCGAGAGCAGAGCGAAGTAGACATACTACACAGGAACCAGAAGAAAAAAAACCTGGGAAGACCCCGGGTAGGCCATGGGAAGGTATGCATGTATGTCAGCGACAGTAACAAGAAGAAAGCCTGGTTGTAAGCACCATGAAAATAAAGGCCATGGCAATGCACATATGTATGTCAGTGGCAGAGACAAGACGAAAGCCTGGTCAGAAGCACCACGAAAAAAACACTGAAAGTCGATGAATCCGTAAGAAGAAGGCCAAAGAGTGCCCCCGAAATGGGAGGCCAGGCAGGAGTATCAGGCATGAGGTCATGCACAAAATAAAGATCAGAGATCCCAGAATAGGCTACAGGCACCAGGTCAGGGAGTAGCCTAAAAGCTCTCACTAGGCCTGGAGACTGGAGTCCCGTCCAATGAAGGAGAGTGCCCCCCCCAATGTCCCCCTGGAAGTTAAAGCTGAAGAGAACCCTCCAAAAGGAAGAACAGGAAGGCCATAGGGGAACCAGCAACAGGCCAAAGAGCCCCAAACCCCAGGTCAGAAAAAACCAAGGGGTAGGCTCAACCCTCTGAAGAACTGAAGGAAACCCCACCCCAAAACATAATGGAGACCGATACCTTAAGGCCGGTATCAGTGAAGAGGTCCTGTAGGTCAGAAAGCACAGCCTGGTAAAACGGAGCATTAAAATATGTCTTAATGGAAGTGCAGGACGACCAGTCTAGGCCTAAACCGAGTCAAGATGAGCGCGTCCGTAAACGGGGATGTCCGATCTAGAGCGGAAAAACCCCGACATCGAGCGGGAACGCCTGCGTTCCCAGGCGGGAGCAACAAACCCGCCCCAGAGCGGAGGAGCCGGAAATGGACTCCCCCGTCCTGGAGCGGGAAGAGGCATGAGAAGGCAGGGAAGCGACATTCCCGGACCAGAGCGGAGGAGCCGTAGACGGACACCCCCGCCCAGGAACGGGACGCGGTAATAGACGAGAGCAGCGCCGAAGGTGGAAGGCAAGAATGCACAAAAGAAGGCCCGTCCTAGAGCGGAGAGGCCCCGAGGGGCCCCGCCGAAAGCCGAGGACCCCTAAGGGAGCCAGGCCAGTCACAACAGACGCGGGAGAGTCCGTGGGTATCAAGCAGCAACAAAAACAAATCTCCGATATAGAACGGGCAAGTCCCGTTCCAGAGTGGAGGTGCCAGGAGGCGACCATGCGACCGTAAAGGAAGGCCCCGACCTAGAGCGGGAAGTACCCGACCCAGGGCGGTAACCCAACAGAACGTCTCAGCAAGGCCTGTGGCACAAATGACAGTGAAAGTCATCCCTTCCAAAAAAGGGGGGGGGGTCCAAAGGGAACCACACCAAAACACAACAGGCGCGGGAGAGCCAGTGGGTAAGCAGACACTACCGAAGGGGACAGAGACAAAAGAAAGCAAAACACATCAGAACGGGCTACGTCCACGGGTACGGGAAGAACCAGGAAGACAGAGCACCGGGACCGTCAAACAACACGAGCACGAATGCCAGAATGAGGTTACCACAGTGTTGAAAACCAAAGTGCCCCCCCCCCCCCCAGGCTAGGCCAAAAAACGGCAAGCAGCCGAAACGGTACGAGTGTCAGTAATATATGAAATTACAGGGTGCACGAGTTACCGGTCACTTGAGGAGGGGAAGAAACCAGCAGCAGGTAACAAAGCACAGGGGACGACACTAAAAGGGACGGAAACTAAAGTTGCCCCCCCACTAGGCTAGGCTAAAAACAAAAGTTAGCCTATTCGGCACTTGAGTCAGTAATATATGAAATTACAGGGAGCCACTAGGTACCGTACCCTTGATGAGGGTAAGCAACAAGGGAACGAAGCGACAGGAATACAGAGCACTGGGGCCGCCGATCAATACAGGGGCATTTATGCCAGATTGAGGAGGCCACAGAGTTGTACACCAAACGCCCCCCTTCAAGGCTAGGCTAAAAAAGTTAACCTAATCGGTACTAGAGTCAGATTAATAATGAATCGGAATAGGCTAGGCGAAAAAACGGAAATTAGCCTATTCGGTACCAGAGCCAGCAAAATATGAAATTACAGGGAGTCACCAGTTACTGTACCCTTGAGGAGGGTAAGCAACAAGTGACCAAAGCGTCAGGAAGACGGAGCACTGGGGCCGTAATATCAATACAGGGGCAGTGTATGCCAGATTGAGGAGGCCGCAGAGTCGCAGTCTAAACCAAAACGCCCCCCATCAAGGCTAGGCTAAAAGCGGAAATTAGCCTAATCGGTTCTGGAGCCAGTAATATATGAAATTACAAGGCGCCACCAGTTACTGTACCCTTGATGAGGGATATAATCAATACCGTAGGAGGGGCAGTAGACAGAACAAAAACTGTCAGACAAAAACTCATCAGAACGGGCTACGTCCGCGGTTTTGTGGGACTGTATCCATGGAGACAGAGCACTGGGTCCGTCAAACAAAAAGTGAGCATTGTATGCCAGTGTGAGGTTGCCACAGTGTTGAAATCCAAAAGCCCCCCCACCCAGGCTAGGCCAAAACTCGGCAGTTATCCTATTCGGTACTTGAGGCAGTAATATATGAAATTACCTGGAGCACTAGTTCCTGCACTCTTGAAGAGAGGCAGCAACAAGTAAAAAGACCACCAAAAGGGATCGGCCCTACAAGGGTCAGCGCCCCCCTTCCAAACAACGAGAAGGGCACAAGTAAGCCTAGGCCTAATTTCACGAAAAGAAAAGCAAAAATAAAGGCAGTGACAAAAAACTATAATGACAAGATTTACTAAAGACAAAACTAAAGCCACCGCAAGTGAAATGAATACAAAAGGCAAAGCCTAAATGAACGAGGGTCGCCCAAGCGGCGACGCATGCGCAGATGGCAAAAATTGAAGTAACCTCCAGTTTCGACGCTACACTCCAAGAAAAACACATTTGAGCCCAGTTTTCAGTGTGCCTACAGCACGTATCATCTGTCTAGAATCACAGGTACCTTAAATAAGGCCCACAACACCCCCAAAGGGGAGGTGACAGGAGTTGTAGGCACAAAAACAGAGCACCAGAAAAAGTGTGTGCGTCATAGAGTGTAGCGCGAAAAGGAATGTCTAATGAACCGGTCGGGTTGTGCGGTGGACCCGTGACAACGGCTTAAGGAGCCAGATAGGATGGACAATGTTCTGCAATTTTCTCTTTTCTTTCTCATCAATATTTTCATTTCCTTTAAAATAGTAGCCTCAAGAGTGTGTACAACGTACCTAGTAGAGAGAGTAAGGTGCTACTCTAGATGTTATCGATTTAATCGCGCTAGTGATTACGATAATTGTCCGCTCCAGAGCGGAACGGAATTATACGATAGGTATATAGCTAGGTATATATATAGGTATATAGTTGGAGACGTAGAGGCTACTACTAAATATTGTAATTGTTTACTATTCACGAGGGTGGTAGAGTTTGGGTAAAGTTGCTAATCGTGATACTGTAACACTAAACTGAAAAATCCTAAACACGAGGGAACACTGTATAGTTCATACTTCCTAACTTTTTAAATGGTAATGTTGATAAAAATCAAACTCTAACGCTCAGACCGAGAGACGGTCACACTTACCTATACAGTTACCAACCCAGGGACAGTGGTGGTCAAAATTGGCGATGCAGCGGTTACAGACAGAGCAGTGCTTGGAACGGATAGGTCGACGCACAAGCCATGTGGAGCAGAACCATTGGGGATCAAACCCATCCCTCTCCGCTAGCTCTATTATCGTCTGGTGGAAGGAGAAAATAATTGTTCAGGGTTTACACAGTACAGTATTACAATACTATCAAACTTGGGTGTTTAGTCAGCTTGAATTATCTGCCTAAACTTTTAACAAAAATGGACACATACAACAAACACAATAAAAGTCCAAGTAAACTGGATGGCAAGATAGGTAAGGCGTGTAACTGGAAAGCCAACTCCACAAAAGTACTGTATGTGGGTTCGAGATAACGCCGGAGAGATGTCACAAATATACTAGACGATCTTCTTTGTTGCTTTTTTATTTGACTCCTCTAGAGCCTCCCGGACTACATCCGTGAAGGAAGGGGCGCCAATGACCGCGACTCTGGCTTCCACATCATCCAGGCGCTTGATGACGTCTTGAGAAGGGATGTTAGAACTGCAACTTTTGACAAAACTTCTTTGAGACGCTTTGAGATGTCCTGGAATATCTCTGACATTTTACTTGAGATTTTAGCCTTAAGGGAATCCCCGAAGGCTAACAAACTCTGCTTCTTTGTCAGGGTATCTTCGGCTTGATGGAAACAGCCGTTGCAGTACCATCTCCATCCCACATCATGCATCTTTTTCAAAGTCGTCCAGTTTCCCTTAGCCCCAAAGCATTCAAGGTGGAACCACAAGCCACAGTAACCATATGCCAGATTTTTTCCCTTCACCGCCTGGCTGCACTTGGGGCAGGTCATGCTGTTTGGTTAAAAAAAAAGGAACATCAAACTCTTACTAAAAAGACTGCATAAAAAACTAACTGGGACAGGTCCCAGGTAGCACCGCCCCCATCTGTATCACCCAAAAGGAAAAGATATCGTATAGAAAAAAAAAAATATTGTATGTCTGTGAGGATACCACGGGCAGGTGAGGTGCGACTTGGCTACCCTTTGGGGGTAGCCCACACCGAGATGCTTGGAAGGATGGTGTGTATGTCAACAAACTTTAACCAATATATCTTGTTTTGAGCTTTTGTCAGAGACAATTGATATCCACGTATCTCAGTACTGTATAAGCTCATTGGTTACGATACTGCCACTGCGCAAAGCTCAGATCAGTTTTTAGCATAACTTAACCTTTTCACTGCGGTTGCCATACTGGAACGCCCTGGAAATATCCTGGAATTATTTGCCCTTTAGAGCCTCTGTAGACAAGCGCGAGTGATCAAGAACGCGGTAGGCCCCTGTCCGCTCAGCAGCAAGCCAGCCGCGACACTGACCCGCTCACCCCACGTCTCGCGAAACATATTCAGTGTCGCCAAAGGCAAATGTAATGGAAATTTGCTCATTTTAGGGAATATTGACGATGTCGGCAGCAACACTGCAGGTGAACCACGTTAAGCTAAAGGTCTTAATCTCTAGGTCTTAACACTGTGTCACAAGCACAGCTAACCAATAAAATCTGTGTGTCCGAATCTATGAACGCAAGCAGTGTACAGTGACATAAGAATGGATACAATGGTGAAATAAATCAATATGCTTGACATTATTATAATAATGATGAAAACAGCTGTAATTAGTGACTAAAATCGCCTACCAGATGCAATGGGAGTTGCGAGTGTTTATAAGCCAAAGTCGTGGTGCAGGCAGACGTTCAGTCTGACGCGACGTGATTCTCACAGCAAAAATACTTCTCTTCATCACATCATCATTGAAACACCACTTGATGTAGAGGGTTCTAGTCTTCAACATTCTCAAGACAAAGGTTTGTGCTACATTTAGACATATTATTCATACTGGTGAGGCCATTCCATTGTAGAGATATTAAGCATTGAAGAACAAAAAAATGCAACAAATTGCTAAAACCCCTTCAGAAACAGAAGGCACAAAATTATATCCCAGTCAGGCTACTTGGGTTAATAAACAAATATACTGTAGATATACTGTACATACATATATACAGTACTGTACATGCATAAATTTAAAGATTGAGTGCTCCACACAAAGTGTGGTTCCGGTCTCACATCTTGATAGCGACGCTCCAGGCAGCCCTGTTCAGAGCTACCTCACTTGTCAGGTTGTTTTATTCAAGATCAGACTGTACCGTCTAATCCAAAGTCATTCTTGGTCTGCTCCTTGGTGCAGCTCCCTCCACATTCACGGATTTGCATCTTTTCACCCAACTTACTTCATCCATCTTCTCCACATGTCCAAACCATCCTTGCCTGCTAGTACCCATCTCATCACAGATACTCTTCATACCTAACCGTCTCTCAGCTCTTCAATAGACATCCTATCGTGCAGTTTGGCCCCGCACATCCATCTCACCATGCTCATCTTTGCTACGTTCCATTCAGTTGATATCATCTGCTTTGACAGGCCACGTTTCTGAAGCATGTGGCATTGCACGTCTAACAGATGAAGCGTACACCTTTCCCTTCAAAGGGAGAGAGAGTTTCCTCATGGTAAGTAGTGGCGACAGTTATCTGAACTCTCCCCAGCCACATCTTCTTCTGGCAATAGTAGCGGCCTCGGCCCCACCACCGGCAGAGATGGTATCTCCCAAGTACCAAAACTTGTCCACCATCTCCAGTGCCTCATTGCCAAAGTTAACACTCTCGAGCTGGTCAACGAACACAGCTCACCTTTGCATACTATGAATACAAATTTCTCAACTTTGGACTTCTTCCTCGGTAAAGGCCCCTTTATTCTAGTACAGTACAGCGCTTCTTCCCATGGTGTCCCCAGCAGAGGTAGATGCTACACTGAATTGAGTTTGCGCCCACCCTTTTTCTGTACACAGCGCATGGGTATACACCTCTTTTTTTCTACCCTTCCAAATCATAATCTACTGTGTAAAACCTTGGTTTACTTTACATTAACTCTTATTCCTCTATTTGCCATGCCCACTCTCTATCTTCTGAACTTGGCCTTGGCATCCTCCAGATTATCTGCAATAAGTACTAGGTCATCTGCATATAGCAGTTCCCAGGGGAGACCAGCTCTGAAATCTCCAGATAGTGCCTCTATAACCATAACAAAGAGAGGGTTTAACACAGAGCCCTGGTGGACTCCAATGCAAACTATAACTCCTAACTCAGTACTGTACAACTTTCACCCTCACTGCCATTCATGAGTCATGATTTCATTCCCCAGTAGGCTGTTGTATATTTTTCGCTCGTTCATTTTTTCATTCCTTTTCACGTACCTGGTATTTCTGTGCCTGGTCTGCTGTGATGACGCCAGGGTCACCGCGCCATGCCCACAGGAAGTTGTACCACAGCAGCAGTGATGACCCCAAGAATAACACTGTCACACCCACACCGGAGTACTCATGGATGTACACAAACCATGTCACGTAACACCAGAACTGAGAAAGTAAAGGGAAAGTTTAAAAATAAAAGACTAAGATGTGGGCACCATCCAGCTCTTCTGAGCTATCATAAGAGACTGGATGACTCCGTCGGCGAAACCTGTCCAGGATGTAACACAGCACCCCATACTATTCAACACATCATAGAAGACTGCATTCCACACAATCACTTAAGCCAACAACATAAGCTACACTCCTTGAGAGCCATGTGGGAAAGCCCGGTCTCGGCCATGACCTTCCTTAGGGACTCGGGGCTGTTTGGCCAGGCAGCCTAGGGAACAACAACAACAACAAATTTAAACTATGAAAAACATGCTTCCCATATATACAGTACATCACTGTCTTAGGGGGATACAATAATGGATTAGAAAAATATTTAAAGATTACATAATATAGTGTACAGCAATACTGGTAATAGTAATTGTTGTAGTAGCAGTTGTCATACTGTAGCAAGAAGCAGTAGTTGTTGTAGTAGAATAGTACAGCATTATGCAGCTAGCTTGCACAAATCATCCAACAGGCAAAGTTCGAGTTGTACACCATTACTCAGCATTGTTGAGATCCTTAGTAAAGTATCTCTGTTTGGAAAAGCAATAACTCAGCACAAGAATCATTCAAATAGAAAGCCTAAACATGGCAGTTATCCTCACATACAGACCTCTAAATGCCTCACTTCACGAGTTCAAAACGCAGCTGGATAAGATCAAAACTGCTTTAGAAGGGCTGGGGTCCCCAACCCCAAACATCCTGTGGTTGGGGGACTTCAATTTACCTAATATCAAATGGAAACAAGTAGAACAACAAATAATGCCTATCACCTCTAATGCAAATGGTGATGCACACTCAAGAGCACTACAGTACTTAATTTATGTTCTCTGTTTAACTTAAACCAACACATCACAGAACCAACTAGAGGTCAAAATTTCCTAGACCTGATCTTTTCAAACAATGATAACATTGTGCACAATACCAGCATATCCGATACTATGTATTCTGGCCATAGACTAATTGAGGTACTAACCAACATTGAGTACCTACACAAAGCCACAACAAGGAGATCACAAACAGGCCCATTCAGCAAGTACAACTTCAATAATAAGCCTATTAATTGGCCAAGCATAAACCAGAAAATAAAGGAAATAGACTGGAAAGTTCAAATGGCAGACAAACGAAGAAAACTACTCTCACATCGGCTCACCCAAGCCTGATTATGAGAAAGGCAAATGAACAAAATGAAATTTGAACATAAGCTACAAATATCCTACCAAATACAACAACTAGAAGAAGAAAACAAAGCTGTTGAAGACATAGGTGAAAATTCAAACTACATGTACAGTTCTACTTCTCATACACAAAGCGAAAATCCCAAACGTCGTCGAGCATACGCCCACTCATTAAAAATTACGGATCTTACAACTACAGATGATAAATAAATGAGTGAACTTCTGCAAAAAATAGTATGAAACCGTGTTCAGTCACCCTGATCAAACTAAAACCATGACAATCAAAGCAGTTTCTTTATGGATAAGAACAGACCCAACCTCTATATATCAGATATAGAAATTGGGCCCATTGACAAAGAAATGGCAACAAACAGCATGCTACTCCAAGGATCACATTCATGGAGCTCAGTCCTGCTCAAGAACTACAAAACATCACTAGCAAGACCTCTAGCCATAATATGGAGAAAGAGCCTAGATACCTGGAGAAAAAAAAATCGCACCACTCCACAAAGGAGGAAGTAAGGCCCTGCCAAAAAACTATCGCCAAGTAGCAAAACATCTCACATCATCAAAATCTTTGAAATTACAAGTAAAAATCTCTGAATATATGGAAGAAAACACGCTTCAAAACACAGGACAACACAGGTTTAGAGCTGGAAGATATCATGTCTCTCACAGGTGCTAGAACACTATGACAAAGTCCTAGATGCCCTGAAAGAGAAAAAAATATATAGATGTCACATACACAGACTTTTCCAAAGTATGTGATATGTGTGATCATGGAATTATAGCACATACACTAAATGAAAAATGTAGCACTGGAAAGGTGGGGAGGTGGATCTATAATTGTCTCATTAACAGAAGACAATCAATAGCAGTAAATCAGGTTCAGAGGTTAATGGCTCTGTTCCCCAGGGTACAGTGGTGGCACCTTTACTCTTCCTTATCCTAATTAGTGATATCAAAGGAAATGTACAACACAGCTGTGTCTTATCATTTGCGGATGACACAAGATTTAGTCTAGGAATAACCACAATAAAAGAAAAGAAAACTTGCAAACAGACATGAACGCATTATTTCGGTGGGCCAAAGACATCAACATGCAATTTAACAAAGAGAAATATTAGCTAAGGTATGGAGGAAATGAAGAAATAAAAGAAACATAACCTACATAACAGTCACTCCAACCAATCCCACAAAAATCAGATGTTAAAGATCTTGGGGTAATAATGTCAGAAAACAAGTCCAGTCCATCCTCCAAATATGCGAGTTTGAAATATGTGATCCTTGAAATTTGCGAGGGGGGGGGGTCAAAATTGGAAAAATATAATATTCCACATTTGCGAGGTTGATTTCCCATGTGCGAACCAGCCCATAGAATTATAAGGAAAATCCGCCATTTCCTCATAAATTGCGACCCCCTAATCCACATTTGCGAGGAAGAAGTGGCAGATGATAGGCGAGGCGCCTGTGTTGGCTGAGGAGGACGAGCGGGGTGGGGGAGAGAGAGGCGTGAGGCCCAATAGGGGTGCCTCGCCTCGCCTCGGAACCCAAACGTCAAGCCAATTAAGCCAACAAACACTTTATTTAAAGTAACTGACATATCCTTTTAATGTTTTCTTATTATTTACAACTATTTATATTTATATTTCTAATATGTTTCGGGTTTAAATTCCTGCTCGAGTTGGCTCGAAGAAAATCGATAATGGTGGCACTTTAGTAAATCGGCGGTAAACAAAACCACACGCGTATCGGTTTGGCCAAGATTACTCGGTTTATATAAGTTTATTATGAAATATAATTTAGTAATATGGTAAGTTGGCTACCAACTATTATGTTTATAAGATATAATAAGTACTGTAATGATAAGTACTGTAAAATATGATTGTAGGCCTATATCGGCGATTTCGGTCACTCAGAATCTTGGCGCTTCAAATCGAAATGCTTTGAAAGTCATAAACAACTTTACTTTATTTATTTATATATCCCATGGACTGTCCGGGAATTGGCGAGGTTCGGATAATGACAGGTCTTATATGGGTGAGATTACTGTATGTATGAATGTTTCCTACAACCGATATAAATGTACTAACTAATACGGAAATTTGGCGGGTGCCGCCCATAAGTAATTATTCCCATAAACTACGTTGTTTGAAATTTACAAATTTGAAACTTGTGAGGCCGCATGTCGCCCATAATCTCGCAAATTTGGAGGATGGAGTGTCTTTCAAAGAGCATAATCACGCCAAGTCAGTAGCAGCGAGGAAACTGATAAGCTGGATACTGCGCACTTTCAAGACACAAGAAGAACGGCCAATGATAACGCTTTTCAAATCATTGGTGATCCCACAACTGGAGTACAGTATTGCAGTGTGCTAATATTTTCACACAAAGTATGAGAAATATACGAAATAGAGCATTCAAAGAAGCTTCACGTCCTACATCAGTTCGGTAAAACATCTTCACTACTGGGATCGGCTGAAGGCTCTTAACCTCTATTCACTGGAGCGAAGAAGAGAGAGATACTTGATAATCTACATATGGAAAGTCATTGAGGGTCTAGTGCCATACCTGCACACCATAATATCATGTAACTGGAGCAACAGGGCGGGTGCCCAACCCCGAAAGGGGTTGAAATAGGGGAGCTATCCCCCCGCCAAAGGCAGCTTTCTAGGGCCTTTCCTACCTGATGCTGAGAGGATTGGGTTCTAGTCATGTGGTGATGGGCTGGTCTATAAGAGTGAGAACTGAGCGATCTCTGCCATACCCATAGCTTACTCTGACTGTTCCTTTTACTTATATATTTTCTAGATCTCAAGTGACGGCGTCTCTTCCGTGGATTGACCTCCCAATCTACCAAGATTGGAAGCCAAAGCGTCACATTTTTCCTTTGCCCCTCAACTTTCTCTTCATAATTGCTGAGGGGCACAGGACCATGGGTGGGGCTTTGGTTTCCCGGGCGTTTCTGCACCCTCCTCAGCTCCCCGCCATGGAGTGGCTTCGGTCACCCAGGCTTTATTGTGGTAGGCAGGGAGGGTTCTGTGGGTGCGCTCAGTTATGGCCTTGGCCTTGCTCGGGGCCATGGGGCTGTTCGGCCAGGCAGCTTGGACAACAACAACAACAACAACAACAACAACAACAACAACTGGAGCAACAGGGGGGTAGGAAATGTAACATCCCACCCCAAAAGTGTAGGGAAGCTCTGGGCACACTGAGGGACTGCTGGTTGACAAATAGGGGTCCGAGTCTCTTCAACAAAATGCCAGAGAACGTGAGAAACCTGATGGAAATGCCAACGGAAGCCTTCAAAAGAGCCTTGGACAACCATCTCAAGTCGGTACCTGATCAGCCATGGCAGTAAACATACTCGGGGGGAGCAGCTCTCGCCAAGGCCACTGAAGGATGGCCGAAACAGCAAAAGGTAGGTACAGTAACATGGAGAATAATATATAAAACACTTACTTTAGTAGCCAGATATACAGCCATAGGCATGACTGTCATAAGTCTTTCATCATACAGGATTCTGGAGATGCCCCACACCAGGATGTAGAGTGCCATAAATATACCCAGCTTGAGGACGTACAGAAGGCTCAGTTGGAACACCAGACCCACCACATAGAACACCAGGAACGGTGTACCC
Organism: Paralithodes platypus; assembly: GCA_032716605.1. Lineage (NCBI taxonomy): Eukaryota > Metazoa > Arthropoda > Malacostraca > Decapoda > Lithodidae > Paralithodes > Paralithodes platypus. The sequence continues at coordinate 1,806,573 of CM064557.1, read as the reverse complement.
ATCATAGTCCAATACCGCAGATTCTGGGAACAGATATGTGAAGACTGTAATGTATTGTACTGTAGGATTAATAATATGTGAATAAATCTAATTATTATAGAAATACTGTTTATGGTGTATCAGTAGTCTATACTGTACTTGATGAGAATTTGAAAAGAACAATATGTAAGTACTGTAATTGGCACTTGTCCTATATCCAAAAGTAATTGGCAATATAACTAGATAACTTGAAATAAATATGAAGGTGTTACATTTGTAATACTATTGTAATAGAAATATACAATACAAATATTTATGTAAGAGATAAAACGTAGTAACATGATCAGAGAATGTGTACGCTAGTATAATATTTGTTTTTGCTAATCCAGTTACTATACCATAAGCAAACATTCTTCATCTTAGTACAGTACCTGTATTAACCTTTTCAATTCAAGGGAATAGAAGCAAAATCTAATATAAAAAGTAAATCCATAGAAATATAGTTTACAAATATTAGCAGTACTCTGACTGACCTTATCATTTGATATACGGTAACATATATTCCGGGTAGACTTCTGCATCTCTTGTAGCTTCTCCAGGACCTTCTTGTCCAGCCACTGGGTTTTTCTCTTCATTATTAAACTATATGCTGATTCACCCTGAAATATAGATATTTCACAATAATAAAATACAAATTTAATTGAATATTAATACACAATTATAAAGTACAGTGAATACTCAAAATGTTAACAAACATATAAGAACAAATTTGAAATCTAGCAATTATACCTCTCTAGGAATATAACCCTAGACTCTAGGAATATCAGAGGTAAGGCACTTTCACAGGCTAATGGATGAATCAAAAGTGAATGAATAATTTCCTGCTTTGGGTGTTTGTCAATTGTAGATAACTTTCTCTCTAAGAAGAAGTGGAGTGAGGTACTTCGATCCAATCTCAACATAAAGAACCTGATGCCAGAGGCAGCACAAAATAGGGGCGCCTGGAATACAGACCATCAAAACTACTTAATTAACTACTACTATCATTATCATCACTATTACTACTGCTACGGTAAGAATGCACACACACAGACACGATCATTACAATAGAACGCTACACCTTCGGGGAGGCTGCGCAATTAAAAAATAAATAAATAAATAAATATATAAATATATAAATATATATACTTTCTTACCTGTGCATTGGCTATATCGACATTGGCTTGGTAGTTAACAAGTACACTGACAGCCATATGGTTCTTGGCGATGACAGCCCAGTGCAGTGCTGTGTTGCCATGGAGCCGGTCCGCCATGGAGGTGCTCGCTCCGAAGGTCAGTAGCAGTCTCGTAGGGTCCAAGCTGAACCATGAAATAAAGTTTGTATTTTGTAGATATTTTCTATGCAAACATGCAGTAACGATATATGATTAGCTACACAGTACAGTACTTAATAAATAGACACTGACACCTGCCAATCAGAGGGAACTGTTACCATACATGTGGTCAACCTTTCTCAGTTGCTGACAGAGTATACACATCCCTCCCTATACAGTCTATCTATCTATATACTCAGGCCCAATCCCCACTTTTCCTAATTTTTTTGTAAGGGGGGGGGGGGGGTGTAAAGTCAGTGAAAATAGGCTATCCTAAACAGATCGGATGCGGAAATACCCTGAGCCGACCAGGCCAAGAGGGATATCTCTATTGGTCTAACTGGTAAGGTGTCTGCCTCATGTTACGACCGGCACAACGAAATAAACAAGGGCACTTAATATTGGACTATAAGATAGGCTAGATCTGCAACAACGGTACGTACGCTAATTCCAAACCCTCGAACTATTAAGCCGGTGAACAAAACACTTAAACCCTCCAGAGTTAATCTACTGGATAACGGGGTATCAATTAACTGGGTTAAGTGCACTTCTACAAAGGCTTTCCGGTGACGGCAAAGCCTACTCACAACAAGAGTAATTACGTTAATAAAAAGCTCTCAAGTAATAACAATGCTTAAATAAACTATGACAAGATTTAATAAAAGGTTATATGCTTACGTTATCTTTAGTGTGAGTCTGGACTCAACACTAAACTCTTCAATGCTCTATGAAAACACTTGAAGTCTAGTCCTACAGCAAACAGATATGGAATCTTCTGAAAACGTCTGAGTCCTACAGCAAACAGATATGGAATCTTCTGAAAACGTCTGATGCTCTAAGATGCTCGTCGAATATAGAACAGAAGTAATGCAGGGGCAGGACACCAAAGTGTGTATCTTAAATACACCTAAAAGTAGGATACTGTACATATATATGGAAACAAGAGAGTGCAACAACTCTGTGACAGCACTAACAACAGCAACTCAAAAACAGTACTTCCTTAGCCAAAGTAACAGCCATACTGGGTTGTGCACTATGCATCAACCTAGGCTAAAATAATATGTGAATAATTACTAAAACATACGCAGTTAAAGTTAATGAACAAAATGCTGTCTTTCTTATTAATAAAGTCTAGCAGCAGCATAAAGGTACAAGAAGCCTAGGCAGAGCTCAAGCATGCTCACAGCCTACTGTCTCCCCTGAACAGATTTCCCTTACCTTACGTTAAGTGACTAGGAGGCTCTCTTGGTAAGTCCAGATCTCGAGTATCTGGTCTTACCCTGGCTCTCCACAAAGGTCAACAAAATGAGTTAGCAAGTATACAAGCAAGAGTAGGCAAAAGCCCTTCGCTTGTATACTGCTAAGTTCGCAAAGTAAAATATGCACAAGGTTGTACTACAGGCTACCTAGCTCCGTCGAAGTCGTACAGGCTCTGACTTGCCATATACATAACACAGACAACGACCAAAGGTACCCTCCCCTGTCTAGCATTAAATAGTAATAAAGAACAACCAAATAATTAGAAGCACCCAACAATATGACTCCATGTGACTATGTGACTATGATTCTAATAACCTTTAAAGCTAGTGCAAAACATATATGTGAGAACAGGTGCTGGTAATACGACTGGCCGACTATGGAAGTCGTATGCGAGAACCAGAAGGGATGGGTAATTGAATAAAGATAAGAAGTATTGGAAAGAAGGAGTTCAGAGAGAGAAACAGCAGTAAAGGGGGTTAGATATGAGACAGAATGCGAGGGACTTGTAGGACCGAGCACGCAATGCCATGTTCTGAGGAGAGAAGGAGAGTAGGACCACTGGGCTAGGAGGGCGGCGACCAACCACAGGCCACTATGTCACAGGGACAAGCTGACGTCATACATCACGCCAGGCCCGCCGTCCAATAGCGAGCGAGCAGGCCCACCGAGCGAGGAATGCACACGTACATACGCACACACACTACCGCCTCGCTCTCCCCTCTCTCTCTCATGCGCTGCATATTATAATCACTACTATGGATATAAAATACTTCTAAGTGTCACAGACAAGAATAAAGGCAAACACTGATCTGTTTGTGACAACACGAATACTAAGAAAGAAAGAACATCGTTCTACAATTATTATAGCCCATTTCACTGCCATGGCGAGTGCTAGCGAGTCACGAGTACATTCTGGCAAGCTGGCCAGCGTAACACCCCGCCCAAGATGTGGGACGTTTTAACCTCAGGTAAATGCCACATCTGACCAGACAGAATGCCCACAAACCCTGCATCACCCAGCTACTCCCCAAGTTGTGAAAAACAAGGCACAATCACAAATGTAAAAACACTTCATTATATAAAAAATAAAATCTACACAACACTTCCCCAAAATAATAGTATCACTTAACAATATTACGCTCAACGAGCAAGCTTCACCAAGCCTAGCCGACTAAGAACAAAAACTCAGAATGTCTTAGATTCTTGCTGTAACATACTGCACTTATATACTATCAAAAGAAAGAGTTTTTATGTGAGGTTTTTGTATTATTTTAATAGTGTTTTTGGCGGCTTTGCACTACAGGGGCAAGCCTAATTTTTCTCCAAACTCAAACCAACACTGACTGAACGGCGAGGGTTCTCCTTAAAACATACCCTCCCATGACAAACAATCAGCCAGAACATTATCAGTGCCCTTAACATGCCACACATCCAACTTGTGTTCCGGCAGCAAAACAACACCTGACACTGACAAACTGCCCAGTCCATCACAAGACTGGCACTTCTCTTCGCTCTCTCCGGCAACGGGGCCTGCCAATAACCTTTCACTATTTCCACCTTAGTGATAAACGAGACAGCCACGATGCAGTCTATGGGGTCGTCAACTCTGGGTAATGGATAGACGTCTGTCAGGGATAATGCACCAACACTCTTGCAATCAACACAAACACGGATCTTGCCACTCAACTCAGGTTGCAAAGTCACTGGCAACGACCACTCACGATATCCTTTATCCCGCAGACCCTTCTCCAACATGAAGTCTAGCTCTGCTTTCACGACAGGCTGTTGAGCAGGATTTATACGGTAGGGAGCCAATTTGAGCTTTGCACTGTCTCCAGCCTCTATGTCGGGTGCCCCCCCGGACATCAGGCCTGGAGAATCAACAAACATGCGGACGTACTGCCACAGCCTAGTAAACAACTTCTCTTGGCGCTTAGGAACAAGAGGTTGCAACTTATCTCGAAGAACAACATGCTCATTGCACTCCCACAACCCAGCCGGGACCGCAGTTTCTAAACTATAGTCTCCCTCCTTCTCTACCTCTGTCCCTAAAACAGCCAGGTCATGAGAGGGACAATCTGTACCACCTGTGCAGTCACTCCCATAGTTCATAAGTGCTAAGGCTTCCCCGCCGATATCATACATGCGCACCCCCGCATTCCTTGCGACTACACCTGCCTGCGCAGCATCACCGCCTTCAGCGCCACGGCCAGATACAGTCGGTCTATGGTAGGGCTGTTGCATTTTACTAGGGCAGCATTGGGAGGCTATGCGACGGTCAGGCGTATCTATTCCATAGTTAACCTCACCAATCTACTTAATGTCCTGATACTGACCACCACCCTTAGCAGCCATGGGTCGACTCTGAACTGACAACCATGCCAAAGCCTTGTCGCCCACCTTGAACAACTTAGACAACGAGGCCAACGGTTTACTCACACCCAAGTGACCTGCCAGCGGAACATCGTGCACCGCATGAGTTGTGAGGCCTGGGTGCTCGGCAAAAACAGTGGGGTATAAACAGAACAGGTGCTGGATCGCTGCACGCTGTTGCTCAGGCAGGTGCTCAAGCGCTTCCACAGACTCGTGTTCCCCGCCCACTGATCCGCCGAGACATAACAATCCCAACTTTCCTCCACCTGTGCCTCACTGCCCCCCTCTCCTTCTCCACCTTGGCCGCTGCAGACCAACACAGGGACAGTAGGCTGTTCAGGTGGGCGCCTCACAAACTCCTTCAACAGGTTCACATGACATGCTTCCCCGTCCTCATCTAGTTCAATAACCCCGTTCCCACAACTCTCAAGACTAGGATCTTCTAGTTGCATCTGTCGTATATCAGAGGGTGCCAACCTGTCCAAGGGCTCCTGGAGCAACTTGTGGCCACCCCCGATACTGGGTTGCTCAAGCCTAGTCTGTTTCACCTGGGAACATTTCTGTCGCAGAGTGCTATCACGCCCTACCATGTTACTAGGGGGGACAGGTTCTGGGGCCACTCCGGACCTCAAAAGTGGTGCAAATACCGAGTCACCAAGGAGTGTCGCTGGGTCCAAACTCTTAACCCGACCACCAGCCTCGACTTTCTCCTTCCGACCCTTCCTCCGCTGGTCTGAAACCTGAGTACTAGGCTGTGACACCTGAGCGGACTGAGAACTGGTGTCAGCACACGCCATCTGCTGCGTCTGGCACCTCTCGAGCCACTCTTGCCCCTCCCTACTCATGTCGACCGCCCTCTCGGCAACGACAAAGGGTGGAACCTCGGAAGTAGGCACCGCAAAGTCGTTACCGAGAAGGAGGTCGACCCCCTCAACTGGCAATTTCTCTACAATTCCCACATCCAACTCCCGTGTCACACCATCCACCACAAGCTCCACTCTCACCAGCGGGTAAGACCGCACAGCATTGATGCCTTGAACCACTACAACCCGAGCTGCGTTAATAGGCTTACCAGTGAAGTTCTTAAGTAACGTCTGGGAGGCACCCGTATCACGCAACAACTCAAGCCTATGTTCCACACCAGCCCACCTCACAGTGCCATGTCCTCTATGACCACAAAAAGCATCTCGGACGGGTAGCGAGCCCTCCTCATGCTTCTTCACCGACTGTGACTTCGCAACCGACGATTTACCCCGGTCAAACGCGGAAGACCTCAAAGACACCCCGATGTTGCTCACTAGAGACACCACCGCTGTAGACTGTGTGCTCGGACAAGAGCGCACAATATGCCCCTTATTATGGCACTTAAAACACTCCACCTCACTCATTAACTTCCCCTGGGGTGGGGAAGGGCCCTGGCCTTTCTTTAACGAGAAGGATTTCGACTTGGGTTCAAAATTGGCAACAGTGCTCTTAGTAGGATAATTTGTTGTATCATTAGTTCGGGGGGGTGGGGTGGTACGCCCCTTGTTACCTGCCTCAGCTCTCTGGGCAGACCCGCACCCACGAATTAATGACAACCTGAGGTCAGCCAACTCAGCCGCCTCATGCAGAGTTTTAGGTTGCTTTTCTTTCAGGTTAAGAGTCAAGTCACTGCCAGTGCATTTAAAAAATTGTTCTAACAACACTAATTGCTTTACCGCATCAAAAGTAGTTGCTTTCTCTGACCTCAACCAATTCTCAAACGCATCTGACAGCTCTCTAGCATGTTCCTGGAAAGTACTCTCCTTTCTCTTAGGAACAGCCCTAAACTTCAGCCTATAGGTCTCTGGCTGCAACTCATACGCCCTCAAGACAGCCTCTTTCAACAACTCATAATTCACACAGGAATCTAGGGGCAAAGCATCGTACGCCTTGAGTGCTTTCCCCGTCAATCGTGAAGAAACAAGGGCTGCCCACTTCTCCTCGGGCCATTGGTGCTCCCGGCACTTTTTCTCAAAACGGAGAAAGAATTCTGTAACTCCTGACTCATCAAACACTGGAACCAACTTTAGTAGATGCAACAGGGACTAGTCATGGGGTCGACCCCCATGGACGAAACGGTTCCCCGTCACCTCTACACAAGTTTTCTCTAGGTCAACATCGGCACAATACCTTGCAGACTCATACTTGAGCTCAGCCTCATGCTGCTGCTGCTTGAGCTCAGCCTCTCGCTCTCGCTCTTGGCACTTGAGCTCAGCCTCATCCTTTCGCTGCTCGAGCTCAACCTCAAGCTTTCGCTGCTCAAGCTCGGCCTGTCGCTCCTGCTGCTTAAGTTTGGCGAGCTCGAGCTGAAACAACATCTCGGAAGACAAATCCTGAGGAGGGGGTGCTACTACCGGGGACCCACCCAGTGAGTCACCTAGAGGCTTACCCAACCGCCAGCGGACAACGGCCTGCGGGAACGTACTCGCCTCCGGAACCCGAGGGGGCGCCATGATAGGAGTTGAGTGGAATGGGGGCTGGGACGAAGGTGCCCCAGCTTCCGCTCCACCCAAAGCCTCACGCACCCCACCCAGCACACAGGCAACCAGCTCACTTCTTGACAAACCGCTAGTGCAAGAAAACGCTAAGACCTTGGCTATACACTGCAGTCCGTACCGGTCCAGCCCCGACACCCGGTCCGCCGACACAGGCTCCTCCAAAAACCTCCGAGCATCCTCCTCACCGTTCACCACCCGAACGCCGTCAGACAACTCCACCTTCTCCACCTTTTCGTCTGTCTCTCGCACTGTGCCCTCACTATCCTCAAACCCGTCCAGTGACGACATGATGGAGTCAAAAAAAAAAAATCCCAAGTCAAGACAAAAGTAGCCAAACTCTCGCGTAGCTTTATTCACAAAAAATATTCGAAGATGTTTTTAAGTGCAATACTAAGTCACCAATAAACTCCAACAAGTTCCATATATCCTCAAAAACAATGTCCACTGCCAACACTGCGAGAAATAAAATCGAACCCAAAAATGGCGAATAAGATTTCTCCCAAAAAAAATCCTGCAAAACTCAGTTCACTATATCCTGGACTAAGGTCGCCATTTGTTACGACCGGCACAACAAAATAAACAAGGGCACTAATATTGGACTACAGTATAAGATAGGCTAGATCTGCAACAACGGTACGCTAATTCCAAACCCTCGAACTATTAACTCCTTGCGACATATTATGTTCCAATAAGTCCGAGGAGGCGGTTGACAAGTATTTTGGGTCTTGAATTTGGCTCATGAGTGTTGTCGAAGCCTTACATTTTTCGCGATTTCCATCCACCAGAATGCTGTTTATTGTGATGTATCATATATCAGTGGAAAGAGGAATATTTATAGTACATGATAAAACAAAACAAAATGTAAATAAATCGAAATATGAAAGTGTAAATGAGTCCGGAATACAATTATTTCCCATGCAATTGTCTTCACACCGTCCTAGCTCTAAATTGTGAGTGATGACCATATATTTTTTTTTGCTCAAATAATAGTATTTTTTCTCCTCTTTCCAAATCTGAAAACAGAAATTGTTTATCTTCAATAGTTCTCAAGCAGTGACCGAAAACAAAAAATATATGATTTTGATTTATATGGTTTATAACATTTTCGATTTATTTCGTTGCTACGAAGTGTATGGTTTTAAATTTAGGCTGTATGAATTCGGCAAATAATGCTGATGAGTATAAAACAAACTAGAAGTTCCTAGGACAAATACTTTTTGCGCTATGAATATTTGAAATGAAGAGCCAAAATGCGAATATTTACGCTTCACCCATCTCTGTTCCGGCGATGGTAGCCGGGTTCCGAGCTGTTCCCCACCTCGTGGTTGCATTATTTGCTCGGATATGTATATAACTGTATATATCACCGGAATCGGAAAATTGTGCTCTTTCCAATGGTGAAAACAAAAATAATATAGCGTAATTGGTTCGCGAGCTATGCACAATTGTTTCCATGCAGTGACCGAAAAAAAAAAATATATGAATTTGATTGATATGGTTTATAACATTTTCGATTTATTTCGTTGCTACGAAGTGTATGGTTTTAAATTTAGGCTGAATGAATACGGCAAATAATGCTGATGAGTATAACACAAACTAGAAGTTCCTAGGACAAATACTTTTTGCGCTATGAATATTTGAAATGAAGAGCCAAAA
>CM064557.1:1599910-1792410 GCA_032716605.1 Paralithodes platypus | reverse complement strand
TTATATGCTTACGTTATCTTTAGTGTGAGTCTGGACTCAACACTAAACTCTTCAATGCTCTATGAAAACACTTGAAGTCTAGTCCTACAGCAAATAGATATGGAATCTTCTGAAAACGTCTGATGCTCTAAGATGCTCGTCGAATATAGAACAGAAGTAATGCCGGGGCAGGACACCAAAGCGTGTATCTTAAATACACCTAAAAGTAGGATACATATATATGGAAACAAGAGAGTGCAACAACTCTGTGACAGCACTAACAACAGCAACTCAAAAACAGTACTTCCTTAGCCAAAGTAACAGTCATACTGGGTTGTGCACTATGCATCAACCTAGGCTAAAACAATACGTGAATAATTACTAAAACATACGCAGTTAAAGTTAATAAACAAAATGCTGTCTTTCTTATTAATAAAGTCTAGCAGCAGCATAAAGGTACAAGGAGCCTAGGCAGAGCTCAAGCATGCTCGCAGCCTACTGTCTCCCCTGAACAGATTTCCCTTATCTTACGTTAAGTGACTAGAATTCTCTCTTGGTAAGTCCAGATCTCGAGTATCTGGTCTTACCCTGGCTCTCCACAAAGGTCAACAAAATGAGTTAGCAAGTATACAAGCAAGAGTAGGCAAAAGCCCTTCGCTTGTATACTGCTAAGCTCGCAAAGGAAAATATGCACAAGGTTGTACTACAGGCTACCTAGCTCCGTCGAAGTCGTACAGGCTCTGACTTGCCATATACATAACACAGACAACGACCAAAGGTACCCTCCCCTGTCTAGCATTAAATAGTAATAAAGAACAACCAAATAATTAGAAGCACCCAACAATATGACTCCATGTGACTATGATTCTAATAACCTCTAAAGCTAGTGCAAAAGATATATGTGAGAACAGGTGCTGGTAATACGACTGGCCGACTATGGAAGTCGTATGCGAGAACCAGAAGGGATGGGTAATTGAATAAAGATAAGAAGTATTGGAAAGAAGGAGTTCAGAGAGAGAAACAGCAGTAAAGGGGGTTAGATATGAGACAGAATGCGAGGGACTTGTAGGACCGAGCATGCAATGCCATGTTCTGAGGAGAGAAGGAGAGTAGGACCACTGGGCTAGGAGGGCGGCGACCAATCACAGGCCACTACGTCACAGGGACAAGCTGACGTCATACATCACGCCAGGCCCGCCGTCCAATAGCGAGCGAGCAGGCCCACCGAGCGAGGAATGCACACGTACATACGCACACACACTACCGCCTCGCTCTCCCCTCTCTCTCTCACGCGCTGCATATTATAATCACTACTATGGATATAAAATACTTCTAAGTGTCACATACAAGAATAAAGGCAAACACTGATCTGTCTGTGACAACACGAATACTAAGAAAGAAAGAACATCGTTCTACGATTATTATAGCCCATTTCACTGCCGTGGCGAGTGCTAGCGAGTCACGAGTACATTCTGGCAAGCTGGCCAGCGTAACACTCACAACCCAAGGGTTCCGTGTTCAAGCCCACACCAGGGCTTGATATTTTCGGGAGGCTATTCCCGCATCTAACGAAGTTTAGGTGTGCTGGTAAAATTGTTCAGGTGGTTGAGAGTAAGATCGGAGCTCCATAAATCCTCTTCCGGGTATGGTGTAAAAAAATTATTCCTACAGGAAAGAATTCCTACAGGACAAGGAAGAGGATAGGAGAGAACAGGGAGTGTAGTGAGACCTCGCTTGGGTTGGGTTGTGGAGTTGCCGGCCGCTCAAGCGAGTTGCCAACTGGGCAGTTAGTAGGTGCGTGTGGTGCACCGCTCAGTGAAGTTGACTCACCATTCCCGTTCATCTCTCTGACGGACTATCGGTCGATTCGGCTCAAGCTTGTTCCTCTCTGTTCGTTCCTCTCTGTTCGAAGCTTTCGCTTCCCGGAAGGTGAAGTAGTGTAAAGTCAGTAAAAATAGGCTAGCCTAAACAGATCGGATGCGGAAATACCCTGAGCCGACCAGGCCAAGTGGGATATCTCTATTGGTCTAACAGGTAAGGTGTCTGCCTCACAACCCAAGGGTCGAGAGTTCGTGCCCCCACCAGGGCTTGATATTTTCGTGAGGCTATTTCTGCATTTAACGAAGTTTAGGTGTGCTGGTAAAATTGTTCAGATGGTTGAGAGTAAGATCGGAGCTCCATAAATCCTATTTCGGGTATGGTGTAAAAACCGATTCCTACAGGGGGGGGGGGGGGGGGGCGTGACTCAAGACAGAGTCCGAATAGGGCAACACAACAGAAAACAATGAACACACAATAACAAAATACAAATTCACACACATCTAGGTCATCCAGGAGAAGACCCAGAAACCAGGGTCACCAAAGGTCCCTCCAGCACTCCCCCGGCTCCCGACCACCCGGAGAGGTTCCGATCACAGCAGGCAGACATGCAGCAGAGCCGAAACCACAAGCCCGCCCACCACGCTTCCAGGCGCACCCTTCATATAAACCGTCTCTCCGGGCCAGGCGCCTGATGGACTATTATCTAGTCCAACTTGCGCCTGACCCCTTCCCCCAAATTACCACGTGTTCACTCATTTATTCACAAGCATTCTCCATTCATTCCTGTTTATTACCACTTCCCTTGCCTGATCTATAGTCGTTCCTCTATCATCCACCTCCATAACGCATGGTCCGTTGTCGTCGTATGGGGGCTTCCGGGCTGGCAGGTGGGTCGGCCAAGGTCATTTGACCGCTCCCCCTGTCACCTCCAACTAATTTTGCCGTGCACTTTTGTTTCTCTCCCTGTTTGCTTTTCGTTTTTCCCTTCTTCCTCTCTCTACCCCCTCTTCCGGGGGTACTGCGAATGACACTTGGTTCTTGGCCCGACTTGCTCTTTGGTTTTGTTAACAGGGTGATGTGGGACGGCAAGCCTCTTCACCCTTAAGAACTGGCATCCCTGACGTGTTCGAACGAGGGGATCCTTTTATGTCAAACCCGGACTCTTGTACTGGGTCTTAGTTCGACGGACCGACGGCCCTCAAGGTACATTGGGAAGGGTGTATACCTGATCGGATCCCTAGGGCGGTAGCCCCGTCCTCTAATTGTGGCTCCCTGGTGGGTACGGGATTTGGATCAGATGAATTTACCTTCTTTGTCTTATGGATACTGACTCACCGGACAATACGGATCCTGACCCCTGCGTGGCTTTGGAAAGTGTATCGGATCTTCCCCCTGCTTCGGACATTGCGTTGACGAACCCTGCTCTTCCCAAGACCAATCCAACTGACTCTCCTCTGGGCTCGGTGGCTGCCACTCCTGTGTCAGCCCCGGCTCCTCCGGCGACCTTGCCGGCCACGACCAATACCGCCCTGTCTGGTACTCCGGGTAAGCCTACCTCGGACCCAGTCACGGTGCTCCCTGTCGCTACTACCTCAATTACGACGCTCCAACCGTTTCTGCCACAGTCTTCCTCCCGAACTCGCACCAGGCGGCAATATCATGCTGCACCTGATGTGCTCGGTGCCCTGTTACAACCCCCACGATGGCCGAAATACTTTAAGGTTGAAAACCGGCCACACGATGATATTGATCTTCAGGTCTACCTTCGGCAAGAGGTGGGTCCTGTTGATCTGTTCCATCACTCGGAGACCTCTCAAATTGTTGAAGTTCATTCTGAGAAACAGTCGTCCACCATGATAACCCTCCTAGACACTCCCAGCGACTCTTTACTGGGTCACCCCGAAGTGTCGTTAAACCAATGTGTGGGCACGGTTGTTGTTCCCCATAGTGTCCTCATCAAGGAGGATGACTTCAGAGAAGCTGGCCCGCGTCTGTGTCTAGCATTGCAATTAGATCTCCCTGCAGTACGTAGAGTTGAAACTTACACGATATCCCCGAGGAGAGGCTCTGATCCCGATCGACCTCCTCTTCGCATTGCTAAGTTATACTTTGATAGCCATGAACTGCCTCACTCCATTAAATTGGGTGCCGAATCGCTGAGCGTGCGACCTTTTGTTTGTAGTCCTCGCCAGTGCGTCAACTGTTGGAAATTCGGCCATCCTGTTAAATACTGTCGCTCTGTCGGACGCTGTCTGCGCTGTGGGGTAGAAACTGGGGATGGCGCTCACCCTTCCCCGTGCTCCGCTGATGACCCATCATGTACAAATTGTGGAGACCGACACGTTGCCTCGGATAAGCATTGCTCTCACTATGTCTTCGCCAGAGAAGTGCTCCATCTGCAGGAGGCGAAGGGCATTCCTTTCAGAGTTGCTGCGCGACTAGTGCGTGAGTCTGGAACGACGCCTGAGCGGAGGTATGCTACTGTGTCCCGTCCTGCTTCATTGCCCTCCGACATCCGGGCACAGCTTCCCGGGTCCTCACCTTCAAATCCATCCTCACATGTTGGTCATTCCACCAGACCCTCCAACGCCACGCGACCTTCCCCCCCGACCTCCCGTCGCAACTCACAATGCGTTTGCGGCTCTAGGTGCGGAAGTCTCGACCACAGATCATCCCCATAGTGCTGCCCGTAGTGGGACTGAGCCGTCGCCCACCCCGCATTCTAAGCGTGATCCTTCTTCTGCTCGGTCTACTGTCCAGTCTCAGCCTCCATGGCCTCAGCGCAAACCCCGCGCTGGGCTTATCACCCGACCTCGAGATACATCACTGAAGGCCGTTTCCTCAATTCCCGCACCGAGGGCATCGTCCTCCCTTGTCAAGTCGACTACCCGTCAAACGAGAGCCGCCCCCTCAATCTCTGGTACCTCTCGTCTCTCCAGTACCCGTAAAATTACGACTCCTTCTCAGAAGTGCACCACTCTGGGGAACCAGCGAAGCCAAGGTGCGCCTGATGATCTTGAAATGCAGGTTGCAGCGTTTGACGGCTCTACGTCCCCTGTGCTGCCATGGTCTTTGCCTGATCATGCCGATACCTGTGGGTGTAATTCCTGCGGTAAGCGTTTCTTTCATGAGCATCTCTCATCACCGTCTGGCACTTGGACTAAGGCCTTAAAGGTTTACCTCCTACGGATCGCCCCTCCTGATTCCCTACCCTCTTCGCATGACCCAGGTTGTCTGTGTGTTGACCACGTTCTTGGCTCGACCCTTTCACCGGCTGCGTTGATGGAGCGTTTCAGACACCAACACAACCTAGACGACACGGATCTAGTTACCTACCGCTTATCCGATTCACGTGTCCAACTTCACGATGTGCCTTCCGGCCGTAAGAGAGCGCGCGATACTGCTACATCCCCCCCTCCCGCATCAACAGCATCTAAACTTGCTAATTCGACTGGCCAACCTATCCCCTCCGATGTCAAAGGAAACTCTTTCCCTACCGGCACAGGATCAGTTACCTACGGATCCTCACCCACCCACTGCGATACCTACGGACCTGCTAGAGCTACCGGGCGTTGAGGATATCGTCCCTCCCCTCCCAGCCTGCCTGCCTCGGGTTGAACAGGATGACGTCTCCTCTCACGGTGCACTTTGTGGGTGCACGTCTTGTTTTCTCCCTTACATCAAGGATTCGTTGACCTCGACGGAACATGATAATACTGCCAGAGTGCGTTCGTTTATCTCCGAACGGCACGGTCCTCCATCACCTCTTTCCCAACACGACTCAAATTGCGTCTGCGTGGGGCACTTGCTGCATTTCCTCGAGACGCCCGATTTTATTACTACATTGAAAGATCAGCTTGACCAAATTGTTGCCGCTTTACCAGACCCTCCTTCTGGTGAACCTGGGTGTTCGCTCCCGGATCTCCAGGAGCAAGCGCTTCCCCAACAGACTAATTCTCAATCTTCTACCCTGACCCTTACCGCTCCAGCCCGCACTAGCCAATCTTCCGTTACACCTATTCATGACGCATAATATTATACACTGGAACTTGAATGGATTTAAGACACGTTTGCACACTGGTGAGTTGCAGCGTTTGCTACGGCTGCACATGCCGGTGTGTATTTGCTTGCAGCACATAGGACCATACATCACTCCCCCTAAAGGATACCAACTTGCCTCTTGTTCCCCTTCCATTGAAGGACATTTGCGCACAGCTATCCTGGTCCGTAATGACCATGCATACTCGGTCTTCCATTTAGACCCAGCCCCTTTCCAATCAATTGCCATCTCTATCTCTCTATCTCTCTACCCAACTTGCCACGTTTAACGATCTGCTCCTTATATAACCAACCCTCCTGCCACTATTCCCCACATGACTTAACATCCCTCGTTCGTCAATTCACCCAACCATACCTCTTATTAGGGGACTTCAATGCCCACTCCCCTTTATGGGGTGGACCCCGGTCTGACATGTTAGGTACCCACATTGAGCAGTTGATCTTAACGACTGAGCTATGCTGCCTCAACCAGATGGCCCATGCCTACCGTTCCTCCACACATGACACTTACTCTGCTGTAGATTTGTCTCTGGCTAGCGATTCTGTGGCTCCCCATTTCGAATGGGCTGTCCTTAACGAACGTTTTTCCAGTGACCACTTCCCTGTTCTTCTCCAGCGCACAGCACCGAATCCTTCCATTCAACTACCGCAGTATAACATCTCCAAAGCCGACTGGGATGCCTTTCAGTCTTTGTCCAGCAGCATCGGTGACTTTCATAGTGATGAGCCCCCAGACATGAACTTCACTTATTTCATGGATTTTCTCCACTCAGTGGCCTCCACATCCATCCCTAAAACGTCTTCTCGAACCCGGGTGCGTCAGGTTCCGTAGTGGTCACCTGCTTTGGGTGCCTTGGTTACCTTTAAACACCGCCTTGAAAGAACCCTCCATCAGCTTCGCGCACGCTTTGTGGAGACTCGATTGCTCATCCCGCATTCTGATAACCCGACACTGATTCCTACTCTCGTCCGTGACGCTCTGCACCTCTCGTCGTTGAAGTCTTTTCACAACAGAGTCTCTGCACTGACTAAGCGAGCGATCTGTCAGAGCAAACTGACCTGATGGAGAGCCTATATATCTAGCTTCACTCACCGCACTTCTACTACGCAAATATGGGAGAAATTCCGAAAAATAAACGGTCTGAATGTTCGCCCTTCATTGTCATCCCTAACAAGTGCTGTTACGGGGGAACCTATATTGGATCATTGTGACATTGCCAATTGCCTTGCCTCCCATTTCGCTAAGGTTAGTTCCGATGAGTCCCACACAGACGAGTTCCTTCGACACAAACGCAACGCCGAATCGCAGTCCCTTCTGTTTGATGGGGGTCGGGCCTTTACATACAATGAGCCTTTCACTATGTCTGAACTCTTGCACGCCTTACAATCATGTTCAGATACTACTCCTGGCCCCGATGGTATTCCGTATGCGCTTGTCAGACATCTCCACGTCCCTCCGATTTGGCGCCACGCTTACACGGTCCCGGTCCCCAAACCTGGAAAGGACCCAACATCTCCTGTTAATTACAGACCCATTGTCCTCACGTCCTGCCTGTGCAAGTTAATGGAGAAAATTATAAATCCCAGATTAATGCACTATGCTGAAACGAATGGCCTTCTGTCACCATACCAAAATGGATCGCGCCCCAGTAGGTCTCCTCTACATTCCCTGACCCATCTCGAACACCAGGTTCGGGCAGGTTTTGTAAACCGCCATCCTACTGTGGCCATATTTTTTGATATAGCGAAGGCATAGGACATGACTTGGAGACACAGGATTCTCAAACTTTTGTATGGCTCTGGCATGAGGGGACCTCTCCCATTGTTCTTACAAGCATTTTTGATGGATCGGACTTTCCAGGTCAAGACTGGGGGACAGCTGTCGTGCTGCATGCCACTTCAATCCGGAATACCCCAAGGCTGTGTTGTTAGTGGGACACTCTTTATCATTGTGATCAATTAAATTTCTGATTGCCTTGCGGCGGGCGTATCTCATAGTCTTTTTCTTGACGACTTTGCCGTCTACTACACCTCCCCCACTTTACCACATATATTACGTCGCCTTAACACCACTTTGGGTGCCATTCACAAGTGGGCATCTAAGACGGGTTTCCAGCTCTCCTTAGAGAAGGCCAAGGCCATGATATTTTGCCGTGACAAACGTCATTTGCGCGGCCATACCACCGATCTGAGAATGGGGGGTTTCCGCATCCCCTTTTACGACACTGTAAGGTTTCTTGGTATGACCTTTGACACCCACCTCAATTGGATTGATCACATCAATGGAGTGAAAGCCCGCTGTCTCCAGCGCATGAACGTCGTTAAGGCTGTTGCTCGGGTCCATTGGGGGGCAGATAGACCCACCTTACTTATGCCTTATAAAGCCATAGTCCTATCGGTACTGGACTATGGCTGTCATTGCAATACTGTATATGGTAATGCTTCCCCCGCTATTTTGCAGCGGCTCAACTCTGTCCACCACTTAGGGATCCGATTGAGTTCTGGGGCTTTTCGATCTTCCCGGATTAGTAGTCTGCTGGCGGAAGCTAGTGAGCTGCCTCTCCATCATCATCGCATATTGGTTACGATGACCTCTGCCGTTCGCTTATCGGCGTCGCCACCTACTGATCGATGTTTCGCGGACGGCCCACTGGACAATATGTCACCATCATTTCCCCTTGTAGCCATGAATCTATTTTCTACTCACAGCGAACCATTCCCTCGGGCTTCTGTGCCTGCGTGCGCCGTGCCGCCGTGGTGCATTCGACGTCCCGCCTTTTGCTTTCACCTGACTTTGTCCGGCAAGTCCACTGGCGCGTTTGTTTTGCGCACTCTGGCCCTGAACCACCTGCTCTGTCACCGTCCGGCTGTTTTCATTTATACCGATGGTTCCAAGGAAGATGGCTTAGTGGGTTGTGCAGCAGTGTCTGAATATGGATCACATCAGAGCACGCTCCATCCGTTTTCCTCGGTGTTCACCGCTGAATTATTAGCTATACAGGGTGCATTGGGCTTGATAGGTGATCTCCCGTGCAACGTTCCTCACATTGTCATATACAGTGACTCCTTAAGTGCCTTGCAGGCACTACAATGCTATGCACAATGTGACCCCCTAGTTAGGCACATTGCCAGCTTGCTTCATGTCCTGCTCCTGGGCCGTACCATCACGTTCTGCTGGGTCCCTGCCCACGTCGGTCTTAGTGGGAACGAAAGAGCGGATACTCTGGCCAAGAGAGCTAGGCGGGGCACTCCTAGCGTCTCTCTCATGCGCCTACCTGACGTCTTTCCGGTACTTAAGTCTAAAGTCTGTGATAAGTGGTGTATGGAGTGGAAGAGTCTCCCTACCTCTATACATCTCCGTTCTTTCAAAGACGACGTCTTTCCCTGGACGACTCCTCCCTCTTCTGCTCGTATTGACCAAGTTGTGCTTACCAGGCTCCATCTTGGACATACTAGGCTAACACATGGTTACCTAATGTCTCTACCTAGATCTCCACCTCCCTATTGCCAGCAATGTCATACAGTTCTTACAATTCCCCATATATTGTGCGAATGCCGTAATTTTAGGTATGAACGTTTGCGTTATCTCCAGAACCGTTCCCTTCCCGAATTGCTTTGTGACTCCCCTACCTTTACCTTTGCACCACTCCGTTCCTATTTCAAGCCATACACGTATTCCATGACTTATAACTGACCTACCCATGCATCTCCGCTTCCCATACTTGGTCTCCTAGCCTTATAAGTGGCCTCTGGCTCAGTAGGCTAGAATAAAATCTTTATCATCATCATCATCATCCTCTATCATCCAAAGCTTGTCTTACACAGTCTCTCCATCTCAATGGGGGTCTTCCTGCCCTTCTATCTCCCATTGTATCTGACTCACATATTCTCTTTGTAAGCCTTTCATCTTCCATTCGTTCTACATGACCATACCATTCAGCACCCTTCTGTCCACTCTGGCCGACAAATGTTCCTGCTGCCCCACTCTCCTACGTATCTCTTCATTCCTCAACCTTTCTCTACGAGTAACTCCACACATACTCCTCATGGAGCTCATCTCTATCACATCCAGCTTTCTTCTCTCCTTTTCCTTCAGAGCCCATGTCTCAGCCCCATACATCACTGTTGGCACAACAATTCCTACCTGGGGTCTGTCCCAGGTAGTTATTTTCACGTTTTGTTTAAACTAGGGTTTTCTCTTATTTTTAATCAGATACGAAAAACAGGTGTTTTTGTTTTTAATTATTGGTTACTTCCACTGAAATGGCAGCAAGCAAGCAGAGTTGCAGTTGCGGGAAGGTTGTGGGCAAGGCCAAATCGCTGGGCTGCTACTTGTGTGGTACATATTTTCACGTTAACTGTATAAATGTTGATGATGAGGACCTCAGAGTACTTGCAAAGAAGAAACCTGGATTTAAATGGCATTGCACTGTTTGCGATACCATCCCCCTGGCTGCAAAGGACGCAGCAATTAGTCAGCAGACCTTGGATAGACCTGACGGCTGCCCTAGTTGGTGAAGTGAAGACTGCCATTGTAAACGAAGTGAAGGGTGCCCTTGCTGCGGTGGCCGTGGAGATAGAGAGTATTGGTAACAGAATGGATATCCTTGAGACTAAAGTTGCTGCCCCCGACATTCCCTTGTTTACCAAGATAGTTCAGCAAACATTTGAAGGAACCAAAAAGGAGCCGACCAAATGCACCACTGAGGTGGTAGATGGTGGAAAGAAAAAAACTGTCTGGGACCATCAGGTCCTGGTAGTGAAGCCAAAAGACCGATCCTCCGAGCCAGTAAGCCCACCAGATACAAAGGCAATCGAGACTGCTTTGGCTTCGGTTCCGGTTAACAAGTTAACTAGAACTGATTCAGGTGTACTGGTGGTACGACTTCCATCCAAGAAAGCCAAAGAAGACGCAGGAAGGGCCATCAATCAGTGTTTGGGGGTGGACAGTGCCTTCAGTGTCTCCGAACCAAAGAAGATGATGCCAAAAATGACTGGTAGGCATTGCTAATGACGCTGAGGATAATGAGATAATTCCCAGCATCCTCAACAAGAACCCAAGAATAAAGTCCCTGGTCGACGATGGCTTAGCTATGAATTTGCTATTCACTAAGCAAAAGAGTGATGCACACACAAAGACTGCGGTAGTAAAAATGTCACCTGAAATACGCTCTTCCATTGTGGATGATGGCAATTCTGTGTATGTTGGACTTGTGAGATGTCGTGCATATGATCGTTTCTGGGTAACACAATGTTACCATTGCCAGGGCTTTGGCCATACCAGTGACAGGTGTTATCGGAAAAATGAGGATCCAAAATGCAACTTCTGTGCCGGTACTCACAACTCAAAAGACTGCACCAACAAGACTTCCCCCAAATGTATAAATTGTATGAGCTCCACATCAGTTACGGAGCCGCCAAATAATTTCGCCTCAAGTAGAAATTGTCCTCTAATGACAGCTCAAAGAAATAAAGTTATTGAAAACACCAATTTTGTAGGTTAAAAAAATGAAAAATGCACACGGGAGCCGGTTGAAACTGGGTCTGTTGAATGTTCGTTCCTTGCGTAACAAAATGGATCATATTTGCGAGATCTTGGATTAACGTAACCTTGATGTATTATGTCTCACTGAGACCTGGTTGTTCGAGTCAGATCTGAATATTATCCAGGCGGCATTGCCTAAAACCCATTCCATAATAAATGTTCCTAGGCCTAGGGGAGACCATCCGGGTGGTGGAGTGGCAGTTGTCTACTCCACATCTCTGGTGAATATCTTGCAAATAAGCCATAACCCAGCCCCTCTTTATTATGAACTGTTGGAAGTGGAAATAAAACTCCATCAACAAATTCTAAGAATGGCAGTTGTCTATAGGCCTGGCCATCGTGGCACAGATAGGGGTTTTATGGAAGAGTTTGGGCAGTTTCTCAAGGAATTTTCTGCTAAAACCGGAAGACTTTTGATATGTGGAGATTTGAATTACTGGGTTGACAGCCCTCATCTGAAGCCATTCTCTCCTGAGTTCCTTGAGTTGACTGATCAGAACAATTTTGTAAACCATGTGTCCCACCCAACTCATATCTTAGGACACACCCTTGACTTGGTTTTCTCTCCTGTGGGTTGTGGTGGTGTTCTGGATGTTGATGTTGAGAATGCTGACCCTAATACCTCTAATCATGCTTTGATTACTTTCAGCTTTGATTTCCCTAAGCCACTCACACATGAAAAAGTAATCAGATTTAGAAATTATAAAAATACAGACCAAAATTTGGCTAGCAGTGAAGTAAAACAGTACTTGGGAAGTATTGATACTTCCAACCTTACTTCAGGTGAGCTGGTGGAGGTACATAGAAATGCACTTAAATTAGTGTTCGATCATCACTGTCCAGAAGTAGAGAAGAAAATCATAGTACGAGATGATTCACCCTGGTATAGCACTCGAGTTAAATTTCTTAGAAGAGCGCGTAGAAGAGCTGAACGTGAATGGCAGAAAAATAAAACAGACTCTACATGGTTGCAATATCTGTCAGCCAGAAGAGCCGTGGTCCACACAATCAAAGATGAAAAGAAAGGTATTATCAGGGAAAAGTTGACTTATGTGGTAACGACCAGAGGAGGTTGGCTTCAATTGTAAACAGTTTACTTGGAAAAACAAGAGTCAGCTTAAGACCTTCTGTACCCGATGCCGAGTTGGCTGCCAACTTTGTGGCATTTTTTGCTGGCAAGATAACTCGCATAAGACAGGAACTGGATGATGCTTCTGTTGGTGAAGAACTTTCAGTTGTACTCCAACCCCGACACATTCCTAATAATGTCCTCTAATCCTTTCACTCAGTAGAGGTGGACATGATCTCGTCCTACATAAGAAACCTCAATAAAACATTTTGCCCGTTGGATCCCATAAATGTTTCCAAGCTACCAAGAGTCTATGATCACACAGTTGAGTTTGTTTCCAAAATAATTAATAAGTGCTTCTCTGAAGGTAGCTTCCCACATTCTGAAAAGCATGCACTACTCCGACCTACTCTAAAGAAACCTGGACTTGATGTTGAGAACATGTTTAACTATCGTCCTGTCTCCAAACTGTCCTTCATATCAAAGATATTAGAGCGTGCAATACTTGACCAATTACAACCACTACTTCAGCAGAATGAAACTATCCCAATTTTTCAGTCTGCTTACCGACAGTATCATTCAACTGAAACAGCATTGATTAGAGTACATAATGATCTAGTTGAGAACATTTGCAATGGTGTGGCCTCACTATTGGTCTTGCTTGATCTCTCTGCGGCCTTTGACACAGTGGATCACGAGTTGTTATTGAGTGATCTTTATGATTGTGGTGTGCGTGACTCCGCTCTCTTGCTTCTTGGGTCGTACTATGCAGATGACAC
This sequence comes from Paralithodes platypus, assembly GCA_032716605.1. Lineage (NCBI taxonomy): Eukaryota > Metazoa > Arthropoda > Malacostraca > Decapoda > Lithodidae > Paralithodes > Paralithodes platypus. The sequence goes on along the minus strand of CM064557.1, from coordinate 1,779,158 downwards.
CCAGATTTATGTGAGAATCACAAATATAGTTGATATACGGAGTAAGATGGAATTGTTGATGTCTGATATCAAGAAGTGGATGAGAGCGAGAAAAATTAAACTAAATGATGGTAAAACTGATATTCTCATCATCCGAGGAAATAGAAGAGCTGATGATATAGTAGGTGCCCTCTCCATCAATGTGGGTGGATCTCAGCTGCAACCGGCCAACTCTGTTCGAAATCTGGGTGTACAGTATATGTGAACTCCCGATTAGATTTCAAAGAGCATGTAAACCAGATAGTTAAAAGTTGTTACTTGCACATCAGAAATCTCTATTTGGTGAAGCCGTTTATAACCAGACGTTGCCTCCTGACGTTGGTTCACTCATTGGTCTTCTCTCGTGTTGATTATTGCAATGCCCTGTTGGTGGGTCTTCCAAATTATATTTTAAAGAAAGTTCAGTCTGTTCTTAACAGGGCCGCAAGACTCATTTTTGGTGTTCCACCTAGAACTCCTATTACATCTCTTCACATAGAACTGCACTGGCTGCCAGTAAGAGCAAGAATAGAATTTAAGTTGTGTTTGGTGACTTTTAAGGTTCTCAAATTTGGTGAGCCTAGGTACCTTGCGGAGCTGCTCAGGCGCCCACCGGCACACCATGGTGGCACACCAGCCGTCCGGCTGGCTCAGTTGATAGCGTGCCTGATTCCCATCTTGAAGGTCTCGCGTTCAATCCCCGCTCAGATTGAAAAGTTTTTCTGGGACATAGCCGGCGGTTACCATCTTCTCATGAGCAAGGGGGATGGGTAATGGTCTCTGGTAGACTAAAGAAAGCCAAGCGCTTGTGAATCCTCGAAGGAGGAGATATGGGCGCTATATAAGTAACCAGAAGATTATTATTATTATTATTATTAGTTGTGCGTCATGACAATGACCCTTTTCGTCTTGATGAACCAAGGGCTTTCCAGCAGTCTTCTTTCTTTGAGAGGTCATTCTCCTACATGGCTCCGAGGTTGTATAACAGGTTGCCGCTGTCCATGAGACAACTGAGTTCTGTTGAATGCTTCAAGAGACAACTTAAGACTTTTCTCTTTGAGAGAAGCTATGATCTTGAGAGAGGTGTCATGACAGATGGCTATAGAGTTTAGGCTATTTTGCCACTGCTAGTGATTGTTAAATGTGTGTTGTATATAAGCCTTCTTTTGATGCATTGATTTTGTTCTGTTTTCTTTCTCTTTCCGAGCGCTAGTGAATTCTTCGGAAAAATTGGCGCTTATGAGAAATAAGTAACATCCTTATTATTATTATTATTATTATTATTGATACATTGCAATTTTTACTTTCATTCCGAGATTTCTCACCTTCCACATACTTCCCATTGCTCCAAAAACCTTCCTTCCTTCACACACTCTCTGTTTTATCTCCATTTCTATACCTCCACTCCTGCTTATTGTTCCTCCTAGATATTTAAAACACTCTACTTGTTCCAATATTTCCCCATCCTACCATCACCCCTTTTACACACCATTACTTTACTTTTATTGACGTTCACCTTCAGTTTCCTCCTCCCACAAACCACACCAAAATCTTTGACTACCCGCTGCATTTTCTCCTCAGAATCCGCCACCAACGCTGTGTCATCAGTGAACAACAACTGATTCAACTCCCAATCTCTACCATTCTTTCCTACTAAACCCAATCCTCTTCCCATAGTTCTCATTTTCACCTCCCTCACCACACCATACATAGATACATACAAGTTTAAAAAAAAAAAATCCACAGAGAATGTGGTTAAAGTCTCATGCCCTAAATGGCAGCTTCTTATGCTTCTCTAAATACTTCTCACATAACTGTCTTACTGTAAAAATCTGATGCACGCACCCTCTTCCCCTCCTAAAACTGCACTGTTCTTCTCCTATTGCAACTTCCGTACACTTTATTATCCTCTCTATCAACACACTATGCAGTACATGCCTTTCTTTTTTTTCTTTTTTTCATATGTTTGTGAAAGAGACAAAAGGCAGGTTGCCTGTAACAATTGTGTCCCCCAAAGCCAGAAGAGTGACAGAGAGCCAAATTCAAGGGATGTTGGGGTCAAAATGCATGGACAGTTGGACACATTAAGTTTAAAGCAGTTTAACCCTCCAGCCCCGGCTATGTATTATACAGTATATATATTCCTCGAAACCCGGGTGTTTTGGCCGAAAAACGTCTAGGCTAGGCTACCGTATATTCGTTAATCAGACTGCTTCCCGCATTCCTGCGCATCCCCAAGCGTAGCTGTGTTATTTACCTGTAGAATGGCATTAAGTAGAGCTCTCTAAGTCAACTGGTTGAGCTGTGATGATGATTTCATTGGAGATAACTTTATGGCCAAAACAGCCACTTTACACCACTTTTCGATACTTAACAACAACATACAGGCACACACGAACAAGCGACGCTCTCCTTCTTGTGGCCGGATATGCGGGGCGTCGGTCCAGCCGGCTGTTGTTTACATGCGTCGGACCGACGCCTCGCACACGAAGCTCACAGGCTTTCAACCACTGGGCGTTCAAGAGGCCTTCCAGGTACCTGTTATATGCTTTTTTATGGGCGTTCAAGAGCCCTTCCGTGGTGAGAGGGTTAAGTTAGGATGAAGGAAAGGTTGATTGAGTGAGAGTTCCAGAGTTCACTTGTTGAGTAAAAAGCTGAGAAAATTTGCCAATTCTTGGGTTGGAGAGCTGAACAGAATGGGAGTGGGACTGAGTTGAACGGCGGGTACCTCGCACTCGCCGCAAAGGAGGGGGTGTGCACTGAGACAGCTCTGAAGAACACTGATTGTTGTAATAGCGATAGAAGTGAAAGAGATGCAACATTGCAGTATGTAGAAAGAGATTGTAAGGAACTAGTAAGAGGGAGGGAGTTGATGAGGAAAAATGCTTTTGACTCTACTCTTTCGAGAAGTGCGGTATGGGTGGAACCTCGCCACACATGCGAACAATACTCGATACATGGGCGCACTGTGCCCCTATACAAAGCAAGAAGCTGTGCGAGGGTGAAGAATTCATCCAGACGGTTGAGCACACCTAACTTCTGGAAAGTGGTTTTAGCAAGATTGGCAATATTGGCAAAAGGGTGGATGGGACTCGTTAGCCTTGGTCGGCAACTCATCTAGGGAAGACAACCTTATAAAAATCTGGGTGGATGGGACTCGTCAGCCTTGGTCGGCAACCTGTCTAGGGGAGTAAACCTGATACAAATCCGTACTGCTTACCTAAGGGTAAGGCAGGTTAGTGGATGGACTAGCCGCGCACCACTGTAGAAAAATAGTGCTGAAAAGATACATAGAGGGCCTCGGGGTCGGACGGACGGACCCTAAGTCAAGTGGTCAATCCTGTAAGTCCTTCAGTAAACTGGCAGGGGTTGTCCCTCTTACTGGGGATAGGTCCGCTTGGGGGCCTTCTATGTATGGCCACCCTCATTAAGGGGAATAAGGCGTCCGGCAATGGATGGATGGATGGATGGGCAATATGATCTTTCCTAGAAAGGTTGGATGAAAAAGATACACCAAGAACATTGATAGAAGATGAAGGGTTGACTTGTGTATTGTTGAAGAGTAATTGATAGTCTTATGGTAGATACTTTAGAGGAAAAAATTGGGTCTTGGGGGCATTGAAAGTAACAAGATTTTCTCTGACCCTATCAGAAATGTTTGAAAGATCAGAAGATAGGCGTGCCATGGCCCTGTCTTGTGAGCTTTGCAGTAATTGCATGCAAGAGTATTGTGAAAAACTAGATGAATAGTGTAAGGTCGAGTCATCAGCATATGAGTGGATACAACTATAGGCACAGTTGTGGAGATAATTAATGAATATTAGGAAGAGAACTGAAGACAGGACAGAACCCTGAGGAACACCGGAGTTGATAGGTTGAGAAAGTGAGCGATGTTCGTCCACAACCGCAGCTATGGAACCGCAGGCACAGATAGAGGGATAGAAACCGAAGGAGGGTAGTTTGGAAATTAGATATTGTGCCAGACTCTATCGAAGGCTTTCGATATTCGCAATAGAAAATATCTCACCGAAGTCTCGAAAGGAGGATGACCAAGGGTTAGTAAGATAAGAAAAAAGATCACCAGTAGAGCGGCCCTTAACCCCTCAGAACCGGAAGGGCTCTGAGGCACCCATAAAAAACTAGGGCCCGGAACACGGGTGGGCTCTTGAGCACCGTAAGCTTGAAAGCCTGTAAGCTTGTTTTGAAAGCCGTCCATCCGACGCATATAAACACAGCCGGTTGGACCGACGCCGCGCACCTCCAAACACAAGAAGAAGAGGCATCTTTTGTTATTGTGTGTTATGCTAAGCTCGTTTCAGTAGTGAAAAGTGCGTTGTATGGGGCCTCAAAACTCTCTCCACGGAAATCGTCATCACAACTGAACCAGTTGACTTAGAGAGCTCTACTCAACGCCATTCTACAGGTACGAAACACATCTACGCTTGGAGATGCGTAGAAATGCGGTAGTAGTTAAAATCACAAAGATACGGTAGCCTAGGCGAGACGTTTTTTGGCCAAATCCCCTGGGTTTCAGGGATATCTTATAGAATGCGAAACCGGTCTTTGAGGGTTAAGGAAACCATACTGGCAATCTGAAAGTAGATCATGGGAAGATAAATGTTTAAGAAATTTTGAAGTAAGAATAGTTTCAAAAACTTTAGAGATGCAAGAAAAGAGAGCAATTGGTCGATAGTTGAAGGGTTGAGAGCGTTCACCCTTATTTAGGACAAGTTGGATGAGAGCAACTTCCAGCAAGAAGAGAAGACGTTAGAGGAGAGAAAGAGACGGAAATGTTTGCCTAGGCAGGGAGTCAGCACGGAGCCACTAATATATTACGGGTTTGACACTTGAAGGGAAGTAAGGAAAACCTAATATTTAGTAGTGGCTCCGGAATCAAATTACGTACTGTATATGAGCCCTTCCTCCTTCCCCTTCCCATACATCTGCCATCTCGATATATCAGTGAAGGGACTTTAACCCCTACTGTACCATAAATGTACCCCCCAGTCCCAAGCAATATGGCCAAAATGGCTTTAGAGGCAAGATATAATAAACTCCCACCTCAAAAGATGGAGGAATACTGCCTCTCCTTGCCTGTGGGGGCTTGAATATAAGTTGAGAAGTGTTGCCAAGGTCTTAGAGCAGTGCTCAAATGTCGTTGTACCAGGCACTGCCTGATACTGGCAGTTACAAGGATCGTATATTACTGACGGCTCTGTGCCGTCGCTGGGATTGTACGGGTTAAGAACGGGGCAAGCGAGAGACACGCTTGGTGACAACAGGTGTACAGTATGAGAAGCGCAAAGTACCACAAACAGCTTTTGATGATAATTTAACATACTGTATTTATATTAAAAATTTTCCTCTTTTATTCTAAAAAAATGTGTCTAACTATTTTTAGCTAATACTTCATAGTGGCATCTGTGACAAATGACGTTCCATAGGTAATTTCACAGTGTCACCTATAAACTTGGTTCTGTCTTTCTTGTTTGCTAAATAGGGCCAAGCATACTTATTGGCACAAACGTCATTTGACTCCTGAACCACTACTAATATTAGGTTTTCCTTAATTCTCTTCAGGTGTCAGACCTGTAATACATGCCTTTACAACCCTATATTCTCACCTTGTAACTCTGTACGCACTCCACATAAGAGGTGTCATTCCGTTCTTATCCATGAGGTTGACATTGGCACCCCTAGCGACCAGGTAGGCCACAATGGCGGTCGTCCAAACTGTGCTGCCAGGTGTATACAAGAGCAGCCCTCACTGTCACGCAGGGATGAGTCTGCTCCCTGCTGCATCAAACTGTGCTGCCAGGTGTATACAAGAGCAGCCCTCACTGTCACGCAGGGATGAGTCTGCTCCCTGCTGCATCAAACTGTGCTGCGAGGTGTATACAAGAGCAGCCCTCACTGTCACGCAGGGATGAGTCTGCTCCCTGCTGCATCAAACTGTGCTGCCAGGTGTATACAAGAGCAGCCCTCACTGTCACGCAGGGATGAGTCTGCTCCCTGCTGCATCAAACTGTGCTGCCAGGTGTATACAAGAGCAGCCCTCACTGTCACGCAGGGATGAGTCTGCTCCCTGCTGCATCAAACTGTGCTGCCAGGTGTATACAAGAGCAGCCCTCACTGTCACGCAGGGATGAGTCTGCTCCCTGCTGCATCAAAAGCACCACCATCCCCAAGTGCCCTTGTCTGAAGTACAAAATGTATTAAGCTTAGATCCATTTTATACTGTGAAATTTGTTAGTGGCCCTTTCGTCTATAACACAATGCGTTAGCATCAGTATGGGCCTAATAGATTTACTGGTACTGTATCACAAATCAGCGTGAAATCCATCTTATTACGTGATGCTAAAATAATTCCTAAGGAACCATACGTCATCAGATGTAGATACTACTACTGAAAAAGAAATTAGAATAAGACAATAAAATAAAAGGTGTTTGAAAAGCGCGTTCTCAGTATCCCTTGCACTTTGCATCACTCTTTTTTTCATTTCTTTTTTTATGGAGGTGGCCGACTCAAGACAAAGCCCAAACAGGGACATCACAACACATCAGGAAAACAAAACAAAACAAAACATAAAATCACACACATCTAGGTCACCCAGGAGAAATACCCAGAGACCCAGGCCCACCAAGAATATTGAGAAGATTAGGGGTTTATTTGTGTATTGTTGAAGGAAAATTGATACTATTGTGGAAGATTGCAATAATTAGATAAATGGAGAAATTGGGTCTTGGAGGCATTGAAAGTGACAAGATTTTCTCAGCCCCAATCAGAAATAATTGATAGATCAGAAGATAGGCATTCCAAGGCATCGTCACATGACTTTTGGAGTGATTGCATACTGGATTGTTGTGAGAAATTAGTTGAATAGGCCTAGTGTAAGGTAGAGTCATCAGCATATGAGTGGATGGGACTAGAGGTACAGTTGAGATCATTAACGAATATTAGGAAGAAGACTGGAGACAGGACAGAACCCTGAGGAACACCGGACTTGATAAGTTGAGTAAGTGAGTGATGGCCGTCCACAACTGCAGCTACGGAACGGTCAGAAAGGAAATTAGAGACAAAGGCACAGATAGAGGGATAGAAACCAAAGGAGGGTAGTTTGGAAATTAGAGATTTGTGCCAGACTCTATCGAAGGGTTTCGATATGTCTAGCGCAATATAAAAAGTTAAACCAAAGTCCCGAAAGGAGGATGACCAAGAGTTAGTAAGATAAGCATAGATCACCAGTAGAACAACCCTTAAGGGAGTGGTTCCCAAACCCATGGTCGCGACCCAAACAAGGGTCGTGAGCCTGTTTCTGAGGGTCGTGGAAGGGTCTGGAGAAAAGAGTTAGCAATAATATTTTGTCCCCTTTATCTATTAGTATCTCTTTTCCCTTTCCATTTATCTTATGCTATTACCCATTACTCCCCCCCCCCTCTACAATCTTTGACTTCACTCTCTTTCTGTCTATATAATTTTCTTAGGTGTACTGTATTGTCTAATTCCCCTCTCCCTCTTTTTTCTTTATTCTCTTTTTCTAGTTCCCTTACCGCACCCTCACCCTCTTTATTAATTGTTCGGTGTCCACATTATATCTAGAGTTTTCTATATATATATTTTGTTTTGTATGGCTTGACCCTCTATCTCATTTATAAACCCACAAAAGTTTTGATCCCTATCCCTCATCATAGAATGGTTTACTTTGTACTTTGTGTCTTCCGTTCTCAATTCTTGCCCACTCCCCTCATCCCTTCCCTTGCTCTGAATTCCCTTCCCATTTGGTGTTGCTATATTTATTATTATTTTTTTTCTATGTGATTGAGAGAGGCAAAAGGCAGAACTGCCTATAGCGAGTGCCTCCCCCATAGTTGAAAGAGTGACAGGGCCAAAATCAAGGGACGTTCGAGCCAAAATGCCTGGACACACGGAGTTTGAAGCAATTTAAGTCATAGGAAGAGGGAAAGACTGATTCTGGGAGAGAGTTCCAGAGCTCAGCTGTTGAGTAAAATAAAGTTTGAGAGTAACGTTTCACTCTTGGGTTGGAGAGTTGCACAGAGTAGGGGTGGGATTGAGTTGCAAGACGGGTACCACGTGCCCTACGTAAAGGAGGTGGTATGCACTGGGAAAGCTCAGAGGAACACTGATTATTATAGTAGCGATAGAATAGCGAGAGAGATGCAACATTGCGGCGAAGAGAGAGATTGCAGAGAGTTGGTGAGTGGACGGGAGTTAATGATACGAAAGGCGTTCCTTTCAACTTTGTCTAGGAGAGCGGTGTGAGAGGAACCTCCCCACACATGTGAACAATACTCAATACAAGGACACACTATGCCCCTGTACAGAGCAAGAAGCTGTGCAGGGGAAAAGAACCCCCTAAGGCGGTTGAGCACACCCAGCTTCTGGGAGGCTGCCTTAGCAAGACTGGTAATATGGTCCTTCCAACTGAGAGAGGAAGAAAAAGAGACACCAAGAATATTGAGAGAAGATGAAGGATTGATTTTTGTATTGTTGAAGAATAAGGGATAGTCCGCTGGGAGTTCCTTACGGGTAGATAGATGGAGAAATTGGATTTTGGAAGCATTAAATGTAACAAGGATTCTCTGCCCCAATTGGAGATAGTACAGTATTTAGACCAGAATTTAAGAGTTCTATGGCTTCATTACGTTTGTCATTGAGGGATTGCTGGCTGGGGCGTTCTGAAAAACTAATGGAGTAGTGTAAGGTTGAGTCGTATGCGTATGAATGGATGGGAATTGAGGTACAGTTGAGGAGATCATTTATAAAAATTAGAAAGAGAATAGGAGATAGGACAGAGCCCTGAGGAACACCGGAGTTTATAGGGTGAGGAAGTGAACAATGGCCATCCACAACCGCGGCTATGGAACAGCCGGAAAGGAAATTAGAGATAAAGGCACTGATGGAGGGATAGAAACCGAAGGAGGGTAGTTTAGAAATTAAAGATTTGTGCCAGACTCTATCGAAGGCTTTCGATATGCCTAAAGTCCATTCAGACGAGATATATCTGTAAGCCCCGCTCCACTTCCCCAACTGTTATCATACGGCTGGCATGCCTGTATCACATAGCGGAGCCTAGCAGGGTTACCAAATCAAAGAATATATACCGCTTAATCTGTATACAAAAGTTGCTAGAAGGCTATAAAATAGTAAATGGATGCCAAAAAATGCTAGAATAATACCACACTATTGACCAAAAAGGGCTCAAAGATTCAAAATAACGTGATAATTGTTATCGCTAGGTTGAAAATGTTGGTGCTAGATCAAAGTGAATACTGTATATATTTATCTTAAATATTTGTTAAAAATGGCTTTCAAAGCTATCAACTTATCTAGATTATCAAGTCAGGAAGATAATTCAAGACGAGCCTCTTTTCAATACCTCCATTCCCTTCTTTAAGTAAATACTTCTAGATCTAGCGGCAAGGTAGCTACATCGGCAACGTCGGTGTCTTTTCAAGAGACTCGCGGGGTGACAGTGACGCCGGGCTTCAGTTGCCGCCTGTCTTCTCAAGGGGTAGTGCAGCGTCTCTTCCCCTTACCCCACCCCTGGCAGACCTACTGGTGCCTCCAACTTTTCAGTAAAGCCAGGAATAGTATTGTCTACATATTAAAATACATTTACAAGAATAAAGCAAGCCAATTACATGTATTTTTATTATTGACAGCTATTAAATGAGTCACAAAATTATTGACTGTAGTATGTTGACTGATCTTACTGTTCATACACTGTAACCACTGTCACAGTACCAAGGACATTCTATACTAGAATGTCCTTGACTGAACATTAAGCGAGAAAAAGAGAGAGAGAGGGGGGGGGGGGGGGGAGGGGAGGAAAGGAGGATTGCAAGACGGAGGGCGAGTACACCAAGATACAAGTCCAAGCGCTCGCAAATCTTTGTATATATTATCTTCTACTTCGACTCTGCCATACTTTCTATACAATTTGAAGTGACCATGGTATTGACAATAATTTTCTGTCTGAGAATGCTTACTTGCTTCTTGAATTGTTTCAATAGCTGCTGAAAAAATCGATGATAAGAATACAGTGGTATAAACATTTTTCAACCAAACTTGTATATATTCTTGCTCAAATTTTATTTTTGTAGTTTTCTTTACCCTTTGGAAATATATTTCCACAACACAATCATTTATCAGTATAATGGTAAAAGGGAAAATTATGTGTGGCATGAAATAAATGCAGATCTACATGTATTAATGCTTTCTTTTATCCCGCATTGAACGTTATTATGAGATCTTACCAGCTTCGTGGTAAGGCAGTTAGTGATATGTGGAGATTGCGGTACGATAACTTTTAATTAATCTACGGCGCTGGTAGAAAGGGGCGGGGTTTACAGATATATCTCGTCTGAATGGACTTTAGTGCAATAGAAAAAGTCTCACCGAATTCCCGAAAAGAGGATGACCAAGAGTTAGTAAGATAAGAAAGAAGATCACCAGTAGAGCAACCCTTAAGGAAGCCATACTGGCGATCTGAGAGCAGATTATGAGAAGAGAAATGCTTAAGAAATTTGGAAGCAAGAATAGTTTCAAAAACTTTAGAAAGACAAGAGATGAGAGCAATTGGACGATAGTTGGAGGGTTGAGAGCGGTCACCCTTCTTTGGGACAGGCTGAATGTGAGCAAATTTCCAGCATGAGAGGAAGACGTTAGAGGATAGACAGAGACGAAAGAGTTTGCCTAGGCAGGGAGTCAGCACGGAAGCACAGTTTTTGAGAATAACAGGAGGAACACCGTCCGGACCGTACGCCTTATTAGTATTAAGCCCAGAGAGGGTAGAAAGTACATCTTTAGAAGAGATTAGGATATTAGGCATAAGTAAGAGAGAGGAGGGTGGAGAGGGAGGAATAGCACCGGAATCATCCAAGGTGGAGTTTCTAGCAAAAGTTTGAGCGAAGAGTTTAGCTTTGTCAGAGGAAGAAGTGATGGTTGTGCCATCAGAGTGGAAAAGGGGAGGGAAAGACGAGGAAGAGAAGTTGTTGAAGAGGTTTTTGGCTAGATGCCAGGAAGCTTGGGAAGAGCTAGAGTTGGATAGTTCAGTGCATTTATTATTGATGAAAGAGTGTTTGGCAAGTCGAAGAACAGATTTGGCTTGATTCCGGGCAGAAACATAGGAAGGATGAGTCTTGAGTTTTAAGGCGTCGGTACCGTTTGAATGCTTCCTCCTTATTGCGGACAGCAGTAGAACAGGCGTGAGTAAACCAAGATTTTTTAGCATTAGTCTGAGAGAAAAAGAATGGAATGTATGCTTCCATGCCCGATAGGATTACCTCGGTAATGCGTTCAGCACTCTCCGAGGGTCCCCGGCCACGGAAGCAGAAATCATTCCATGGGAAATCAAAGAAGTACTGCCGGAGAGCCTCCCATTCGGCAGCGTCGAAGTGCCACAAGCGCCGCCGGCTAGGAGGATCGGGTGGTCGTACTGGAGAGATAGGACAGGTGACAGATAAGTTTATGGTCGGAGGAGCCCAAAGGAGAGAAAACTGTATAATAATAATAATAATAATAAGCATGTTACTTATTTCTCATAAGCGCCAATTTTTCCGAAGAATTCACTAGCGCTCGGAAAGAGAAAGAAAAAATAACAAAATCAATGCATCAAAAGAAGGCTTATATACAACACACATTTAACAATCACTAGCAGTGGCAAAATAGCCTAAACTCTATAGCCATCTGTCATGACACCTCTCTCAAGATCATAGCTTCTCTCAAAGAGAAAAGTCTTAAGTTGTCTCTTGAAGCATTCAACAGAACTCAGTTGTCTCATGGACAGCGGCAACTTGTTATACAACCTCGGAGCCATGTAGGAGAATGACCTCTCAAAGAAAGAAGACTGCTGGAAAGCCCTTGGTTCATCAAGACGAAAAGGGTTATTGTCATGACGCATAACTACACCATGGTGTGCCGGTGGGCGCCTGAGCAGCTCCGCAAGGTACCTAGGCTCACCAAATTTGAGAACCTTAAAAGTCACCAAACACAACTTAAATTCTATTCTTGCTCTTACTGGCAGCCAGTGCAGTTCTATGTGAAGAGATGTAGTAGGAGTTCTAGGTGGAACACCAAAAATGAGTCTTGCGGCCCTGTTAAGAACAGACTGAACTTTCTTTAAAATATAATTTGGAAGACCCACCAACAGGGCATTGCAATAATCAACACGAGAGAAGACCAATGAGTGAACCAACGTCAGGAGGCAACATCTGGTTATAAACGGCTTCACCAAATAGAGATTTCTGATGTGCAAGTAACAACTTTTAACTATCTGGTTTACATGCTCTTTGAAATCTAATCGGGAGTTCACATATACACCCAGATTTCGAACAGAGTTGGCCGGTCGCAGCTGAGATCCACCCACATTGATGGGGAGGGGACCTACTATATCATCAGCTCTTCTATTTCCTCGGATGATGAGAATATCAGTTTTACCATCATTTAGTTTAAGTTTTCTCGCTCTCATCCACTTCTTGATATCAGACATCAACAATTCCATCTTACTCCGTATATCAACTATATTTGTGATTCTCACATAAATCTGGGTGTCATCTGCATAAAAGTGAAAGGTGACATTATGTGCACGAAGCAGAAGAGACAAACTGCTGATATAAATTATAAATAGGATAGAACCTAAAACTGATCCCTGCGGAACACCATACTGCAGGGATGTCGAGTCCGAGACCATTTGATTTACCATCACACTCTGGGATCTACCTGACAAGTACGACCCAAGAAGCAAGAGAGCGGAGTCACGCACACCACAATCATAAAGATCACTCAATAACAACTCGTGATCCACTGTGTCAAAGGCCGCAGAGAGATCAAGCAAGACCAATAGTGAGGCTACACCATTGCAAATGTTCTCAACTAGATCTTTATGTACTCTAATCAATGCTGTTTCAGTTGAATGATGCTGTCGGTAAGCAGACTGAAATATTGGGATAGTTTCATTCTGCTGAAGTAGTGGTTGTAGTTGGTCAAGTATTGCACGCTCTAATATCTTTGATATGAAGGACAGGTTGGAGACAGGACAATAGTTCAACATGTTCTCAACATCAAGTCCAGGTTTCTTTAGAGTAGGTCGGAGTAGTGCATGCTTTTCAGAATGTGGGAAGCTACCTTCAGAGAAGCACTTATTAATTATTTTGGAAACAAACTCAACTGTGTGATCATAGACTCTTGGTAGCTTGGAAACATTTATGGGATCCAACGGGCAAAATGTTTTATTGAGGTTTCTTATGTAGGACGAGATCATGTCCACCTCTACTGAGTGAAAGGATTAGAGGACATTATTAGGAATGTGTCGGGGTTGGAGTACAACTGAAAGTTCTTCACCAACAGAAGCATCATCCAGTTCCTGTCTTATGCGAGTTATCTTGCCAGCAAAAAATGCCACAAAGTTGGCAGCCAACTCGGCATCGGGTACAGAAGGTCTTAAGCTGACTCTTGTTTTTCCAAGTAAACTGTTTACAATTGAAGCCAACCTCCTCTGGTCGTTACCACATGAGTCAACTTTTCCCTGATAATACACTTTCTTTTCATCTTTGATTGTGTGGACCACGGCTCTTCTGGCTGACAGATATTGCAACCATGTAGAGTCTGTTTTATTTTTCCGCCATTCACGTTCACCTCTTCGCGCTCTTCTAAGAAATTTAACTCGAGTGCTATACCAGGGTGAATCATCTCGTACTATGATTTTCTTCTCTACTTCTGGACAGTGATGATCGAACACTAATTTAAGTGCATTTCCATGTACCTCCACCAGCTCATCTGAAGTAAGGTTGGAAGTATCAATACTTCCCAAGTACTGTTTTACTTCACTGCTAGCCAAATTTTGGTCTGTATTTTTATAATTTCTAAATCTGATTATTTTTTCATGTGTGAGTGGCTTAGGGAAATCAAAGCTGAAAGTAATCAAAGCATGATCAGAGGTATTAGGGTCAGCATTCTCAACATCAACATCCAGAACACCACCACAACCCACAGGAGAGAAAACCAAGTCAAGGGTGTGTCCTAAGATATGAGTTGGGTGGGACACATGGTTTACAAAATTGTTCTGATCAGTCAACTCAAGGAACTCAGGAGAGAATGGCTTCAGATGAGGGCTGTCAACCCAGTAATTAAAATCTCCACATATCAAAAGTCTTCCGGTTTTAGCAGAAAATTCCTCGAGAAACTGCCCAAACTCTTCCATAAAACCCCTATCTGTGCCACGATGGCCAGGCCTATAGACAACTGCCATTCTTAGAATTTGTTGATGGAGTTTTATTTCCACTTCCAACAGTTCATAATAAAGAGGGGCTGGGTTATGGATTATTTGCAAGATATTCACCAGAGATGTGGAGTAGACAACTGCCACTCCACCACCCGGATGATCTCCCCTAGGCCTTGGAACATTTATTATGGAATGGGTTTTAGGCAATGCCGCCTGGATAATATTCAGATCTGACTCGAACAACCAGGTCTCAGTGAGACATAATACATCAAGGTTACGTTCATCCAAGATCTCGCAAATATGATCCATTTTGTTACGCAAGGAACGAACATTCAACAGACCCAGTTTCAACCGGCTCCCGTGTGCATTTTTCAGTTTTTTGAACCTACAAAATTGGTGTTTCAATAACTTTATTTCTCTGAGCTGTCATTAGAGGACAATTTCTACTTGAGGCGAAATTATTTGGCGGCTCCGTAACTGATGTGGAGCTCATACAATTTATACATTTGGGGGAAGTCTTGTTGGTGCAGTCTTTTGAGTTATGAGTACCGGCACAGAAGTTGCATTTTGGATCCTCATTTTTCCGATAACACCTGTCACTGGTATGGCCAAAGCCCTGGCAATGGTAACATTGTGTTACCCAGAAGCGATCGTATGCACGACATCTCACAAGTCCAACATACACAGAATTGCCATCATCCACAATGGAAGAGCGTATTTCAGGTGACATTTTTACGACCGCAGTCTTTGTGTGTGCATCACTCTTTTGCTTGGTGAATAGCAAATTCATAGCTAAGCCATCGTCGACCAGGGACTTTATTCTTGGGTAATGTTGAGGATGCTGAGAATTATCTCATTATCCTCAGCGTCATTAGCAATGCCTACCAGAGTCATTTTTGGCATCATCTTCTTTGGTTCGGAGACACTGAAGGCACTGTCCACCCCCAAACACTGATTGATGGCCCTTCCTACGTCTTCTTTGGCTTTCTTGGATGTAAGTCGTACCACCAGTACACCTGAATCAGTTCTAGTTAACTTGTTAACCGGAACCGAAGCCAAAGCAGTCTCGATTACCTTTGTATCTGGTGGGCTTACTGGCTCGGAGGATCGGTCTTTTGGCTTCACTACCAGGACCTGATGGTCCCAGACAGTTTTTTTCTTTCCACCATCTACCACCTCAGTGGTGCGTTTGGTCGGCTCCTTTTTGGTCTCTTCAAATGTTTGCTGAACTATCTTGGCAAACAAGGGAATGTCGGAGGCAGCAACTTTTGTCTCAAGGATATCCATTCTGTTACCAATACTCTCTATCTCCATGGCCACCGCAGCAAGGGCACCCTTCACTTCGTTTACAATGGCAGTCTTCACTTCACCAACTAGGGCAGCCGTCAGGTCATCCAAGGTCTGCTGACTAATAGCTGCGTCCTTTGCAGCCAGGGGGGTGGTATCGCAAACAGTGCAATGCCATTTAAATCCAGGTTTCTTCTTTGCAAGTACTCTGAGGTCCTCATCATCAACATTTATACAGTTAACGTGAAAATAGGTACCACACAAGTAGCAGCCCAGCGATTTGGCCTTGCCCACAACCTTCCCGCAACTGCAACTCTGCTTGCTTGCTGCCATTTCAGTGGAAGTAACCAATAATTAAAAACAAAAACACCTGTATTTCGTATCTGATTAAAAATAAGAGAAAACCCTAGTTTAAAAAAAAAACGTGAAAATAACTACCTGGGACAGACCCCAGGTAGCGCCGTCCCCGTCAGTGCCACCACAATGGAAACAAATTAAAATGGAAAAGAAAAAAAGGGAAAGTGGTGTCTGCAAGGTCACCGCGGGCAGGTGGGGATCGACTTGGCTACCCTTTGGGGGTAGCCCAACCGAGATGCGTGGAGAGACCACGCACAGGATGGCAGATGTGTGTGGGGTGCAAAAACTTTAACCAATTTTGCACACTGTTTTGAGCTTATAGCAGTGAATACAATTTCCACGGTACTCAGCAAGACCCTATTGGTTACGATACTGCCACTGCGCAAAGCTGTATTTATCCTTTCCAATCTTTTTCTACACTCCCTGCTTCACTTACAGTACTTTCACCATTTACCCACATACAGTATATACATTTGTTTGGCCATCTATCTTAAATGTCTTCCAGCCTTACCTTGTGCTTACCCTTTTCTTTCCCAATCCACTTGTAACAGCGCATTTTGAGCGACTGTACACTCTAGAGTAACTCATATAATCACTTGTATAACTCACACCCTTATAACAATTATTCACTTACTTAACCCTTGTGGCCCGGGCTGGTCCTCCAAAGGACGGAGGTCATATCCGGGCGATCTGGCCGAAACACGTCTAGGCCTAGGCTACCGTATTTTTGTTTATTTTAACTGCTAGAAATTTCCCACGCATCTATAAACGTAGTGCGGTTTTCAATCTGTAGACTGGCATTGAGTAGCGTTCTGTAAGTCAATTGATTCAGTTGTGATGACGATTTCAGTGGAGCAAATTTTGCCGCGATGTTGACAATATCGGAGCTTTTCAGACACTAATTTCGTCTTACGTCACAACAATAACATTGATCCGACGTCTCCTTATTGTTTTCGGAGGTGCGGTGACGCAACGATCGGCTTTGTTTACATGCGTCGGACGCACGGCGTTCAGACCAAGCTTAATAGGCTTTCAAGCTTACTGCCTTTTAATAGCACACCCGGGTACCGGCCCATCTGCTGCGGTTGCCTTTTAAAAGGACAGCCGGGCTGGAAGGGTTAAGTATACTACTGTACATTCTAATTGGGCATGATCTCCCCTATAGAAGATCAGCCCACCTATAAAGGCCTTGGTACAATTTTCGCAAGCTAAGCAGGGGTTCTCACGCTCCCTTCAGAGAATTGCAGCAATACCAAGATGATTGCTTTCAACTAGTAACGTGTAACACCACTCTAGTAAGAAGCCGGCGCCCACTGTGGAAAGGCTGACAGCCAGTAGCAGATCTCACGTCCAGCCATAAGGAGGGTCGAACCCTTGAGCGGCTGAGGTAAATTATACAGTGACGTATACAGTGACAAGTGCGATACTGTGCGATATTAGTGTGTGTACTGTTTACCTTTTTCGCTATTCTAATTCATCTATTCTTTACAGGAAGGAATACAGATTACAGGAATAATAGCTCAATCTAGTTGTTAGCCAGCTTTCTGCTTTTAATTAGGTAGATACTTCCCTGCTGGGCAATACAGTATCTACACAGACCTTATAACTATTTACAAACCGCATAGTCTATATTTATGTTAATAAAACTATATAGAAAAGCCACCAGTGTCTTTGCTTCAAATCAATTACCTCTACGATTTACCTTTCAACATGTTTTTACAGTGATAACCTGGACTACAAGCACTACAAGGAAAATGAAGGTAAGAGGCAAAAAGGTATCAAAACAGTTTAATCCCCGATACATAAGTGGATGGCAGCTTATTGGGATACGTGTTCCTTAATACAACACAGAAAAGACCTCCGAAGAGCAATCATATTAAAAGCAGTAAAGAAAAGCTGGAAACAGAGCAACTAGATTTACCAAACATTAATGAGCTAAATGGAAAGAAAAACATCGATGAATGATAAAGACATAGAGTGGTTTTCATGAGTGAACTGGTACTATAACTCAGTACCCAGTACATCAGCGCTGACCTCAGCATTCCCTTCACTGAGCCAATGAGTCACGGTGAGCCCGCGCGCCAGCAACCCGCCCCAGCAACTAAGCTCTAGACTCACATACGCACGCACGCACACCACGCCCAGGCCAGGGTATGACGTGTGTGTAAACTGTGACGTCACGGAAATTGGTGACGACATAAGAAGAAGCAGTCAACTCTACGGGATCGCCACTTCGAACTTCATTCTACAACAGCTGACTAGAAGACCTTCAAAACATCGCAACATTAATTCAGCTTTGTATCGGTTAGTCAGAAAATACATACAAACTAAATATACTAGTACAGTAGACCCTCGGGTAACACGGTTTTTCATAAAGCGGTTTTGCTCTAACACGAGTACCTCAAATGTGATGAGTCACCTGTAACACGGTATTTTCCTTGCTCTAACACGGTTTGCCTTGGCTCAGGGAACGCCACTGACTCAGTTTCCCTTCACACCCATGCTTAGGCAGACAAAACCGAGCGGTCCAAGTGTATTTTATGTGCCAGCCCACCCCTCTAGACCACCCTTACCTACCTTTTTGTTGCCCTTTTGCTATCATATTTTATGCATATGGTATGTGAAATATGGTTGAGTGTTGCTTGGTCGGTATTTTGAGTGATTTGTGGTAGGTTTTAGGGCAGAGAATGCTCAAAAAGGGGACTTTGGGCAAGTTGCTAGAACGAAATGGCTTAATTCCTATATAACCTATGCTTTACGTAACACGGTTTTACGTAACATGGTGTTATGGCAGGACAAATTACCAGTGTTACCCGAGGGCCAACTGTAATCAGTGCTAGTAAAAATCCTGTCAACATAAACACAGCAAATGCCAGTGCCTTCTTTAAATTTTCTTTAGCAAATATCTCTACTTATTTACTCTACAAATTTTAAAGTGTGACTATACGTACATTTTAACTCCATTTCGAATTAGTAAATTCAAGTCTTGCTTTAAGAACTTTTATTCTCGCACTAAGAAACTTATATTTACTTCCTTTTAATTCTAATTTCTCTCATTGAATTAAATTTTTAGGCCTACAGTAAATATTAGTTTACCAGCACAAATTTCTCAAGAAATTTATTTTAACAGAGAATCTTTTTTTTTTTCTCTTGCCGGTGTTACTTTGTTTCCAATTTCTATAGTAAGAGAGTATGCCTATACAGTGCCTTACTAACATGAATTTTCCAGAATTTTCCTGTATTAATATTTCAACTGCTCACTCATCAGACTAACCACCATCATTCATCCATACAAACTAGAGTACGGGTGTGTGGTTAAGAGAAATCCCTTTTACCAAAATTTGTGTACCAGTGCTAACATTTTTGTGGGATTATTTGTCAATGACATTCAGTCCAGGTATCTTTACCAACAGTGTCATTTGCCCCATGTCCTTAATTTTCTTAGCAACACAGAAGAGGAATTAGAAGGAACGGGAATTGAGCCTCAGTCAGACACAGAGTTTGAGAAAGAAGTAGGGACAAAACTTGCTTTTGACATTGACGACTTGACTGAACGACTAGCTAACTTTTTCAAGGAGACATCGGGCCACCCTGATACATCCTTAGCGCAAGCGAACGTCTAACGATATTTGCACATCAAATATAAGGCCCTTCGTGTCGCCCAGGCACCAAGGTTATGTTATTCTGAGACTGTGCCATGCACTTATCAAAACATTTCCCCTACGAACGTCCGACACTTTAAAATATTTGCACAAACGATAGTGTACAATACCTGCATTCCAAAGGTAAGTTTAATATTTATAAATTTCCAGGACTAAGGGTAAGTTAGATAGAGGAAAGTGTAGAGAAGTCTTCAGAAGAACTTAGTACACTTACAGCTATGACAGCTACAGCTATGATAGATATCACTACAGCTACAGCCAGAGGCAATTCACACGTGGATGCTCAGTCACAGCATACAGTCCACTTGCCTATGTTTTCTGGGAAGAATTGTCCTAACTACCCAGCTGGACCGTTTTCTTTCCTACACAGAATAGACGAGTACATGAAATCCTGAAAAATCAAAAAGGCCGTAAACAAAATTGCCTTTGTCCGGTTACATCTGAAACCAGGAAGTGCTATAGACCTCGTTCAAGCAACCACTCCATTTCAGACATCAAGCTATGAGGATTTATGGGTAAAACTCGCAAACTTCGCTAGCACTGGCAGTTACGATGGTCACTGATCAAAGAAATCCATCATACATAACATACATACATAAAATTTTAAGACTGAGTGTTCCACACATAAGTGCAGTTTCAGTCTCTTGTCCTAATGGTGGCATTCCAGGCAACCCTGTTAAGGGCTGCTTCACTTGTCAAGTTCTTGGATTTGAGATCGGCGCGTATAGTCCGATCCCAGGTCTTCCTCGGTCCACCCCTTGGTGCAGCTCCCTCCACAATCACAGACCTGCATTTTTTCACCCAATTTTGTTCATCCATTCTCTCCACATGTCCATACCATCCCAGTCTACTTGTACGCATCACCTCGCTAATACTCTTTATACCTAAACGTCTCCTCAGCTCAACATTTGTTATTCTATCCTGTAGCCTGGCCCCACATCCATCTCACCATTCTCATCTCATTACGCTCCATTCTGTTGACATCCTCTACTTTAACGGCCGATGTTTCTGAGGCATACGTCATTGCACTTCTAACACATGAGGCATACACATTTCCCTTCAGGGGGAGAGGCATTCTTTTCATGGTCAGGATTGGCATCAATTCTCTGAACTTCCCCCAGCCACACCTAATTCTAGCAACAGTGGCAGCCTCAGCCCCACCACCGGCAGAGATGGTATCTCCTAGGTAACAAAACTTGTTCACCAGCTCCAAAGACTCATTTCCAAAATTCACAGCCACAGGATCATCACATAACACAAGCTCGCCTTTGCACACTACGCACTCAAATTTCTCTATTTCTGACTTATCCTTCGGCAGGGGCCCCTTTATTCTACTACAGTGCTTACTCCCATGGTGTACCCAACATCGACAGATGCTACATTGAATTGATTCGTCTGTGATTGGGTGCTGCTGCCTTTGTTAGTGCTGGGGGGCTCCTGCCCGCGTTTCTCCTGCAGAGCTTGGCACAGCGTGCTTGGTCCTACATGTCCTTTGCAATCTGTCCCCCCCATCTAACCCCCTGTACTACTATTTCTCTCTCTAAACTTCTTCTTTTTCATACTTCTCATCTTTATACAATTACTTATCCCTTCTGGTTCTGCATACGACTTCCATAGTCGGCCAGTCGTATTACCAGCACCAGTTCTCCATATATGTTTGCACTAGCTTTAGGGAGTATTAGAGTCATAGTCAAATGGTATCATAGTAGTGGGGTGCTTCTAATTATAGAGTTGTTCTTTCCTACTATTTAATGCTAGACAGTGGAAGGTATCTTTGGTCGTTGTCTGAGTTATGTATGTGGCAAGTCAGAGCCTGTACAACATCGACGAAGCTAGCTAGCCTGTAACCCTTGTGCATATTTTTCCTTTGCGAGTGTACCAGTATACAGGTGAAGGGCTTTTGCCTACTCTTACCTGTATGCTTGCTACCTCATTTTTGTTGACCTTTGTGGAGCGCCAGGGCAAGACCAGATACTAAAGATCTGGACTTACCAAGAGAGCCTCCAAGTCACTTAACATAACATAAGCGAAATCTGTTCAAGGGGAGACAGTAGGCTACGAGCATGCTTGCGCTCTGCCTAGTTTCCTGATACCTTTTATGCCACTGCTAGACTTTATTAGTGAGAAAGACAGCATTGGGTTTAGTAACTTTCATTGTGTATGCTTTAGGAATTATTCACGCCTTATTTTAGCCTAGGTTGATGCATAGTGCACAACCCAGGTTGGCTGTTACGTTGGCTAAGGAAGTACTGTTTTTGAGTGGTTATTATTATTAGTGCTGTCACAGAGTTTTTGCACTCCCTTGTTATATATATGTATCCTACTTGTTGGTGTATTTAAGATACACGTTTTGGTGTCCTGCCCCTGCATTATTTCTGTTCTATATTAACGAGCATCTTAGAGCATCAGACCTTTTCAGAAGATTCCTTATCTGATTGCTGTAGGACTAGACTTCCAGTGTTTTCATAGAGCATTGAAGAGTTTAGTGTTGAGTACTGACTCACACTAAAGTTAACGTAAGCATTTATTCCTTTATTAAATCTTATGATAGTTTATTCAAGCATTGTTATTACTTTAGAGCATTTTCGTAACGTAAGTACTCCTGTTGTGAGTTGGCTTTGCCGTTACCGGAAAGCCTTTGTAGAAGTGCACTAAAACCCAGTTAATTGATACCCTATTATCCAGTAGATTAACTCTGGAGGGTTCTAAGTGTTTTGTTCACCGGCGTAATAGTTCGAGGGTTTGGAATTAGCGTACCGTTGTTGCAGATATAGCCTATCATCTAGTCCATTATTAAGTGCCCTTGTTTATTTCGTAGTGCCGGTCGTAACAAATGGCGACCTTAGACCAGTATATAGTGAACTGAATATTGCATTTTTTTTTTGGAGAAATATTATTGCCATTTGGGGTTGAATTTATTTCTCGCATTGTTGGCAGTAGACATTGTTGTGAGGATGTATAGAACTTGTTGGAGTTATTGGTGACCTAGTATTGCACTCAAGAACATCTTCGAATATTTTTTGGTGAATAAAGCTACGCGAAAGTTTGGCTACTTTTGTCTTGACTTGAGATTTTTTTTTGTTGACTCCATCATGTCACTGGACGGGTCTGAGCATAGTGAGGGCACAGTGCGAGAGGCAGGCGAGGAGGTGGAGAAGGTGGAGTTGTTAACCTAAGAAGTGCGCATGGGGGGTATGAGACACCACACTCCTGTGCTGACGTATTTGAGCTGTTCCCATCACTAACATCGTTATTTTACCATAAATAGCATTAATACTTATCCATATGTGCCTATTATAGGTTGATTATAAAGCTATTAACCTGTTACAACAATAAAACAAGTGGAAACAGTGTTTGGATGGTCAAAATCGGCGATACAGGCCAGGAGTTACATAATGTATGGCTGAGGCAACCTCCCTGCCCTCCTCCCCTCCCCTTGTCTGGAGAGACACTGTTACGTAATAGTCTCTCTCTCGCTCTTTCCCACGCTTGGTAACAGTAATGACAACGCCCTGCTACCAACTCGCTAATGTTAGCACGAAAATAGACCACAGAATAAGGGAATAACAGGAAAAATAGGTGATAACTGAAGGAGGGGAGGAAAGTGGGGAAGGAGGGGAGGTGGAGGAGTGATATTTGGCATGGCCCAGGGGCAACAAAAAAATAAAAAAATACAAAAATAAAAAGTTTTAAATGGATTTTTTTTTCCCATACTCTTAAGAGTCTTCCCGCAGTCCGCCGGGGGAACTCTTAAGAGTCTCCCGGCAGTTCCCGGGTTAAACGGCGTTCGGGTGGTGAACAATGAGGAGAATGCTCGGATATTTTTGGAGGAGCCTGTATCAGCGGATCGTGTGTCGGGGCTAGACCGGTACGGACTGCAGTATGTAGCCACGGTCTTAGGGTTTCCCGGTACTAGCGGTTTGTCGAGAGGTGAGCTGGTAACCTGTGTGCTCGGTGGGGTGCATGGGGCTTCGGGTGGAGCGGGAGCTGGGGCACCTTCGGCCCAGCCCCCATTCCACTCTACTCCTATCATGGCGCCCCCTCGGGCTCCGGAGCCGAGTATGTTCCCGCAGGCCGATGCCCGCTGGCGGTTGGGTATGCCTCTAGGTAATTCACGGGGTGGGTCCCCAATAGTAGCACCCCCTTCTCAGGGTTTGTCTTCCGAGATGTTGTTTCAGCTCGAGCTCGCCAAACTTAAGCAGCAGGAGCGACAGGCTGAGCTTGAGCTGCGAAAGCATTAGGCTGAGCTCGAGCAGCAGGAGCGAGAGTCTGAGCGCAAGTATAGGTATCAGGCTGAGTCTGCAAGGTATTGTACCGATATTGACCTAGAGAAAACTCGTGTAGAGGTGACGAGGAACCGGGTCGTCCAGGGGGGTCAAGCCCAGGACCAGTCCCTGTCGCATCTACTAAAGTTGGTTCCAGTGTTTGATGAGTTAGGAGTTACAGAATTTTTTCTCCGGTTCGAGAAAAAGTGCCAGGAGCACCAATGGCCCGAGGAGAAGTGGGCAGCCCTTGTTTCTTCACGATTGACGGGGAAAGCACTCAAGGCGTACGATGCTTTGCCCCTAGATTCCTGTGTGAATTACGAGTTGTTGAAAGAGGCTGTCCTGAGGGCGTATGAGCTACAGCCAGAGACCTATAGACTGAAGTTTAGGGCAGTTCCAAAAAGAAAGGAGAGTACTTTCCAGGAACACGCTAGAGAGCTGTCAGATGCATTTGAAAATTGGTTGAGGTCGGAGAAGGCAACTACTTTTGATTCAGTAAAACAATTAGTATTGCTGGAAAAAAAATTTAAATGTACTGGCAGTGGCTTGACTCTTAACCTGAAAGAAAAGCGACCGAAAACTCTACAAGAGGCGGCTGAGCTGGCTGACCTCAGGTTGTCATTGATTCGCGGGTGCGGGTCTTCACAGAGAGCTGAAGCAGGTAACAAGGGGCGTACCACTCTCCCCCCCCCCCCGAATTAATGACACAAATAATTATCCATTCAAGAGTACTGTTGCCAATTATGATCCCAAGTCGAAACCCTTCCCGTTAAAGAAAGGCCAGGGCCCTTACCCACCTCAGGGGAAGTCCAAGAGTGAAGTGGAATGTTTCAAGTGTCATAAGAAGGGGCATATTGCGCGCTCATGTCCGAGCGCACCGCCTACAGCAGTGGTATCACTAGTGAGCAACATTGGCGTGTCTTTGAGGTCTTCCGCGTTTACCCGGGGTAAACAGTCGGTTTCGAAGTCATTGCCGGTGCAGAAGCAGCAGGAGGGCTCGTCACCCGTCCGTGATGTTTTTTGTGGTCATAGGGGGCACGGCACTGTGAGGTGGGCTGGTGTAAAGCATAGGCTTGAGTTGTTGCGTGATACGGGCGCTTCCCAGACACTTGTTAAGAATTTCACTGGCAAGCCTATTAACGCGGCTCGGATTGTGGTGGTTCAAGGCATCAATGCTACACGGTCTTACCCGCTGGTCAGAGTGGAGCTTGAGGTGGACGGTGTGACACGGGAGTTGGATGTGGGTGTGGTGGAGAAATTGCCAGTTGAGGGGGTCGACCTCCTTCTCGGCAACGACTTTGCGGTGCCCACTTCCGAGATTCCACCCTTAGTTGTTGCCGAGAGGGCGGCTGACACGAGTAGGGAGGGGCAAGAGTGGCTTGAGAGGTGTCAGATGCCACAGATGGCTTGTGCTGTCACCAGGTCTCAGTCCGCTCAGGTGTCACAGCCTAGTACCCAAGTTCTAGACCAGCGGAGGAAGGGTCGGAAGGAGAAAGTCAAGGCTGGTCGGGTTGAGAGTTTGGATCCAGCGACACTCCTTGGTGACTCGGTACTTGCACCCATTATGAGGTCGGGAGTGGCCCCAGAACCTGTCCCCCCTAGTGACATGGTAGGGCGTGATAGCACTCCGCGACAGAAACGTTCCCAGGCGAAGCAGGCAAGGCTTGAGCAGCCCAGTAATGGGGGGTGGCCACAAGTTGCTTCAGGAGCACTTAGATAGGTTGGCACTCTCGGATATATGTCGGTTGCAAGCAGAAGATCCTGGGCTTGTGAGATGTGGGAACGGGGCTATTGAACTCGACGAGGACGGGGATGCAAAGTCGGGAGATTTTTTTCATGTTGGGGGAATCCTGTACCGCCATTTTTTGGATCCCAGACGTAGTTGGGATGGCAAGAGTGGTTGACCAGTTGGTGGTTCCTGAGAAGTGTCGTGATAGCCTGTTGCGGTTGGCGCACGATGTTCCATTGACAGGTCACTTGGGTGTGAGAAAAACGTTGGCTTCGTTATCTAGGTTGTTCTGGTGGCCAGGTATTAAAGCCCAAGTTTCGGCATGGGTGGCGATGTGTGGTACCTGCCAGAGGGTGGGAAAGCCCAATCAGAGCATACCTAAGGCTCCGTTGCACCCAGTGCCTGCTATTGGTCCGCCCTTCAGCAAGGTTATCATAGACATGGTAGGCCCTCTGCCTCCCACTAGTGCAGGTAACAGGTTTTTGCTAACCCTCATGGATGTCTCCACTCGCTACCCTGATGCATACCCTATGAGAAATGGCAAGTCTAAAACTGTTGTGCGAAATTTGCGGTTGTATTGCTCGAGGTACGGGTACCCGCAGGAAATTCAGTCGGACCAAGGGTCGAATTTCACGTCCACACTCTTCAAACACACCATGCAGCAGCATGGGATCCATACGGTTGTCTCTTCAGCTTATCACCCAGAGAGTCAAGGGGTGTTGGAAAGATGGCATTCCACTTTGAAAAGCATGTTGCGGTGCTACTGTTTGGAGAACGGCAAGGATTGGGACCTGGGGCTACCGTACGTTTTGTTTGCGGCAAGAGAGGTACCTGGGGAGAGCCTTGGGTTTAGCCCCAACGAGCTAGTTTTCGGGCATCAGGTTAGAGGAAGAAAAATCAGCTCTGTCATGTGAACCTGTTAAAAGAGTTTGTGAGGCGCCCACCTGAGCAGCCTACTGTCCTTGTGTTGGTCTGCAGCGGCCAAGGTGGAGAAGGAGAGGGGGGCAGTGAGGCACAGGTGGAGGAGAGTTGGGATTGTCATGTCTCGGCGGATCAGTGGGTGGGGAACACGAACCAGGTGGCTGTTGAAGCGCTAGAGCACCTGCCTGAGCAACAGCGTGCAGCGATCCAGCACCTGTTCTGTTCATACCCCACTGTGTTTGCTGAGAACCCAGGCCTCACAACTCATGCAGTGCATGATGTGGATGTTGGAGACCACCCCCCCTTTAAATCAGTGCCCTATCGTGTACCTCCCATTAAACTTCCGGCTCTCCGAGCGGAGTTAGGCTACATGTTGGAGAGGGGGCTGATAGAAAAAGGGGCGGTTAGGTGGACATCTCCCGTCACTCTGCAGCCTAAACCAGACGGCAAGGTCAGGTTTTACATTGACTTCAGGCGGTTGAACGGCTTAACTCCCACCAATGCGTACCCTCTTCCCTGCGTAGATGACAGTGTTGACAAGATCGGGTGAGCACGTTACCTCACCAAGGTGGATCTTGTCAAGGGTTACTGGCAGGTGCTGTTGTCTGAGCGGGCGAAGTAGGTGTGCGGGTTTGTGGTGGATGGGAATACTTACCGTTGCAACGTTATGCCGTATGGGCTGAAGAATGCACCTGCAACTTTCCAATGCCTGATGAACGAGTTAGTGGCGGAGATCCCTAACTGCACCGTTTATCTAGATGATGTGATAATTTACGACGATGAATTTGAGAGCCATTGTGAGCACATCGGGGCACTGTTCAGGAAGCTGAGTGAGGCTCATTTGGTGGTCAATCTGAGCAAGTGTGATTTTGTTCGGGCAATTGTGCAGTATCTGGGGTTTGTGGTAGGGTTAGGCCAGGTGTCCCCCCCCCCCCCCCCCCCTTACCAAGATACAGGCTATTAACCAGTTCCCCAGGCCGACCACCAAAAGACAGATCATGGGGTTCTTGGGCATAATTGGGTATTACCGCAGATTCATCCGCGGATACTCCTCGGTGTTGGCTCCTCTGACGGACTTACTTGCGAAGACAAAAAAGTTTGGGTGGGCACCTGGGTGTGAGAAGGCTTTCTCACTGGTGAAGCATCTGTTGTGCACTCACCCCATACTCAGGGCCCCCGACTTCTCAAGACCTTTTCAGCTAGCGACAGATGCTAGCGGCGTAGGGGCTGGTGCCGTCTTGTTGCAGACAGATACAGAAGGTGTGGAACACCCAGTAAGCTTCTTTTAAAAAAAGTTCAACTCAGCCCAAAAGAACAATTCAGTAGTAGAGAAGGAGCTTCTGGCTATTGTGCTGGCACTCAGGCACTTTGAGGTGTATGTTCCCGCTTTTGGCCCAGTCGTGGTGATTTACACTGACCACCACCCTTTGAAGTTTTTGAATCAGTTCCACAACCGGAATATGAGGCTAACTAGATGGTCTTTAATGTTGCAGGAGTATAATCTGGACATTCGCCATATTGCCGGTTGTGACAATGTGATAGCTGACTGTTTGTCCAGGGTGGAGGACCCAGGGTAGATCACCACAGGTGTGTTTGGTGGAGTGGAAAAAAATTAGGCTTGCCCCTGTAGTGCAATACCGCCAAAAACACTATTAAAAATATAAAAACCTCACATAAAAACTCTTCTTTTTGATAGTATATAAGTGCAGTATATCACAGCAAGAATCTAAGACACTCTGAGTTGTTGTCTTAGTAGGCTAGGCTTGGTGAAGCTTGCTTGTTGAGCGAGATATAATTATTATGATGCTATTATTTCGGGGAAGTGTGGTGCAGATTTTTTTTTATAATGCAGTGTTTTATGTTTGTGATCGTGCCTTGTTTTCACAACTTGGGAGAGTAGCTGGGTGATGCGGGGTTGGTGGGCATTCTGTCTGGTCAGATGTGGAGTTCACCTGAGGCTGAAACGTCCCACATCTTGGGCGGGGTGTTACGCTGGCCAGCTTGCCAGAATGCACTCGTAACTCGCTAGCGCTCGCCAGGGCAGTGATATGGGCTACAATAATCGTAGAATGATGTTCTTTCTTTCATAGAGCTCATGTTGTCACAGACAGATCAGTGGTGGTCTTTATTCTTGTCTGTGACACTTGGAAGCATTTTATATCATTGATAGAATATAAGATACATTGTGTGAAGTTGTAGGGAGAAAGAGAGCGAGCAGCGTGGTGGTAATATGTGCGTGTGTATGTACGTGTGCCTCCCTCGCTCGGAGGAGTTTCCCACGCTCGTGATTGGCCGGCGAGCCTGACGCGTCATATGACGTCTGCTCCTCATGACGTAGTCGTCTGTGATTGGGTGCTGCTGCCTTTGTTAGTGCTGGGGGGCTCCTGCCCACATTTCTCCTGCAGAGCTTGGCACAGCGTGCTTGGTCCTACTTGTCCTTTGCAATCTATCCCCCCATCTAACCCCCTGTACTACTATTTCTCTCTCTGAACTTCTTCTTTTTCATACTTCTCATCTTTATTCAATTACTTATCCCTTCTGGTTCTGCATACGACTTCCATAGTCGGCCAGTCGTATTACCAGCACCAGTTCTCCATATATGTTTGCACTAGCTTT
Source organism: Paralithodes platypus (assembly GCA_032716605.1). Taxonomy (NCBI): domain Eukaryota; kingdom Metazoa; phylum Arthropoda; class Malacostraca; order Decapoda; family Lithodidae; genus Paralithodes; species Paralithodes platypus. Next base: position 1,750,060 of record CM064557.1, on the reverse strand, counting down.
AGGGAGTATTAGAGTCATAGTCAAATGGTATCATAGTAGTGGGGTGCTTCTAATTATTGAGTTGTTCTTTCCTACTATTTAATGCTAGACAGTGGAAGGTATCTTTGGTCGTTGTCTGAGTTATGTATGTGGCAAGTCAGAGCCTGTACAACATCGACGAAGCTAGCTAGCCTGTAACCCTTGTGCATATTTTTCCTTTGCGAGTGTACCAGTATACAGGTGAAGGGCTTTTGCCTACTCTTACCTGTATGCTTGCTACCTCATTTTTGTTGACCTTTGTGGAGCGCCAGGGCAAGACCAGATACTAGAGATCTGGACTTACCAAGAGAGCCTCCAAGTCACTTAACGTAACATAAGGGAATTCTGTTCAAGGGGAGACAGTAGGCTACGAGCATGCTTGCGCTCTGCCTAGTTTCCTGATACCTTTTATGCCACTGCTAGACTTTATTAGTGAGAAAGACAGCATTGGGTTTAGTAACTTTCATTGTGTATGCTTTAGGAATTATTCACGCCTTATTTTAGCCTAGGTTGATGCATAGTGCACAACCCAGGTTGGCTGTTACGTTGGCTAAGGAAGTACTGTTTTTTAGTGGTTATTATTATTAGTGCTGTCACAGAGTTGTTGCACTCCCTTGTTATATATATGTATCCTACTTGTTGGTGTATTTAAGATACACGTTTTGGTGTCCTGCCCCTGCATTATTTCTGTTCTATATTAATGAGCATCTTAGAGCATCAGACCTTTTCAGAAGATTCCTTATCTGATTGCTGTAGGACTAGACTTCCAGTGTTTTCATAGAGCATTGAAGAGTTTAGTGTTGAGTACTGACTCACACTAAAGTTAACGTAAGCATTTATTCCTTTATTAAATCTTATGATAGTTTATTCAAGCATTGTTATTACTTTAGAGCATTTTCGTAATGTAAGTACTCCTGTTGTGAGTTGGCTTTGCCGTCACCGGAAAGCCTTTGTAGAAGTGCACTAAAACCCAGTTAATTGATACCCCATTATCCAGTAGATTAACTCTGGAGGGTTTTAAGTGTTTTGTTCACCGGCGTAATAGTTCGAGGGTTTGGAATTAGCGTACCGTTGTTGCAGATATAGCCTATCATCTAGTCCATTATTAAGTGCCCTTGTTTATTTCGTAGTGCCGGTCGTAACAACTACAACAGATCCTTCGCTGCACAAAATCCAATAAATATAGCTAGAATAAAAATACAAAGACGTCGCCGGTAAATAAGGGGTTAAAGATTAAAGTTATCCAATGACTGTGTATAGGTCCGCACTGCACTTTGCTAATTTTAAGCTTAAAATAGTCAAAAACATAAACAAATAAGTTTAGTTTAACACACCTTTAGCTTCCTTCCTTCTTCAATTGTCCTGGTTTAAGTAGATTCCAAGCTCCTGTCAGTGCGTCCGTCAGCCTAAGTTCTGTCTGCATCATCTTCGTTTCATCGCCGCTTCACCTGAAAATTCAAAGTTATTAATTTATTTCACCATATTACTTTGGATTGTTCATACAGTTACCATTAAAATATAGTTATATAAACATATTACTGTATAGCACTAATTCACATAGCTGGATAACACAAAAAAAAAATATATATATATATATACTGTATATACCTGTATATATATTTGTTTTTATTATTTTTTTTTGAATATATATAGTACTCACCACGAATAGTAGATGGCGCTTCCTGGGTGTGTTTATACTTACCAGTCGCCAATCTCAAAACTCACCGCCAACACCATCGATTTACCTACAATGCTTATTCACTACAACCATTATTCACTTCCCAGAGCTCTTCACCACCACTAGTCATTTTCATAGAAAGCTTCACCACCATTCACACCCCCAGCATCTTCACTACGACCACAATTCAATCCCCAGAGCCCTCCACCACCATTATTCACTCCCCCAGAGCCCTCCACCACCATTATTCACTCCCCCAGAGCCCTCCACCACCATTATTCACTCCCCCAGAGCCCTCCACCACCATTATTCACTCCCCCAGAGCCCTCCACCACCATTATTCACTCCCCCAGAGCCCTCCACCACCATTATTCACTCCCCCAGAGCCCTCCACCACCATTATTCACTCCCCCAGAGCTCTCCACCACAATTATTCACTCCCACAGAGCTCTTCACCACCACCACCATTCTCTCCCAATCTGCACTCAACTCGTCAACCAGCAAGACAACCTTCAATTCTCCGAGCTTTTCTTTAGAACTATAATCTCTCATTCCCTGTGCTTAGCCAAATTATGCGACCTTCCTTTCCTCTCACTTAAGATCTCCACAAAGGTTAGTCTCTACCAGCAGCACCAGGACCACATTTTCCATTATTTATACCTCCATTACAACCATCACATTCTCTTGAACTAACCCGACCTTAACTCAATTACACTGCCAACACCCAAGTTAATCCATTATCTTTATCCTCGCCACCTCTATTCCGAGATTTGCGCTCCCTAGATCTCTTAACTAACTCTTTTCAAGGTTAGTAAACTATCACCGCCATTAATTACACTCCCAAGCTCCTCTCCGCTCAACCAACACATCCAGTACAGCAATCCTCGGCCATCTGCACACCAACCACGTTCCCCGAATTATGCTCTTTTTCCACCACTCATTCTTCAGTTTAACTCTACTCCACCTATTTTGCCCCGATCAAAGTTATCCATTATACGGACACAATCATTTATGCCCCTAAGCTAGGCTGAACTGAACTTTTGACAGCGCTCTTATACCTTCACCACCACCCACACCTGAGCTTAACTATACACATTGACTCCGCTCCATCTACATTTCTCCCTACCCTAAGATCAGCTCACAACCACAACTCCCTTGAGTTGTGCTGTTCAAATACCCCTTAAGCTCTGCTCTCCTACTACACCACAGCCACTCCCCTGAACCCAAATCCTACTCCATAATATCCTCCGAGATTATCTTTACCAACACCAATATTAAGCTCTCACCTACACCACCCTTCCTACCCTGAGCTTAAGTCACCATCGCTAACTCAAGCTCTGCTCATCACTAATGTTCCCCGAGCTGAACTCTCACCTACAATATTAATTACTTGACCATAGCTCACCACCACTATAAACATCACTTCATCCCCCCCCCCCCCCCCGTGCTATAGTAGCCTATCCACCACCATCACCTCTCCCATTCCCCTGATGAAACTAATGAACTTCGTCCCACTTCAGTCTTCCATCCCTCCCTTCTTCCTCCCCCTCCCTCCTCCTTCCTCGCCCTTCCCCTCCCCAAATCCTCCCTACATCGTGAAGGAAAGTCCGGAACAATCCACGTACAAATCGAAGCTCTGGCAACCTGGGAAAGAAACTAGCATTAGTATCGATCAAACCAAACATTTTATCAAAGTGTGCCTAACCAGTGTGTACCTAGCTAACCCAAAAAAGTGGACAGGGGTAGAAAGAGACAGGTGTGACAATCAGTGGGAAAGAAGAATGGTCGTAAGAGGAGGGAAAGGTGGATGAAAGGGCAACACTCACGACTTTACTTATTTTCCTAGGTGTAGCGGTGTAGATCCCTCGGTGACTTGGGGTTCGAGGTTTTCACAAGACGAACTGCGCTTATTATCCATGGTTTTGCTAGTAACTCTCCCAACGGTCACTTTACATAAGGCAAGAACAGTTAAATGACTGTACAATCATTTGACTGATCTTTTAGACAAGTTATATACATAGATAGTTCGGGTGTTCACATTGCCCACTTTGGATAGAACGCAATATAATGTACGCATTTTCGATAGTCACTTTCGATAGTCGCTTTCGATAGATCGCATAGTCATTCGGTCATGACTTAACCCCTCGCAAATACACAACCCAAACACCATATCAAATCTTAAAGCTAAACAATATAAAGTCTTAAAACTAAACAATAAATCTTAAAACTAAAATTATGTGACCACTGGGAAAGAACTCTCAAGTTACGTTAAGCACTAAGGAGTTCCAAACCCGAACCTTTGAATGGTAACCATGAATGATAATCGTGGCACAGTCTTAACCTCCTTACCTGGAAAGAAGAGAAAATATAGACATTAGAACATTAAATATACTTCATAAACACATTCTTAAGGGGAGGCAGACCGTTTTTCTGGACCCCCTTCTCCCGAATGTTTAGCCCCACTAGTTTTGAGATTATAAGACGTTCGGCCCATTAGCTTTGAGATTTTAACACCTTTTGCCCCATTTCATTGTCAAGTCTAAGACCTTTCGTGCCATTTAGGTGTCTATTACTTCCTATCGAGCGATAGCGAGCCTGAAATTTTAAGAGGAACCGGCCTTAGGCCGGGACATTTTTCTACCAACAAATTTACAAATTTATCTTGAAGGGGGGTCTAGGTTTTTTTTTGCTAAGCTTGATGGAGGTCTAGGGAGGAAACTTAAATACACGAATACATGAATTAATAGACCAATCAAACAGCCAGTCTCTCCTTAATCGAGCTTTCAACACCACTTTTTCACTTTATTCTGGCCAATATATAAAGGTTTATTCACCTTAGAAAAGACCTTTAACCCTCTCCGACATATGACGCGATTTTGAGCCGATTAGGGATACTTTAAAGCCTTTACCATCAGAGGTATTTAGAAACCTTTAGTTTAGTTATTTCAACCTCTGCATTTGTCTTTGAGCTAGCTGTGGGCCGAAAACTAATTTTGGAGAGGTAATTATAAGAGTGAGAGAACTCTTTCTTATTGCTAATCTGGCAACCTCTGCGTCATATGAGTCTGAAGGGGTTAAGAATCCAAGAGTTAGGAACCAGTTCATTTTACCCCGTGACACCAACAGATCGATCCTAAACAAAGTAAAACTATCGAGGAAAGCCACAATTTTATACAGTTGCCTAACGTAAGATACATCTTGGATTATATGCAAAAGTGGTGTTCTGCGAGACAAACATTATGGGAACTCCACTTTTAAACAGATTTTCATGAATATCTATATATATCTACAGTATATGCTCAGGCCCAATCCCCACTTTTCCTATTTATATTTGTTATTTTCTATTTAATTATATTTTACAATTTTTTTTTCTTGGGGATGGCTGCCTCAAGACAGAGCAATAACAGGGAAAACACAACATAAAACGATCAAACACAGACAAAACACAAACTCACACACATCGAGGTCACCCAGGAGAACACCGAGAGACCAGGGTCACTAAGGTCGCTCCAGCACTCCTCAGGCCCCCGACCACCCGGAGAGGTTCCGATCTCGGCAGGCAGACATGCAGCTTTGCCTAAGCCACAAGCCCGCCCACCACACTTCCAGGCGCACCCTTCATATTAATCGTCTCCCCGGGCCAGGCACCTGATGGACTATTATCTAGTCCAACTTGCGCCCGACCCCTTCCCCCAAATGACCATGTGTTCACTCAACTATTCACAAGCGTTCTCCATTCATTCCTGTTTATTACCACTTCCTTTGCCTGATCTATAGTCATTCCTCTATCATCCAAAGCTTATCTAACAGTCTCTCCATCTCAATGGGGGTCTTCCTGCCCTTCTATCTCCCCTTGTATCTGACTCACATATTCTCGTTGTAAGCCTTTCATCTCCCATTCGCTCAACATGACAACCAGCTCAGCACCTTTCTGTCCACTCTGGCTGACAAATGTTCCTGCTGCCCCACTCTCCTACGTATCTATTCATTCCTCAATCTGTCTCTACGAGTAACTCCACACATACTCCTCAAGCAGCTCATCTCCATCACATCCAGCCCTCTTTTCTCCTTTTTCTTCAGAGCCCATGTCTCAGCCCCATACATCACTGTTGGCACAACAATTCCTTGATACAGTGCACTTTTTACTTTCACTCCGAGATTTCTCGTCTTCCACATACTTCCCATTGCTCCGAAAACCTTCCTTCCTTCACACACTCTCTGTTTTACCTCCACTTCCATACCTCCACTCCAGCTTATCGTTCCTCCTAGATATTTAAAACACTCTACTTGTTCCAATATTTCCCCATCCAGCCTCACATCTAGATTCACCCTATGCTCTCCCCTATTACACACCATTACTTTACTTTTATTGACGTTCACCTTCAGTTTCCTCCTTCCACAAACCACACCAAACTCTTTGACTACCCGCTGCAGTTTCTCATCAGAATCCGCCACCAATGCTGTGTTATCAGCGAACAGCAACTGATTCAACTCCCAATCTCTACCATTCTTTCCTACTAAACCCAATCCTCTTCCCATAGTTCTCCTTTTCACCTCCCTCACCACACCATCCATAAACATATTAAAACAGCCATGGTGACATTACACAACCCTGTCACAAACCTACCTTTACCTCAAACCATTCACTCAACTCACCATTTCCTACTCTCACACATGCTCTGCTCCCTTCATAAAAACTCTTAACTGCTTCTAACAAATTTCCTCCTATTTCATAAATCCTTAACACCTTCCACATTGCTTCACGGTCCACACGATCATACGCTTTTTCCCAAGTCCATAAAAGCCCAAAATATCTCCTTATGCTTCTCTAAATACTTCTCGCATAACTGTCTTACTGCAAACATCTGATCCACGCACCCTCTTCCCCTCCTAAAACCGCACTGTTCTTCTCCTATTGCAACTTCCGTACACTTTATTATCCTCTCTTATCAACACCCTGCCATACAGCTTTCCAACCACTGACAATAAACTAATACCTCTATAACTTGAACACTCCTGCCGATCTCCCTTCCCCTTGTACAACGGCACAATACATGCACTCTTCCAGTCTATTGGTACCATTGACACAGCAAAGCACACATTGAAAAGTCTCACCAACCAATCTATTATCACATCTCCACCCTTCTTTATACACTCCACAGCAATACCATCCAAACCTTCTGCTTTTCCCGCTCTCATTTGTTTCACTGCTTCTTTCACCTCATTTTCCTCAATCCTTTCATTCATTCCCTGCCACCTGAGTGGCCTGGGTAACCTATCTCCATCCACCTCTGCTTCTCTTCCATCTCTTGTATTTAACAAAGATTCAAAATACTCGGCATATCTTTTCCTCACTTCAACTGGTTCCACTAGTAATTCTCCATTTTCATCTTTCACTGACTCTTCCCGCTTTTGTCCTCCTTCCTTACTTTATTTACCTCCTTCCAGAACATCTTCTTTCGTTCTTCAAAATCCTCACTCAGCCTTTGACCCCACCTTTCGTTTGCATCTTTTTTCGCTTCTCTAATTTTCCGTTTTGCCTCTCTCCTTTTCTCCTTGTACCTCTCCCATACCTCATCACTACCATCCTGTAAAACCCTCTCAAAACACTGTCTCTTCTCCTCAACTGCCTTTCTCACCGTATCATTCCACCACTCGCTTCCCTTCCTGATACCTCTGCCTCCTACTTTCCTTTTGCCGCATACTACCTCTGCACTTGCTTTCACTCCTTCCTTAAACTGTTTCCATTCAACCTCTACTTCTCTCTCTTCCATCTCTCTCACTTCCATCCACTTTTCATTTAGTCTTTCCTTGTACGCCCTCTCTTTTTCACTCTTCTCTAACTCACTAACTTTTATTACCTCTCTTACTTCACGCTTGTCTCTTATTCTCCTGTAACTCTTAACTCTTAGCTTTCCCTCCACCAGGTAATGATCTGACATACCCTCCGCCTCACCTCTCATCACATTCACATCCAGCAGTCTACAATCTTTCCCTTGTCACCAGCACATAATCCATCAATGCCCTCTCTACAATCTCTCCCCTCACAAGTCTATGCCAGGTGTACTTGTGTATACACCTTTTTTTGAAGAAAGTATTACCTACACTCAATCTACACTCTTCACATAAATTTTTCAGTCTTTCTCCACTCTCGTTTACACCATCCACACCAAAACTACCGATGACTCCCTCAACAGGCTCATTTTCTACCCTAGCATTTAGGTCCCCTAAAACTATAACATTTTCATTTTCATCAAACCCTTGTAGACAATCTCTCAAATCCTCCCAGAAACCCTCTACCTCATCTAACTCTCTTTCACTTCCTGGTCCATACGCACTTACAAAAACCCACCTTTCACCCTTAAACCGCATTCTCAGCCACATTAGCCTTGATGACACCTCTTTCCACTCTTTTATAAACTCTCTCAACTCCTCCTTCACAATAATAGCCCTCCTTCTTTCCCCCTGACTCCCTCGTCTACTCCAGACTTTCTACCTATCACGTTTCCCAAATCCACTTCTCCCTCTCCTTTCATCTTTGTTTCATTCAGTGCAAGGACATCATACATCCTTCTTTCAAATAACCTTCCAATATCCTCTCGCTTCTCATTTGTACTACATCTATGCACATTCAAAGGTCCTATTCTTAGGGTCCGGGACCACGAACGCATTCCCTCGCCCCTATCTCTGTCTCAATTTTTTGGTAGATTATTTATGAAAGCATGTAATCCACCCGGGATTCAAACCTGGGTTACCACACACAGATCTTAAAACACACTAACCATTACACCATCAAGACAGTTAAAGGTTAAGTACATGACTACAATTTATGAAAGTATGTAATCCACCCGAGATTCAAACCTGGGTTACCACACACACAGATCCCCCGCTCTGCCTGCTTCGTTGGTTTCACTTTTGAACACGTGCGGGGGCTGACGGAGGCGGCAGGAGGGGAGTGCATGCCCGCATGCCCACCCCTCCTACCGCCCCCAACTAATTGTAGTGGGCCCTATCATTTCTCATCCTTTCTGTTTTCCGTTTTTCCCTTCTTCCCGCTGCCCCCTCCTTTGGGAGCACTGTGACTGTCATGAGGTAAACGACCGTACTCACTCTTTGGTTTCGTTGGAGGGTGTTGTGGGTCAGCAATCCCTACACCCGTCGAACTGTGGTACCCGACGTGTTCGAGCGAGGGGAAACTTTTATGCCAAACCCTAACCCTTGTGCTGGGTCGGCAATCGACGGATCGACGGCCCTTAACACCTTACGAGCGGCCTATGCGGTTTATTTATATGTACCGCCCAGCGGGGTGTTTTTAGCCAAAATAGGGCTGTTTACGTGATCATTTTCATGCCTAAATAAGACCCAGAACGTAAAACAAGTACCTATCCCTGAAAGGGCATAAACAGAGCTTTCGAATGACACCATAACGATCCTTTTATGATGGCTAGTTTTCTTGCAATAACCGTGCAACGCGAGTGCAAAAAGCATGTAATTCGGTACTTTCCCCATATAATTCAGTATGTAGCGAGTGAGAGAGGGAGGAGGGAGCTGAGATTCGTGTCAGTAGGTTCGCCGCGGTGGTCTGGAGCAGTCATACGCTCGCTAGTCTCCTGCCACCACTTGTCTCTCTCTCTCAGCAACATTACGTGCTGAAATTGCCACTCGACCTATGTCGAGCGCCGCCACATAGTCCAGCTTTATTTAACTCGACTTATGTGGTGAGCCGCTAATTAAGGGTTAAGGTGCATTAGTCGGGGTGTATATCTGCAAGAATTCCTAGGGCGGTCACCCCGTCCTCTAATTGTGGCTCCATGGTGGGTTTGGAATCTGACTCGGATGAATTTAGAAATATTCGTCCTATGGAATCTAAAATTGCCCCCTCCGACGCCGACCCCTGCGAGAAATTGGACTGCCTCAAGGACCCTTCCCCTGCTGCCAACAGTGCCGGAGTTCCCCACTCAGGCATGGCACCCACAGACCTTGGCAAACCTCCTAAGGATACTGTGACGAATTCTCCATCGTCGGGTAGTGAGATCCATCAGGTGATCTCCCCGGCATCAATTCCTATGCAAAGTACTACCTCTGTGATCAATAATAGTGATGTCAACCCCACAGTCTCGACTTTAACTTCTAAATTACCAGATTATGATTCTAGCCTTAGCCTACCTCTTCATTCCGTTGACAACCTTAATGAAGAAGCTCGCATGCCCTCAGCTGACACCCCTACGGATGCTTCTTGCATCCCTGACCCGTCTGTGATTACATCTGTTACCATCTTACCTCCGGATGCAGGATCTACTACCTCAATTAAACCTGCTTCTGTACCTCCACGATCTCAACGGGCCATTGATGCAGGTACAGGAAAAGACCTTGCCGGTATTTCCTCTGCCATTCACACGCTTCAACCATTCGTACCTTCGCATAACCGACAAAGGCGTAAGCGTAACACGTATACCCCTGCTTCGAAGGACACTTATAACGCTATGTTCAGTCCCCCTGATTGGTCACGGTTTTTCACGGTCTCTGGTGAACCTATGGATGATTTTAGTCTATACGATACTCTCGCACAAGATATTGGTGACTTCACCATGCATGCTGTTGGATCGGCCAAGCGCATGATTGAGGTGAAAACACAGGAGCAATCAGAAGCCTTACAAGCCTACCTCGACACCCCCAACGACAGATACACAGGTAAACCAGATGAATACCTGAATCAGTGTACTGGCACGGTTGTGCTCCCTTCCGACTTCGAATTTGCAGATCAGAGCTTTACAGACTCAACCAATCGTATCTTAAAATTATTGCAAAGAACTGACCCCACTGTTGTTAAAGTGGACACTTATACTGCTCCTCAGCGTGGAAATCGGCCCCCACTACGCATTGTCAAAATCTATTTTAAGCGCCATGACCTCCCTATGCATGTCCGTCTTGCAGGTCGCCAACTGCAAGTACGAAGGTATGTTAACAAGCCGAGACAGTGCATAAATTGCTGGAAGCTTGGGCATTCAACCCCACGGTATCGGGCTCTCAATGCTCGTTGCTTAAATTGCGGCTCGGAACAACATGCTCTCAACAATTGTCAAGCCAGCGCGCCCCGTTGTGCAAATTGTGACGGGTCCCACAAAGCCAATGACAGAACATGCCCGCACTTTGCGTTTTCATCGTGACGTATTACATTTACAGACCACAAAAGGATTCCCCTTCCGGTCTGCTGCAGCACAATTAAGGCAGGAAGGTAAATCTCCTCCATATCGACGGTATGAATCAACTACACCCGCTGACTCCTCTGACCACCAGCGTCCAGAGCAGCCTCCGGCACCACCTATTAGCCCACATTACCCCACCAATGATACCTTCCGTTTAGTTCACCTTAACTCCCCGGACCTATCCACCTCTAACAGGTTCGAGGGATTTACTAACTTGACCGATGATACTGAGTTTTGGAACATGACTGCCGAAGAGAACCTCATGGAATGTAACACAGTACCAGATATAGAGACTTCTCCCCAATCTCACTCCACCCAGTCGCAGCCTCAGAAAAAGCGTAAGGTTGCAAGTCCTATCCGGTCATTATCCCGGACCTCGAAACTCGGCTCCACCACACAGTGGGTTATGCCTACCCACGATCCGGACTGTGGCTGCCATAACTGCGGCCGATTCTTTCTACTTCAGCACAAGACTTCTACCCGTACAGTACTCACCGAACATCTTCACAAATTTCTTTCCAAGCGAGCTCCAGCGGAAGATGCTCAAATTCACCCTACTCCTTGTTATTGTGTCACCCATATTTGTGAATCTGATCCTACGCCCAAGGACTTGATGCAGAGATTCCTAAAGGACAATAACCTGTTGGATTCTGACTTGACTAATATAGAGCTATCACAATCCCGATTTGATGTTCACCAACCTCCTGTCAATGTGCGTACCGCCCTCACCACGCCTGATCCTCCCTGTACCCTTAAGCAACATGTTCCGTTAGCCGCTCCCCACTGCCCAGATCCCGATGCTCCCAAACCTAGGGACATTCCCCCACAAACTCCTGCTAACCCTACGACACCATCATCTGACGAATCTTCGATAAAGACTCATCATACCCCGAGCCCCTCACAATCTCCTGTATTGAAATGTCACACCAATATCCCACCTGACAAATGTGGATGTCCAATTTGTTTCCGTAATTACATCACACCCCATATCTGTGCCACGGATCCCTGCCTCCTTGCTCGGATGCAGGAATTTGTCACCACACGTACACTTCCCCCTAACCCTGATGAAGATGTTACCTCCGCTTATCTCTTTATGAACACTCTGCGCCCAAAACTCCTCCACTGCCCCACCCTTGTTCCTAAACTAGTCACACAATTCACAGCTGTTACTGAAAAAATTACAGACCTTACATCTACCCCTTCACCTCCATCCACACAACCCTCTCCACACTCACAACCTTTACCAGACTCTCTTCAAGAGACCACTATTGTCGATGACTCTGACAATCCTATTCTTAATGGCATATAACATTTTGCAATGAAATATAAACGGATACCAAACTCGCCTCCGTATAGGAGAATTACAACGATTACTTAAATTATATTCACCATTATGCATTTGCCTCCAACATGTAGGCAATTTTGTTGTCCCCCCCCCAGGCATTATACTGTTGCTGCTAGCTCCCCTATAACCCCTTCACATCTCCGAACGGCCATCCTTGTGCACTATAAGTGCGTATTTGTTCCTGTCACCCTTGACCCCAACCCTTTTCAAACAACTGCCGTCTCCATTTCATTACCAAACCTTCCTTCCTTGACTGTTTGCTCCTCCTACAATCAACCATCCTGTCATTACAATACTTCAGACCTTCATCAAATAGTACAACAACTGACCCCACCGTACCTTATTCTGGGCGACTTTAACGCACACTCTCCCCTTTGGGGCAACCCAAACACAGACATCCCAGGCGATAAAATTGAAAAATATCTCCTTCATTCTACTCTTTGTTGTCTCAACTTTGACACCCCCACCTACAGATCTGCTACCCACTGTACATTTTCCGCTGTCGATCTTTCCTTTGCCTCGGATGACGCAGCTCCCCTATTTGACTGGTCAGTTTTACAGGATCGCTTCTCCAGCGACCACTACCCTATACTCCTTAAGTATTTGTGCCCTACATCCTCCACTCAAATATAGTTATAATCTCTCTAAAGCCGATTGGACGTCTTATACGCACTCCTCTGCAGACGTTTCGGACTTCTCCCCTACCTCTTCCCCTGCACATAATTTTGATTATTTTTCGTCCTTCCTGAACTCCATTGCTCGCACTCATATCCCGCTTACCTCCTCGCTGACGCACCCTCGCCAGGTCCCTTGGTGGACGCCCACTCTAGCCCAAATGATAAAATTCAAGCATCGTGTGGAACGCCTTCTTAAGCGTCCGAGTGTTAGGCAGCGGCGTTTAAAGACTGTTTCCCCCCCCGACTTTTGTCCACTAATCGTTACTTTGACCTTATCACCATCACTATTGAAAAAATTGCCCTTAAAACGTTCTATAACAAGATCTGTGCAGTTGTCAAACGCAGTATCCTTGACAACAAGATACTTTCATGGCGATCATATATCTCGTCCTTCACTTCCCACACCCCTCTCTCTACTTTATGGAAAAAGTTTCGCAGTATCAACGGACGCACTGTACGGCCTCCACTCTCTCCACTCAAAGACCCTGCCTCGGACTCGCTTACACATGACCCCCTTGACATTGCTGCCATACATACCAAACATTTCTGTCATGTCAGCTCAGACCAGTCATTGCCTCGTCAATTTCTTCGTTATAAATGTATGGAGGAATCTCGCCCGCTATCTTTTCATAGCGGGGAAACACATGAATATTACACCCCTTTTTCAATTCCGGAATTGCGACACTGGCTCGACCTGTGTACAGACACTACTACTAGCCCGGATGGATTCTCGTACGCTCTCATCCGTCACCTCCATCCACGTGCGCTACAACATCTTTTACAACTGTACAATCAGTTTTGAATAAGTAACTACTTCCCACCGTCTTGGCGGCATGCTTACACTATACCCATACCGAAGCCTGGAAAAGATCATAGTCATCCCACAAATTACAGACCGATTGTACTTACCTCATGCCTCTGCAAATTAATGGACAAAATTAACAATCCTCGACTTTTACATTACGTTGAGTCACATGCCCTACTATCCCCATATCAGAATGGTTCCCGCCCTGGCCGTTCTACACTGCACTCACTTATTCGCCTTGAACACCAAATACGTGATGGGTTCTCCAAGAACCAACCCACAGTGGCAATATTTTTTGACATTGCTAAGGCTTATGACAACATGGAGACACAGGATTTTTAAAAAATTGCACGATTCTGGCATGCGGGGTCCTCTTCCCTGCTTTTTACAACATTTTCTCTCTAACCGTACATTCCAGGTCAAAAATAATGGTCTCCTATCGGACATTATGTCACAAATTAATGGAATACCACAAGGATGTGCCCTTAGCAGCTTACTCTTTATTATGGCGATCAATAGTCATACGCAGCCTCCCACCTGAAATATCGTATAGCTTGTATGTGGACGACTTCGCAATATATTATACTTCTCCCAGTCTGACTCACATACAACGGCATCTCAACATTGCTCTAAAATCCATCCACTCTTGGGCATCCACTGCTGGTTTTCAATTTTCTGCTGAAAAGACTAACGCCGTTGTATTCTATAGAAATGTTCGACATTTACGTAAACAGTCCATTACTCTCACCATGGGAAATTCTAATATTCAGATCCTTCCTCATACCAGGTTCCTTGGTTTAATCTTTGATACTCACCTCAATTGGAAGAGTCACATTGCCTGCTTCAAGGCACGTTGCCTCCAGAGAATGAATGTTCTGAAAACAGTCGCACGAGTCCATTGGGGCGCAGATCGCGCTACGCTTTTACTGTTCTACAGAGCTACCATCCTCTCAGCCCTAGATTATGGTAGCCCTGTCTATGGCACGGCCTCTGCTTCCACATTAGGAACCCTCGACAGCGTACACCATTTGGGCATCCGCATTAGCTCGGGGGCATTCCGTTCCTCTCGTGTCTACAATATCCTATGTGAGGCTGGGACCTTACCTCTAGCCTACCACCGTCGATTAGTCCTCATGCGTATGGCTGTTCGCCTCCGTCATGACCCAACTCTACTAGAACTATTCCATTCCACAGATAACTATCGTTCAACCATTCCAGTGCCATTCCCAATATTGTCTCGCCAATTGCTCTCCACTTACAGTATCACCGTTCCTCCCATAACTCCCCCTCCTAGTCACATCACTCCGTGGACCCTAAAACACCCTACAGTTTGCTTTCACTTAGCGGATCAACTTGATGCCCAAGCCCCATCTCAATGTCGACATCTCGCTTTACAACATCTTGATGATCACATCCCGGCTGTTTTCATTTACACCGATGGCTCGAAATATGCGGATGCCGTGGGTTGCGCTGCAGTCTCAGACCATGGCTTGTATCAAAGTACCTTACACCATCACTCCACGGTTTTCACTGCTGAATTATGGGCTATTCAAGGTGCTTTAAGCACCATCTCTTCATTTTCGAGGAACTCTCCACGGGTCGTTATGATCAGGGTTGTTGATTATTTTGATTTTTTTTTTTTAAATAAAAAAATCATTGATTTATTTGATTTTTTTTATTTATTTGACTTTTTTTTTAAATATATGTATACATATATTTGTTTGTAAATTTAAAAGCTATCAGTTATTTGTGTTACTACATAATGTACCAGTATCTTAAAATGAACCAATGCCTACACAAACTTATGAAAGCATGATAAATCTTCAGATTTGTTTTTATTTTGATTCACAGATCAAAAAAAAAAAAAAAAAAAAAAGAAATCATGATTTTTTTTGTAAAAAAATCATTGATTTAATCAAGTGATTAAATCAAATTGATTTAATCAATATCAACTCTGCTGATGATGATGCAGTTTTTACCACCATACACTCCCTGCTGGATAGCAAGGCTAGGGTGGGTGCCCTGATGAATCAGGGACTTAGTGAATAGTTGCCACAGATTGCTAGACCGCACCGTTCACCAACAGCACTGACGTCTGCCAATAACTCATGTGTTAGAAGTGCAATGACGTATGCCTCAGAAACATGGGCCGTTAAAGTAGAGGATGTCAACAGAATGGAGCGTAATGAGATGAGAATGGTGAGATGGATGTGTGGGGCCAGGCTACAGGATAGAATAACAAATGTTGAGCTGAGGAGACGTTTAGGTATAAAGAGTATTAGCGAAGTGATGCGTACAAGCAGACTGGGTTGGTATGGACATGTGGAGAGAATGGATGAACAAAATTGGGTGAAAAAATGCAGGTCTGTGATTGTGGAGGGAGCTGCACCAAGGGGTGGACCGAGGAAGACCTGGGATCGGACTATACGCGCCGATTTCAAATCCAAGAACTTGACAAGTGAAGCAGCCCTTAACAGGGTTGCCTGGAACTCCGCCATTAGGACAAGAGACTGAAACTGCACTTATGTGTGGAACACTCAGTCTTAAAATGTTATGTATGTATGTATGTATGTATGGCTGGCCCGAGGCTCGAACCGTCAACCTCACGGTTAGCAGGCGAACGCTCTACCAATCGAGCTACGGCCTGTCCGAAAGTGGTTATTTGCCTCCTGCTGGCAATATATATGATGATGACAATATGTCCTGGAGGGGTGAGGGAGGGCAAAGCCCCCTCTCAACATATTATTGTATCCAACGGCAGTCAAAATACACTGGAACATGATGGCAAGCGTCCGCGACAGCTCCGCGTAGTGTATACAAGGCTGGTGGTACGCCCGAACTCTACATTCTACCCGGGATCACTAAGGGCACTCCAGCACTCCCCCAAAATCTAAATAAAGGAATTAATTAATCTACTGCCGTCAAATTCATCCCCGTTGAGCCTAAGAGATTAGGCTCAATGGGGATGAATTTGACGGCAGTAGTGGTGGCGTCAACTCTGTCGGCGGTGGTACACACATACACATAACATTTTAAGACTGTCGAGTGTTCCACACATACGTGCAGTTTCAGTCTCTTGTCCTAATGGCGGTGTTCCAGGCAACCCTGTTAACCCGGGAACTGCGGGAAAACTCTTAAGAGTTCCCCCGGCGGACTGCGAGAAGACTCTTAAGAGTCAGGGGAAAAAAAATCCATTTAAAACACCCCCCCCCAAAAAAAAAAAAAATATTATATTTTGTATTGCCCCTGGACCATGCCAAATATCACTCCTCCACCTCCCCTCCTTCCCCACTTTCCTCCCCTCCTTCAGTTATCACCTATGTTCCCTGTTATTCCCTTATTCTGTGGTCTATTTTCGTGCTAACATTAGCGAGTTGCAAGCAGGGCATTGTTATCAGTTAGCAAGCGAGTGCAAGAGAGAGAGAGAGAGAGAGAGTATCGATCGACAGTCTCTCTCCAGACGTGGAGAAAAGTGGTGGGAAGTGAGGTTGCCTCAGCCATACATTATGTAACTCCTGGCCTGTATCGCCGATTTTGACCATCCAAACGCTGTTTCCACTTGTTTTATTGTTGTAACAGGTTAATACCTTTATAATAGGCGCATATGGATAAGTATTAATGCTATTTATGGTAAAATAACGATGTTAGTGATGGGAACAGCTCAACATTTTATGAATGGAGGATGCCTTTAGGCACATGGACCTTTTTGTTTTATCTGTGTTTTTCCTTCCTCCGTTCATTGTCTCTTAAAAAAAAAAAAAAAAAAAAAAACGTCAGCACAGGAGTGTGGTGTCTCATACCCCCCATGCGCACTTCAGAGGTTAAGGGCTGCTTCACTTGTCAAGTTCTTGGATTTGAGATCGGCACGAATAGTCCGATCCCAGGTCTTCCTCGGTGGTAGTCCAATCAAAGGAAGATTTGGGAGCTTTGGTGGTCGCGTCCCACAACAACACACGCTCTCCACACGTCACAAACTCTGAATTGACCACTTGCGAGTTTCGTTTTATAAGGAAGTTGGAGCTGTAGATAACGATATTTAACAGAATTTACAGCTAAAATACGGTTGTAGTACATACAGTAGGGTCTCACATAAAACGAGTTTATGGTCGATAAACGAGGGCGTTTTATGCGATTTCGTTTTATGTGAACACAGCATTTTGGTGGCGCAATATCGTCAATGTTCACTGTAAGCGAAATTTTTTGTACAAAGCGAACGATATTTCGTACGTTTTGTACGATATTTCGGCGCTCTATATGAAAACTCCTCGGATTTGCCCCACTTTGGCGACGGACTCGTTTTATGTGATCACATTCGTTCTGATCGAAAATTAAATATTAATATTTTAGGTCGGTCGTTTTAATCGAGACTCGTTTTATGCGAACACGTTTTATGCGGGACCCTACTGTATATAAATACAAAAAACTCAATTCAACATAAAATTTATCCATCAGAAACTTAACTATTATGTTCTCTCCACTAACCAACTTTACTCCTAAACTCGATTAATGAAATTAACAAACACATGTGGCAGTCCGGGGATTCGAACCCAGGACGCTCACACCGAAAATCAACACACTTATGCATTGCAGATAAAATATGGTTGTACTACATATATAAATACAAAAAAAAACAATTTAACATACAATTTATCCATCAGAAACTTGCATTATTATTGTATTTCTGTCTAATATCGATGTTCACGGCTCAAACTTCCTTATAGCCTGAAACTCGCAATTGGTCAATTTTTCCGGTGATGCGTTAGAGCCGTTACCATAGTCTGCGGACAAGAAAATAAATTAAAATGTAAAACTTGCAAACTAAACAAACCAAAACTGGGGGATACAAGATAAAGGTAAAATAGCTTATCAAAATCGCTAGCAGTTTGAGGGGGAAGCGTTTAGGTTTTGGTCGATTATTTTATATATATATATATATATATATATATATATATATACAGTATATATATATATATATATATTTTTTTTTTTTTAGTTTCCTCCCTAGACCTCCATCAAAATTAAAAAAACAGCCATTAGATCCCCTTTCTAGATTAATTCGTACATTTTTTCTTTGAAAAATTTGGCCGGTTCATCCAAAATTACAGGCTCACTATTGTTTGCCAGGAAAAAGATTGACACCTAAATACTACAGAATTGACATTTGGTTTCTATACCGGTAGTCTGATTATTTTTCTAGCTGATGGTAAATTGCTATCTCGCCATCCTAATTACAGTACTCGGCTATTACCAGGATCTTGTAGCGAAATATGTTGATCATTATGAACACTTGGAAATAATTTAAAATGTAAAACTTGCAAACTAAACAAACCAAAACTGGGACAAAGACAATATAAAGTCAAATGAACTTATCAAAATCGCTATGTGGAAACAACGCTTACTAAAATGAAATTTATGAAATAAAAGAACACAATCCACCACATAGGGTGTACACTACTATATGAGCAAGTTAATCTGGTCCAGAGACATAGCAGTATCATAATCCCTGTGGTGGATTGTGTTCTTTTATTTATAAATTATTATTTTGCTTAAGCGTTGTTTCCACATAGAGATTTTGCTTAGTTGTTTTGTCTTTTTACTGTGTTCATCCAAGTTTTAGTTTGTTGATTTTCCAAGTTTTACATTATAATATTTCCATTAATAATTGAGAAATCAGATGCTAAGAGATTCAATTTAGCATCAGCTGGAAAAAAACAACAGACAATAGTACAGTAATCTTTAGTTAGAATAAATACAAATACGAAACACTGGAGAGAGATTGAATATTTAGCATCTACACATTGGAATTATACTGTACTGTATAGTGAAACTTAAATTATAATGTAAAACTTGCAAAATAAACAAACCAAAACTTGGACGAACACAATAAAAAGACAAAACAACTTATCAAACTTGCTATGTGGAAACAACGCTTAACCCGGAAATTGCGGGAAGACTCTTAAGATCCTGGGCCTAAAAAAATCCATTTAAAACACCCAAAAAAAAAATTGAACCCCCCCCCCCCTTTTTTTATTTTATTTTTGTTTTGCCCCTGGGCCATGCCAAATATCACTCCTCCACATCCCCTCCTTCCCCACTTCTCTCCCCTCCTTCAGTTATCACCTATTTTCCCTGTTATTCCCTTATTCTGTGGTCTATTTTCGTGCTAACATTAGCGAGTTGGTAGCAGGGCGTTGTCATCACTGTTACCAAGTGTGGCAAAGAGCGAGAGAGAGACTATTGCGTAACAGTGTCTCTCCAGACAAGGGGAGGGGAGGAGGGGAGGGAGGTTGCCTCAGCCATACATTATGTAACTCCCGGCCTGTATCGCCGATTTTGACCATCCAAACGCTGTTTCCACTTGTTTTATTGCTGTAACAGGTTAATACCTTTATAATCAACCTAAAATAGGTGAATATGTTTAAGTATTAATGCTATTTATGGAAAAATAACGATGTTAGTGATGGGAACAGCTCAAATACGTGCGCACAGGCGTGTGGTGTCTCATACCCCCCATGCGCACGTCTTAGGTTAAGCAAAATAAGAATTTATCAATAAAAGAACACAATCCACCACATAGGGTGTACATTACTACATGAGCAAGTTAAATCAGTACAGCTAGAAATGTACATACTGTACTGTAGTGACTAACACATACAGTTTCTAGTACATTAGAGCAGCAACCTTTAGTTAGAATTAACACACATACAAAACACTGGATATAGATTGACTATTTAGTATCTATACATTGGTATTGTACTGTATAGTGGAACTTAAATCACTGGAAGATTGATTCTATATAGGCCTACATTGATATTATACTGTATTCAACCCTACCCAAAACAATTGTGAAATGGTGACAGTATAGAAATAAGTTTGTTGTTGTTGTTGTTGTTGTTGTTCCCAAAGCTGCCTGGCCGAACAGCCCCAAGGCCCCGAGCACGGCCAAGGCCATAACCGAGCGCACCCACAGAACCCTCCCTGCCGACCACAATAAAGCCTGGGTGACCGAAGCCACTCCATGGCGGGGAGCTGAGGAGGGTGCGGAAACGCCCGGGATACCAAAGCCCCACCCAGGGCCCTGTGCCCCTCAGCAATTATGAAGAGAACGTTGAGGGGCAAGCGAAAAATGTGATGCTTTGGCTTCCAATCTTGGTAGATTGGGAGGTCAATCCACGGAAGAGACGCCGTCACTCGAGATCTAGAAAATATATAAGTAAAAGGAACAGTCAGAGTAAGCTATGGGTATGGCAGAGATCGCTCAGTTCTCACTCTGATAGACCAGCCCATCACCAAATAGAAATAAGTAACACCCCGTATTTAACATTAATCATCCATTACAAACCCCAATGTACTTGAATAAACTAATGAAAGCATATGGTCCTCCCGGGATTCCAACTCGGGACACCACACCCAGAACATAAGCATCTAAACTCACTGGAAGATGGATTTGATATAGGCCTATATTGATATCATACTGCATATTCAACCCTACCCAAGAAAAATTGTGAAATGGTGTTTTTGTGTGTTCATTGTTTTCTGTTGTGTTATCCCTATTCGGGCTCTGTCTTGAGCCCCCCCCCCCCCCCTCCCCCAAATACAAAAAAAGGAACAGTGGGGATTAGATAAAAAAATTAGTAGACAAGATCTATTTTATAATTATAAAGCTAAACTTCAGTATGATCAAATTGTATTCACTGCCACTGCCATAGCCACCACTTGTACGAAGTACAAATGAGTAATGCCCTCAATACCTTCTTTGCATCAGTTTTTACAACAGAAGACCTCAGCGATATCCCTACACCATCGCCGATTCAGATTGATAATTCAGATGTTCTAAGCAATATCACCATTACAGAGAGAGAAGTATTGAATTGTTTAGATAAACTCAAGGTAAATAAAACGCCTGGACCTGATACAATCTCGCCTAGAGTTCTAAAGGAAGCTAAGGATGAGCTCTCCAAACCACTGACATTACTATTCAATAAATCCTTGCAGTCTGGAACTATGCCTGATCAGTGGAAGCTAGCCAACGTAACACCGATATTCAAAAAAGGCAGCAAATCCCTACCCAGTAACTATCGTCCAATTAGCTTAACCTCAGTTGTATGTAAAATGCTAGAAACGGTCATAAGAGACAGACTCGTAAATCACTTAGAGGAAAATAACATACTTAAAGATACTCAACACGGCTTTCGTAAAAAACGTTCCTGTTTAACAAACCTCTTAGACTTCTTCCACGATATCCTCAACCTCTACGATGAGAGTAAAGCTGTAGATATTATATACCTTGATTTTCAAAAGGCCTTTGACAAAGTTCCCCACAAACGTTTACTGCTAAAACTAAAAGCGCATGGAATACAAGACGGTGTGTTGAAATAGATAGAAAATTGGCTCAGCAACAGAAAGCAAAGAGTAGTCATAAACGGTAAGGCATCTAAATGGACCAATGTAAGTAGCGGGGTACCCCAGGGATCGGTACTAGGACCAATTCTCTTTCTAATTTACATCAACGACATAGATGAGGGTCACACCTGTACAATCTCAAAATTTGCTGATGATACAAAAATTGCAAATAGCGTACTCTCAAAGGAACAAGTTGACGATATGCAACACAATCTAGATAAATTGTCATGTTGGGCCCAAATTTGGCAAATGAGTTTCAATGCGGATAAATGTAAAGTACTACATATCGGATACCTAAATGAGAAAGCAAACTATTCGATGAATGGCACTCAGCTTAAGAATGTAAACAGAGAAACCGATCTGGGAGTAACAATATCGAGTAACCTAAAACCGAGTCAACAATGTTCAGAAGTTGTTAAGAAGGCAAACAAAATAATTGGCTTTATAGGCAGGTCATTTGAGCATAAATCCAAAGAAGTTATCCTAACCCTTTACAATTCCTTAATCCGCCCTCTACTGGAATACTGCGTTCAATCCTGGTGCCCTTATTACCAAAAAGATGTAAACAAGCTAGAACGAGTTCAACGTAGAGTTACCAAAATGATACCTAGCCTAAAGAACAAACCATACGAAGAGCAGAGCGTCTTAGAGAATTAAATCTATTTCCTTTAACCCAGCGCAGATTAAGAGGTGACTTAATTCAAGTGTTCAAAATCATCAACGGCATCGACAATATGAACTGTAGTAAGTACAGTAAACCCTCGCCATCTCGGACCTCTAGAAGTCGGAAACCCGTACTAGTGGGACTGGCTACGGCCTCTCGGACATGCACTTCCGTATTTCGGACATTTCCGTCATCGTTCCGACAGTCTCTGACGTTGTCGGACTTTATATAAGTATTCGGAAAATATCCGCTATTATATTTTTCAATTCCATTGCATTAGAAATGATTCAAAGATTACAAGAAGTCCAAATAAGATATAGTTATGTTAATGTATAAGGGAGTTACGTAGATGCATTAGAGAGATAGATAGATAGAAAGAGAGTTACAGAGGGGGAGTGAGCGATAAACACGAACTATTATGAGACGGAATTAATTGGTTCTGAAAAGACAAGATAGATAGAAAGAGAGTTGCAGAAGGGGAAGTGAACGATAAACACGAACTATTATGAGACGGACTTAATTGGTTCTGAAAAGACAAAGGAGACTTTTATATTGACTTTTTTTCATGTTATTATTTGTGTGCTAGAAGGATAATAGTTTTCAATTCCATCGCATTAGAAATTATTTATAGATTACAAAAAGTCCAAATAAGACATAGTTATGTTAATGTATAAGGGAGTTAGTTAGATGCATTAGAGCATAGGTTCCCAACCTTTTTAGCAGGTGACCCCAATCATGCTCCTCCAGCCATAACCGCGACCCCACTGGTTTTATGCAGTGTATATAACTATATAATAATTATAATGTATGTGTTGCATGTTACTATATTACTGACTGTAGGCTGTAAAAGCAAAGAACAAGTATAATTTTCTTGTAAGAGGTGCTGTAAGGCTGAAAAAAAAGAGACAACATGAACATGATTAAATTTAATTAACTTTAATATGAACATTTTCATCAGAAAAATTATTGTTACATTCCACAAAGTGACAAAGGCAAACTAAAGATAAAACTGTTTCTTATCAACTGATAACTTATTTTAATGGGAGCCTTGGGGCTGGAATTTACTGATAAGTTTGTCCATTCGTGGCTCAATCGTAGAAGTGCTACTCTTAAATCATGTTCAGGCTGCAACCGATTTCTGCTTTTTGTTTTGATGGCAGCTAGGGATGCAAACCCTGATTCACACAAATAGGTTGTAGCGAACGGCAACAACACTTTCTCAGCCTCCCTTCCAAGGACTGGCTTCTCCTTCTTCACAGCAGTCCAGAACACGCCTAGTGATTGTTGCTGAAAGTTGAAGCGGAGAGTTTCATCATGTTGCACCTCGATGAGCTCCTCTTGCAGTTTTTGAATGGAAGATTCTTCCTCTGAAAGGTCTTCGACGTCGACCTCGAAGGGTCTGCGCACCCATTTGTATTTGTCATGCAACTCTTCATCCGGAATATACTTCTCAAACTCCTCACTTAGCTTTTCAAGGTGCTCAACAATGGTACTGTGTATGTCCAGAAGTGAGACGTCTTCTTCGTCTTCCAGAAAAAGGTTTAAGAGTGGAAAGGACGCAGTCTTCCCCCTCTCAATCTTTCCCTTCCACAACTTCAGCTTTGACTTGAATGCTTTGAGCTTTTCTGACACAGAGATATGAGTTTCATCTTTTCCTTGCATGGATATATTCAGCAAGTTTAACTCTGAAATATATCTGTCAGATATGCCAATTTAAGTAACCACCTTGGTTCTGAAAGCCTTGATGACAGTGCATGTTTCTTCTCGATCAAGAATATTTCAACCTCTGCACGCAATTCAAAAACTCTCTGGAGCACTTTTCCTCGGGATAACCACCTGACAGAAGAGTAGTAAAGTAGGTGTTCATATTCCGACCCGATATCTGAGCACATCTGCCTGAACAGCCTTGAATGCAGAGCAGATGATTTAATAAAATTCACTATTTTAATCACATCTTCCATCACAGAGTTAAGTTCAAGTGATAATTTCCTGGAGGCAAGGTTTTCCCGGTGGAGCAAACAATGGGTCACTATCACAGCAGGGCTCACTTGCTTTACCCTAGTGGTGAAGCCTTGACGTGCCCCCAACATCGCAGGTGCTCCATCCGAACACACACTGAAGCATTGTTCCCAACTTAGCCCTTGTTCTTTGATGAAGCTGTCAACTAACTTGAAAAGATCTTCACCTGTTGTTCTTGTCTCCAGTGGTCTACAGAACAGGAAATTCTCTTCCATGTCATTCTTCCCTTGGTACCGCACATACGTCAAGAGCTGTGCGTCATCACTTATGTCAGTTGACTCATCCAACTGCAAGCTAAATTTTCCACTTTCCTTGATAGCAGCCACTACCTGTTCTTTGATGTCTTCTGACATCTCTTGAATCCGTCGGCTAATTGTGTTGTTTGACAACGGAACAGTTTCAATTTTTTACACAGCATCATCTCCAATAACAGTACGTACCATATCAATGACTGCTGGCTTCACCAACTTTTCCCCAATTGTGTGTGGCTGTTTGCACTTAGCAATTCTTTTTGCAACCAGATAAGATGCAATTGTTGCTTGTCGAACAGAATACACTCCTGTGCTCACAGGGGTGTCTAACCACTGACGCTTCAGTTGTTCTTCTTTCCTCTTGAAATACTGGCGGTCCTTCCCTGCCAGCGTTGGGTGTTTTCCCTGTAGATGCCGTTTGAGCTTGTTTTCTTTAAGCGACTCATGGCTGAGCACTTCACCACATATAACACACTGAGGTTTTTCGATGCCATGACTGATGAGAAACGTAAACCCAATGTCAAGAAATTCTTCTTTGTACACCCGCTTTCTGGACATCACTAAAGAATCTGAAAAGAAAATTATACTGGCTTAATAATAAATCAAACAAAAGATGTAATTTGGTACCATCCACGAGGAGGGGAAAGAGGAATTAAAAGGGCAAAGGAAAGAGGAGGGAAGTTGGCTAAGGAAAGAGGAGGAGGGGAGGGGGGCAAGGAGAGGAGAGGGAGGAGCAAAAAGAGGAAAGGAAGTGAACAAAGAAAGAGGAGGAGGAAGAGTAAGAGGAGAGGGCATGGAAAGATGGGAAGGGAGTCGGGACAAGGGAAAAGGAAGGGGAGGAGTAAAGAGGATGACGGCAAGGAAAGGAACAGGGGAAAAGGGACCAAGAAAAAGAAGGGGGAGGAGTAAAGAGTAGGAAGGGGAGATATAAGAAAAGGGAGGACGGAGGAGGGACAAGGAAAGAATATGGTGAGGGTATCTTTTGGTTTTAGAAGCCTCAGTATTATTGTGATCTAATGACACCATTCATTGACAAGCTATGGTGCAATATTTCGTTGGCAAGTGAAGTGTTCAATTTCTGTTGACTGTACACCACTTTTACATACTGTATTTCAGAATTTTAAAGACAGCAAGACTGTGAAACCTATACTGCACATTCCAATTCAGTATATGGGTAAAAATACATCAGCTTACCAACAGAAGATGAGAAAGTTTCTAGAGATCGCTTCTCTTCTTTACGCCCATGCAGCTCAAGTGACAACTGACAAGTCGACTGTGTGTGGCTGCCTGGCTCAGACTGGACGTGTACGATTCACGTTCGGAGGACACAAGATTCTGTTCACCTACCAAACCAGTACGACACTCAGGGAAACCAGCATTAAACATATGTTATTAAAATGTTCTATATATAAATATAAATATATACATGAGTAGATTTATGAAGCCAGCAAAGTTGCTTATAAATGTCTTGAGACAGTATTGGTGGTTAGGACATTTGCGTTAAAATTATAATACCCAAGACATTTTGTTTACGCATAATCAGCAGTAATATATATATATATATATATATATATATATATATATATATATATATATATATATATATATATATATATATATATATATATATATATATATATATATATATATATATATATATATATATATATATATATATACACACACACCTCGGCCCTTTCCCCCTAACTATGCAGGGGGGTGGCTGGTGTCAAGGCAATTCCACTTACTCAGTACACACACACACTCAAAATCAGCAGTAATATACTCTATATTAAATTATGGCAACATACAAATATAGCATATGCTGAAAACATCTCATAATGGGGAATTCATATTTTTTGATGTTGTGAGACTTGTGAGTGCTTGGCGACCCCAGCAAAAATGCTTGGTGACCCCATTGGGGGTCGCGACCCCAGGGTTGGGAAAGGCTGCATGATTAGAGAGATAAATAGATAGAGAGAGAGTGGCTAGGGGCGAGCGAGCGATAAAATACTAACATATACGAGACGGACTTATCTTTCTGAAAGACAAAGGAGACATTTTTATTTACTCTCTTTTTAATTTTATTATTTGTGCGTTAGAAGGGTAATATTGTTTTCAATTCCATCGTATTAGAATTGATTCATAGATTAAAAAAAGACAAAATAAGACATAGTTATATATATGTATAAGGGAGATAGATGCATTAAATAGATAGATTAAAAAAAAAAAAAAAAAAATCTCAATTTCTCTGGTGACCAGACTTTCCTCTTCTAATTCGGAATTTTCCCTCTCCGACATAAGTCGGACTTCGGACATCTCGGATTTTCGGTCATCTCGGACTGGGTCTCCCCCCAATTAGTCCGAGATAGCGAGGGTTTACCTTCACTATCGACCAATCTAATTACACGCGGGGAAACGGTCGCAAAATTATTGGTAAATCTTTTAACTCGCACGAATCTAAGAATTTCTTCTTCAATCGAGTTGTCAACTTGTGGAATGGGCTTCCCCGAAACGTTATAGACTGCATCACCGTTGATTCCTTTAAACTCCGCCTAGACAAATATCTTGCATCAAACCCGCGACTGACTGCGTTTGTAAATTAATAACTTTATTTTATCCCCCCCTCAGTTACTAACCCATCTGTCCTCTACTAACTTCCTAATCCTGCCACGGACATTAGTTCCAGGGCAGTAATTCTCTTTCCAATGTTCCCTTACCCACTCTAAACCACTGTTTGGACACTTGATCCTCAGTGTTTTGGAGGACAAGCAACCTAGAAGGGTCACTAGATCTGTTGTTGCTTGATTTCCTTTGTACTCCTTTGTACTTTTAGTGCGGGTCCCGAGCTGGATACACCGGTCTAAAAAGGCCTCTTACAGAAGGTCTACTGTAAGATACTGTAAGAAATGGTAACAGTATAGAAATCAAGGCGGGAACTCACATCACAGAGTCAGGCATCAGTAGGTATGCCACTCTTCTCCAATCCCCACCTCTTGATGGTCTTGTCGTTACCCACAGTGAAGAACGATCCTCCGTCCGGTGCGGCCGTGATGCACCACACCTATCCATTGTGTGCCTGGGTGGTCCACTGGCAGGACTTCTGTGATAGCTCCCATAACCTTACCTGCAATAATTATATAAATATAGTGATGATGATGATAACGATGATGTCAATGATTATTCTCCCTGCCAAGAATACAGCGAGATCCACTGCTGTCTAGATGTAAAGCAGGTCTAAGCAACTGAGAAGCAATATGGGTCTTCTCATTCAATGGGCATCTATTTTCATACTAATTACATACATACATACATACATACATAAAATGTTAAGACTGAGTGTTCCACACATAAGTGCAGTTTCAGTCTCTTGTCCTAATGGCGGCATTCCAGGCAACCCTGTTAAGGGCTGCTTCACTTGTCAAGTTCTTGGATTTGAGATCGGCACGTATAGTCCGATCCCAGGTCTTCCTCGGTCCACCCCTTGGTGCAGCTCCCTCCACAATCACAGACCTGCATTTTTTCACCCAATTTTGTTCATCCATTCTCTCCACATGTCCATACCATCCCAGTCTACTTGTACGCATCACCTCGCTAATACTCTTTATACCTAAACGTCTCCTCAGCTCAATATTTGTTATTCTATCCTGTAGCCTGGCCCCACACATCCATCTCACCATTCTCATCTCATTACGCTCCATTCTGTTGACATCCTCTACTTTAACAGCCCATGTTTCTGAGGCATACGTCATTGCACTTCTAACACATGAGGCATACACCTTTCCCTTCAGGGGGAGAGGCATTCTTTTCATGGTCAGGATTGGCATCAGTTCTCTGAACTTCCCCCAGTCACACCTAATTCTAGCAACAGTGGCAGCCTCGGCCCCACCACCGGCAGAGATGGTATCTCCTAGGTAACAAAACTTGTTCACCAGCTCCAAAGACTCATTTCCAAAATTCACAGCCACAGGATCATCACCTAAAACAAGCTCGCCTTTGCACACTACGCACTCAAATTTATCTATTTCTGACTTATCCTTCGGCAGGGGTCCCTTTATTCTACTACAGTTCTTACTCCCATGGTGTACCCAACATCGACAGATGCTACATTGAATTGAGTTACATCTCTAAATTAAATGGCTAGTGCTTAAAAGCTGTGTGTGGTAACCCAGGTTCGAATCCCGGTGGACCACATGCTTTAATTAATTTTGTTAGGTGTTTGGTGTGGAGTGAAATAAATAAAATAGATTAAATGTGTTAGTGTTCTCTATAATCATGTGTTGAGCATATTATATTATGTCAATCTCTACTGCCATTGATAATGATGCAGTTATTAACGTTGTACACTTCCTTGATTGACAAAGCTAGTGCATGCCCTTGTTACAGGGACTTTACTGGACATTTGCCACGAATTGCTAAACCTGAGTGTCCAAGCTCTTGACATCTACCAATGGCACGGGATGGGATCGAACTACTGACTCTTTGATCACCAGTCAGACGCACTACTGACCATGCCACTGCCCGCGGCTTCTAAATACCCCTGATGGTAACAAATGCTTTTAAATATCCCAGAAAGGGCACAAATTGCATCATTGTGAGCGAAATGGTTAAGATAACATGAACAATGAACCTAATACAGTATTAAAGTTATCCAAAGGTTTCGCTACCTGGAGAGTTCACGGGTAGAGATTTCGCTACCTACTAAATTCTGGTTTGCTACCGAGATGTATCGCCTCATATAAATACTAGTTTGCTACCAAGTGATTATGTGACTTATTCATCAATGTTGTTTTCGTTCTTGGAATGCTTCAATAGGGTGGCAAGCTTAAAACATAACTTATTTGTACGGTACTGCTTACCTAAGGGCAAGGCGGGTTAGTGGATGGACTAGCCAAGTGGTCAGCGACCCTTAAAGCTAGAAGAGCCATTTATTTAGTTTCATAGAAATGTTGTGCTATCGGAGCTGCAATACAAAAACAAATAGTTTTCAAACCAAAATCTACAGTAATTCAGTAAAAAGAGAAAATACCTACTTCTCAACAAAACAAATTATAGTTATATTGTTTAATTTACTTGTATTCACAAAGCTTAGCAAAGACATATGTCTCGCATTTCTAGAAATCATAACGATTGATGACTAAATATCTTTTCGAATTTGAATAAAACAAAACTAGTGTTGCCTTGAATGTGTTATATGATGCCTTCGTTTTATAGGATAAATTATTATTTCTGAAGCTTCTGGAGCCGCACAAGTGTCCTGAAAGAGCCGCATGCGGCTCCTGAGCCGCAGGTTGCCGACCCATAGACTAGCCGAACACCACTGTAGAAATATAGTGCTATAAAGATACAGTACATAGAGGGCCTTTGGGTCGGATGGACCCTAAATTGAGTGGTCAATCCTTTAAGTCCTTCGGTAAACTGGCATGGGTTGTTCCTCTTACAGGGGATAGGTTTGCTTGAGGGCCTTCTGTGTATGGCCACCCTCATTAAGGGGAGTAAGGCGTCCGGCGATAGATAGATTTGTATGGTAATATGTGCTTCAATGTTTCTTTTTTTCTTTTATAGAATACCTCAATGGGGCGTGTATCTTAAAATATATTAGTATTATCGGTATTATTGGTGTGGAAGAGTGGCTGGTGCGTGTGATAATGTAGATGTATGAGGATTCGCGAAGTTCGGTGAGGGTGAAGGGTGTACTGAGTGATGAGTTCGCAGTCTGTGTTGGAGTCCATCAGGGTTCAGTGTTAAGCCCCCTCCTCTTTATTATGGTCTTGGAGGCGCTGTCTAGAATTTTTAGAGGCGGACTCCCGTTGGAACTGTTTTATGCAGACGATTTAGTCCTAATAGCTGACAGTATGCAGGATGCTGAGGCCAAATTCAGAGAGTGGAGAGAGAGGGCATGGCGAGCAAGGGTTTAGGAGTCAATATTAACAAAACCAAGGTTATGCATTGTAGTTTGAGACGAGGCAATGTGGAAAAGAGCGGTGCATACCCATGTGCAGTGTGTGGAAAGGGAGTGGGCGTTAACTCAATTCAATGTAGCATCTGTCGATGTTGGGTACACCATGGGAGTAAGCGCTGTAGTAGAATAAAGGGGCCCCTGCCGAAGGATAAGTCAGAAATAGAGAAATTTGAGTGCGTAGTGTGCAAAGGCGAGCTTGTGTTAACCCGTACAGCCCCAGCGACGCACCTGACGCGTCGGCGATGTATGTAACGCACAGCCCCAGAGACGCGCCTGGCGCGTCACCCTAATTGCGCCGACCGTAACCTCAGGTGTAGCCACTCAAGAAGGCTCAGATTTGTATGGGAACTGTGTACGTATCCCACGCAACCGTGCCGATTGTTGAAAACTCTCAAAGTCCACGTGCGAGCGCGTGAGCGCGCAATAACCTGTTTTTTTGGGGTAATTGCCTTCAATTTTGTACTCTTGTAAAATACGTTTTCGGGGGCTCTGTAGGACCATTCTTTAAGCTTTTTGAGCAGTTCTTCGTGGTTTTTCCTTCATTCCTAAACCATTCGCTATTGTTTCTGGAATAAAACAATTTTTTGAAAACCGGCCGGGTTCTGGTGAACAAACATTACAAAACTAGCCGGGGCTGGACGGGTTAAGTGATGATCCTGTGGCTGTTAAATTTGGAAATGAGTCTTTGGAGCTGGTGAACAAGTTTTGTTACCTAGGAGATACCATCTCTGCCGGTGGTGGGGCTGAGGCTGCCACTGTTGCTAGAATTAGGTGTGGCTGGGGGAAGTTCAGAGAATTGATGCCAATCCTGACCATGAAAAGAATGCCGCTCCCCCTGAAGGGAAAGGTGTATGCCTCATGTGTTAGAAGTGCAATGACGTATGCCTCAGAAACATGGGCCGTTAAAGTAGAGGATGTCAACAGAATGGAGCGTAATGAGATGAGAATGGTGAGATGGATGTGTGGGGCCAGGCTACAGGATAGAATAACAAATGTTGAGCTGAGGAGACGTTTAGGTATAAAGAGTATTAGCGAGGTGATGCGTACAAGTAGACTGGGATGGTATGGACATGTGGAGAGAATGGATGAACAAAATTGGGTGAAAAAATGCAGGTCTGTGATTGTGGAGGGAGCTGCACCAAGGGGTGGACCGAGGAAGAC
Source organism: Paralithodes platypus (assembly GCA_032716605.1). Taxonomy (NCBI): domain Eukaryota; kingdom Metazoa; phylum Arthropoda; class Malacostraca; order Decapoda; family Lithodidae; genus Paralithodes; species Paralithodes platypus. The sequence goes on along the minus strand of CM064557.1, from coordinate 1,717,871 downwards.
CTGGGATCGGACTATACGCGCCGATCTCAAATCCAAGAACTTGACAAGTGAAGCAGCCCTTAACAGGGTTGCCTGGAATGCCGCCATTAGGACAAGAGACTGAAACTGCACTTATGTGTGGAACACTCAGTCTTAAAATGTTATGTATGTATGAGCATTTCATAGCTTTCCGATCTAGTTACTACTGAGTTAAAGTCGCCACCTACTGTATACAGTACAGGTCTCCCTCACTATCCAATGCCCCAATTCACGATACTATTATAGGCTTTTGCGTGTTTACATTCATACAAGTTTAAAGACCGTTTTGTCCACAGGGAATGTGGTTACAGTCTCACGTCTTAAATAACGTCTTTCCAGGCGGCCCTATCAAGGGCTGCCTTGCTTGTCAAGTTCTTTATTTTGAGATCGGACCGGAGTACCTGATTCCATGTTATTCTAGGTCTACCCCTACGTGTTGGGTTTTGGCTGGTCCAAGAACATATCCCTATCTATCCCATTAATTTTAGGGTTCACTATGCTGTACAATTTTTCTATCTAAGATCAGGTTTTCTGGAACGTAACCCAATCGTAAATCGAGGGAGACCTGTACTAATAACTTATAAGGCAGCTGGTAGTTAAATGCAGTGGCGACTTTAGTGCTGTTGACGCTACAGAGAACATCTATATTGACATCTGTGGAACAAAATAATTAATTTTTATTATATTCTTTGCTCCAAAAATGTCAGCGGTCGTTATCATGCCATATAGTGCAAATGTTTACCTTTAGCCTTTGCAATGCAGGCAAGATATGGTTTAGCTTGAGAAAAATTAAATATATAATTTAATTGAAGTTTTATTCTTTGTTTTCCTACAGTGATCATATCTAACAATGAGTGTGTATTTGTAGGTACAGTAAATATGAAAAATTAGGTGCAAAGTTGCGAGACCACATTAGTCTGTTTCATTTCAACTGATTGTAAATTGAATCCTTTAGCATCTAATTTCTTGGTACTCAATGGAAAAATATGAAAGTACACTACAGTATGTCGCTGCATCATATCAAGACCAAGTACCGGTATATATGATGAGCGCCATATTTCACTATAAAATCTTCAAAATAACAGAAATCCTGATGGGAACTCTGCAATTTACCGTCAGTTGAAAAGAAACAGACTATAGGTATGGTAGCGAAAACACCGAGTAGCAAAACCACTCCTCCTGTCATCTCTCCCTCCCTGCCCACCCCAAACCAGCTTCCAGAAGCACATCCATACTCATATCTCTCGCCGATCCATCCAATCACTCATAGACAACACGCAGCTGCAGGCACGACCTCCCGAAATCCATCCTGGCCAGGTTGATATGTGGGCACCATCCAGCTCTTCTGAGCTATCAGAAGAGACTGGATGACTCCGTCAACGACACCTGCCCGGGATGTAACACAACACACCATACCATTAAACAAATCGTAGAAGACTGCATTCCACACACTCACTTACGCCAACAACATAATCTACACTCCTTGAGAGCCCTGTGGGAAAGCCAGACCATAGCCATGGCCTTCCTTAGGAACTTGGGGCTGTTCGGCCAGGCAGCTTAGGGAACAACAACAACCACTCCTCCTAAGTAGCGGAACCTCTAGTCTAGGCTCTACGAACTTGTATTGGGTGTCAAACCGGAGCAATTTTGTTTGAAGTTTTGAATGAATATGAGAAAGAATACAAGAAAATTATCATGATATAGCATTGTTTTGGCCATTTTATCACTTCCAAAGCCATAATATGAACTGTGAATCAAAATGTTATCCTTACTTATCCCATTCACTACTGGTGACATCCTTTTCATTATATTCTGGCAACTAATAGGCTATTTTACTAAAGTTTATCAGCCATATTGGATAAGCATATGCACGAGAAGGGTTGGGTGTGAAGGGGGATCAGCCGGGTTGGGCCAATCAGCACTCTGCAGACCCCCGTAATCCTGCGTTAATCTCTAACCGTTTTGGTAAGATGATCCTCAGGGTATTAGAGTGTTGAGCCTATAATTGGGCTTTGTAATTGGGGTTATGTGGGACAGGGATCTGCCTTGCTTAGGCCAATCGGCTTTCTCCAGACTCCCATTTTCTTATGTTCTTATATCAAATTGTCTAAATGTAGCTGAAGTTCAATAAAGAAGACGTCACCTGTACTGAATGGGATATACAACAATGAAGACTAAAACTAATGGACTTGGCTTTCGTTTGACACCCTAATCTGGATACAATCATAAACAGTAACTAACCTCTCCCTCCATCGTTCCAGTAAACGCACAGGAGAGTCTGGACGGGTGTCGGCAGATGGCAGAGACGCCCTCGGAGTGAGTCAGGCTACCAATAAAAGGCTTGGCAAACACCTTCTCCAACTTGTACTCGCGGGCGGCCTCGAAGGGATGCAGATTCGGGTTATAATTCCTTTGTACTGTAAATTGAAAAATAATTAATTTCATCCATCAAACATATCATCGTAATGCACAATCCTATAATAATCCAGGTGTACTTATAAGTGAAAACATTAAATTGCCATAGATTTGCATACATAACCCTATCCTACCTAACCTAAACCAATCTACCTTAGTGTCCAAAGTGGGAGCTGCCACCCCACTCAGGCATTCACCCCGTTAACTAACCTAACTGGCATGTTATGTCTTCACCATTATCTAAATTGACTACTTGCGAGTTTCGGGCTATGGAGCTGTAGATATGAATATTAACTAGAATTACCACCTAAAATGTGGTTGAGTGCCTTTATAAATACTGTACTTAAAATCAAATTCAATATACTTTATCCATCATACAAGTACAGTACAGTACATTACTGTATTATTGCTCTGGTGATGGGCTGGTCTATCAGAGTGAGAACTGAGCGATCTCTGCCATACCCATAGCTTACTCTGACTGTTCCTTTTACTTATATATTTTCTAGATCTCAAGTGACGGCGTCTCTTCCGTGGATTGACCTCCCAATCTGCCAGCCTAGAGGTTGGCAGATTGGAAGCCAAAGCGTCACATTTTTCCTTTGCCCCTCAACTTTCTCTTCATAATTGCTGAGGGGCACAGGGCCCTGGGTGGGGCTTTGATATCCCGGGCGTTTCCGCACCCTCCTCAACTCCCCGCCATGGAGTGGCTTCGGTCACCCAGGCTTTATTGTGGTAGGCAGGGAGGGTTCTTTGGGGGCGCTCAGTTATGGCCTTGCTCGGGACCTTGGGGCTGTTCGGCCAGGCAGCTTGGGGAACAACAACAACAACAACAACTGTATTATTGCATTTATATATTATATTGATGTTTATGGCTTCAACTTCCTTATAGCCTGAAACTCGCAAGTGGCCAATTAGCCTTCGCAGGGGGTACCGTATGGGAGACTTTACTCAGTTTATTTTTGGTGATCGCAGCGGGACTTAATTTTCGGTGATTTTAGGGTTTTTGGTACCGTTCAACAAGACTACATCGGCCATATTTACCATGTTTTTTGTTTCTTTCTTCAAGAAATATAGTGTTTTATTGTTGTTTTTCATGGTTTGAGTGGAGGATTTGCATTAACTTACCCATTATCCATCAATCTGAAGATACGGCATCAAATCGCACCATTTATTGGTTGAATTGCGCTTTTACAGTAGGTGAGGGAAATTGTGGGGTAAATTGGATACATGATGGGTTGAGGGGGGGCGCTGCTCAGTCACGCTCACGCCTTATATTGGGTGAATCGCGCTTATGCTGCATCTTACAAAACAAGAAAGAGAAGGTCAAGTAGACGGAATTTCCATCAACTTGACCTCTTTCTCCCCGGAATGCTTTGTTTACGGTCAGGACTCTGATTATTTTTGGTGATATTTTTCGGTGAAATCAGGTTTAGGTAGGCTCCTTTGTAGCGTTAAAAACTGTTTTTCAGATGCCTATTTACTAAGATATTGATTCTAATAGCCTAGCGCCGATGTAGTGTCCTTGAATATCTCCCTTATATATACTTACTTACTTACTTGTAACTTGAAAGTAAGTAAGTACCAAATAGGCTACAGGCCTACAGAGAAGGCAACTTGGTAAGGATGTAATATCCAGGCGTACGGTCCGACGGTCGTCGTGTTTACATAGGTCGATCACTCGCGGTTAAGTTCCCGTCTAATTTGTCGGCTATTTTTTTGTTATTTACCCCTGCTGGCAATATATATGATGATGACAGTAAGTCATGGGGGGGTGAGGGAGACAAAGCACACCCTCAAACTATTATTGTATCCCACGGCTACAAGTCTATTTTGACTGCCTTTGGATACAAAAATACATTACCCTAACCAAACAACCTAACCTAACCTAGTATTATAGATTTATAAGTATTTATTTTATTATAAGTATTTATAGATGATTTATGTTCTATGTCGGTAGTGGTACACCCGGTAACTACATCCATCCCCAAGAATATTATTGGCAATTTGGCAAAACCTATAAATCAGTAAGGCAAGAATGTAGTTACCGGGTGTACCGCCCGTTTTGTTTACACTACGCGGACGCTCACCATCATGTTCCCGTCTATTTTGACCGCCTTTGGATACAAAAATACATTACCCTAACCAAACGACCTAACCTAGTATTACAGATTTATAAGTATTTATTTTATTATAAGTATTTATAGATGGGTAATAATAATAATAATAATAATACTTTATTTCAGACTCACAGTACAGAGGGGACCATACTGGGGTCCATATATACCTTACAGTAACATAAATATAAATAAGCTACTGTACATAGGCTACATAAAATAAAAAGAAATTAAATAATACCCAGCTTGCCATCATGTAGTTCACAGCACTGCCTCAACCAAAAACATTCAACAAACTACTGTGTTACCAAAACCACTGTCCTAATTGTGTACAGTACCATGCCTCACATCATTTAGCATCCGGTCCAGTATGTTGCTACAGTACATTCATTTTTTTTTTTTTTTTTTTTTTTTTTTTTTTTTTTAAAGACAATGAACGGAGGAAGGAAAAACACAGATAAAACAAAAAGGTCCATGTGCCTAAAGGCATCCTCCATTCATAAAATGTTTGTAACAACTGGATTTAAACATTTGTAGATTGTAAGTTTGTGGAAAGCAATTCGAGGGAAGTGAATTCCAAAGAGTAGTAGTTCTAGGGATAAATGAATTTTGATAAGCAGAAATTCTGCATTGTGGAGGAGAAAGTGTAAATTCATGGGCGCTCTCAGCTGCCCTAGTTCTACGGGGAAAGATGTGGAGAGGCGGCACAATTGAAGCAAGTTCCTCGGAACAATTGCTGTGAAAATATCTGTAGAATAATGCAAGGGATGCAACGTTTCTTCGTATGGATAATGTAGGAAGGTCCTGTGTGATTGCAGGGTTATTGATTAATCTAATAGCTTTATTTTGAATTTTGTCCAACTGCCTCAATGCAACCACTCCACTTCCACTCCACAGAGGTGAACAGTAATCCATCTGAGAACGCACATGACTTTTATATATTACGGCCAACTGCTCGTCAGTGAAGAATTCTCGAACTCTGTACAGGAGTCCCAGTTTTTTAGAGGCATTCTTAGCAATGCTTCTAACATAATGTGTCCAGCTCAAGTTAGTAGTTAATGTTACACCGAGAATGTCAATACTAGGGGAAGTGGGAATATTTACATCATTAAAAAATATATGGGAGTCAGTGAGATTCTGTCGGTTAGAAAATTGAATGTACTTGGTTTTCTGTGCATTAAAGGAAACTAGATTCTTTTGTCCCCATTCTTCAATTCTAGAAAGGTCCTGGTTCAGAGAAATTGCAGTGCTTATTTTTGAATTTATAAGATCGGGTTGGGTGAAAGAATTGGTAAATGTGAAGGAACTGTGGAGTGTTGAGTCATCTGCGTAGGAATGTATTGGATTATGAGTGGTAGATATGAGATCATTGATATGAATGAGGAACAGAGTTGGGGCCAAACCTGATCCCTGGGGAACACCAGCATTTATTGAGTGAAATTGAGAATAAAGGCCATCTACCATTACACATATTTTTCTGTTATGAAGATAAGAAGAAATTAGTGGAACTAATGATGCAAGGCCGTAGTGTGACATCTTCGACAATAAGGATTGATGCCAGACTCTATCAAATGCCTTTGATATATCCAGTGCTATTGTATGTGTTTCACCATGTTGGTCTGTAGCTTGGTATAGGAATATCGGTACTGTACTGCACTATGAGGTTCAGTACCGGTATGCTAATTCTGTAGAGTAGCAGACCTGAAATCATTACTTAAGGTTAAATATAGAGCAACTTCCTCCAGTGTGCCTGGATCCTAGAGGTGTAGCCTATGCTTGGAGTTTGTAGCATTTTAATGATACTGTTCTCAGAAGTGTTAAGGCGCTGAATGAATTTATATGTTAGCTTTCTAATGAGTGATTGGTAACAGTGCAAGTTCATATACTATAGGCACATAGCGTACTTGTACTCTCATATTTTGAGAGCCCCAGAAACATTGGTAATGTATTACCAGTCTTGCTAAGTCAGCCTCCCAGAAGCTGGGTGTGCTCAACCGCCTTAGGGGGTTCTTTTCCCCTGCACAGCTTCTTGCTCTGTACAGGGCCCTTGTATTGAGTATTGTTCACATGTGTGGGGAGGTTCCTCTCACACCGCTCTCCTAGACAAAGTTGAAAGGAAGGCATTTTGTATCATTAACTCCCGTCCACTCACCAACTCTCTGCATTCTCTCTGTCTCCGCCGCAATGTTGCATCTCTCTCGCTATTCTATCGCTACTATAATAATCAGTGTTCCTCAGAGCTATCCCAGTGCATACCACCTCCTTTACGTAGGGCACGTGGTACCCGTCTTGTAACTCAATCCCACCCCTACTCTGTGCAACTCTCCAACCCAAGAGTGAAACGTTACTCTCAAACTTTCTTCTACTCAACAGCTGAGCTCTGGAACTCTCTCCCAGAATCAGTCTTTCCCTCTTCCTATGACTTAAATTGCTTCAAACTCTGTGTGTCTAGGCATTTTGGCTCGAACGTCCCTTGATTTTGGCCGTCACTCTTTCAACTATGGGGGAGGTACTCGCTATAGGCAGCTATGCCTTTTGCCTCCCTCAATCACATAGAAAAAAAAATAATAAAAAATGTCGGTAGTGGTACACCCGGTAACTACAACCTTCCCATCAGTTATATACGGCCCCATTACCCTGAGAATATTAAACAAACGCAAAAGTGGGGAGGGCTTTGAAGCTCAGGGAATATTGTTAAGACGTTTAACGAGTGATTATGGTTAAAAAAAGAAAATTTAATAGTACATAAATACGGAAACTCAGCCAAGTTTTGTACTTACCGTCAATACCAGATGTAGCCTAATAGCCTAAAGACATAAAATAGCATAAATGTGGATCGATCCACACACGAACTTGACCCGTTCCTCAGCGTAAACATATGACTACAGGTCAGGTGGACCACTAGATACAGGTCTCCCTCGATTTATGATTGGGTTACGTTCCTGAAAACCCGATCTTAAATAGAAATATTGTATAGCAAACCCTAAAATTAATGGGGTAAATGGGGATGCGATCTCGGACCAGCCATAACCCAAATACAAACACCTAAAAACTTATGATAATATCGTGAATTGGGGCATCCGATAGTGTAGGCTATACAGTACCTAAAATTACCCAAACATACCGTAGGTCCATTGATATACCCAAAAGTAAGTAGCCTAGGCTATATCGCACAAAATCAAGGCAAGAACATAAGAATATGTGAGTCTGCAGAGCTGATCGGCCCATACAAGGCAGATCCCGGTCGCATTTGGCTCAGATTTTTGTAAGGTACCAGTAGCCTATGTTTCAAGGGGGCATGATTGAGGATCTGATCATCTAGATTCTAGATCATAGATGGATCCACGATGGGTTGAGGTCTTGAGGAACTTGATCTTGAGGCCCTTATCATAAGAACATAAGAAAATGGGAGTCTGCAGAAAGCCGATCGGCCCACACAAGGCAGATCCCTGTCACACCTAAGCCCAAAAATTTTACAAGGCTATGCCAGCTAAGGATAGCCCAATAAGGCCGATTTCGGATTAGGCGTATTTCCATTGGGGTCCTGTACTACTACCCCAACCCCTTGCTCATGAGGGACGCTAAGTTCGCTAACGACTCAGTGCTTGTGGAAAAACCTTGGTAAGATCCTGTGTAGTGGGTGCCTGGGTGGAACTGTTTTCAGATGCCTATTTACTAAGAAACATTGAACATTGAACAATATCTTTAACCTAATCCACGCAAGGGAGCGAGCTGTCGCTTCAAACAGTCTGCTGCACCAAATCACCACCCATAACGAGGGGCGGCACGCTCCTCGGTGCCGCTAGAAGAGTGGCGAACACATCACAAGGTATCACAAGGTAAGGTAACCTAACCAAAACCTAACCTAACCTAACCTAGTACTGTATATTGGTGGACTATTTATTAATGTAAAATGTAAAAATATATTGTAACAATACCAAATTATTGAGATATAGCCTAAGTAGCCTATCCTACAGGTCCACCCGCGGGCTGCTACACAGGATTATACCACACAAAGTAGTGTGCACATAGGCCTAGGCCAGCCTATTGGTAAATAATGGACTAGCCTAGTGCCAAGGAAAAGAAAGGATGTAGCCTACAATCCTACATTATCCTATTTTTTACAGGTAGAAGTATCAGAAATATGGAGGTGATAAATCGGCACCAACAGTTCTAGACTAGCCTAGCCCCTATCCTACGTTTGAATCATCGTTTAGCCTAGGTTAGCCTTCCAAACTAGCCTAGGGGCTAAGAGAATAGGCCTATTAGCCTTAGTTAGCCTAGCTAGTTGTTGTTGTTGTTGTTGTTCCCCAAGCTGCCTGGCCGAACAGCCCCAAGGCCCCGAGCAATTCCAAGGCCATAACCGAGTGCCCCCACAGAACCCTCCCCGCCGACCACAATAAAGCCTGGGTGACCGAAGCCACTCCATGGCGGGGAGCTGAGGAGGGTGCGGAAACGCCCGGGAAACCAAAGCCCCACCCAGGGCCCTGTGCCCCTCAGCAATTATGAAGAGAAAGTTGAGGGGTAAGGGAAAAATGTGACGCTTTGGCTTCCAATCTTGGTAGATTGGGAGGTCAATCCACAGAAGAGACGCCGTCACTTGAGATCTAGAAAATATATAAGTTAAAGGAACAGTCAGAGTAAGCTATGGGTATGGCAGATTTTGCTCAGCTCTCACTCTGATAGACCAGCCCATCACCACATGACTAGAACCCAATCCTCTCAGCATCAGCTAGGAAAGGCCCTAGAAAGCCGCCTTTGGCGGGGGGATAGCTCCCCTATTTCAACCCCTTTCGGGGTTGGGCACCCGCCAGCCTAGCTAGTAGCTTACCTTTGTGAATGTCGTGCTTAGTTTCTCGGAGATATTGGTCTGGGTTCCTAGACAACACTTTTATTTTTGTGATAGGCTAGACATTGTTCAATGAGGTCCACCGTCCACCTCAACTGCGTCGCTCCCGGACGGAATTCTTCAAAGGTAGGAAAATCTTTGTTGTTTTTTTTGTTTTGTCTTGTCTTGTCTTGGGGGGTTAAGGGCAACCTCAGGCAAATACTCGCCCGCTCCGGCCCTACCGCAGCCGCGAAAGTCCTAGGCCACAATAAAGTTAGCCTAAGTAGGAGAGGATAAAAGTCACCACAGTAACACTGACACGCCACAACACTCACAGGACCGTAAAAATTAAAAAGCCAACAACCCAATAGCAGGTCATCAGGTGGCGAGCCAGAGACCTATGAACCGCGGTACTAGGGCCAGAGCGTCGAGCGATGTCCCGGAGTGAGGTGCCCATTGTTTTTTTTGTTTTTTTCACACACATGGCGATTAGCTGGGGCTGTAGTGTGTCTCAAACGTCGGCTATCAACTTCATCCCGAAATATCTTTAACTTTTATAGTATTATAAGTAAATCAATTACATTTTTAGCAACTAAAAAGCTTTTCTAATTTCAAAATATGTAATCTAAAATATCACAAATGGGGTAATAACCTTTGAAGCAGGAAGATACAAGAAAAACAACAATAGGCTAAAACGCAATGATTGAAACGAATGAATGTAGGATGTAAACATGAAAAAGGTCTATCTTGAACTTGAACAGAACCATATACTTCAGTTGTTCAAAGCAAATAACCTAGCCTAATCCTGTTTAGCCATCTATATATGTATGTTCAAGTCTATATAAATAAGACCACTTTCAGCGATCCGATTTGTAGCTAAACAAAAATGTGCGACCAACTCTCATTTTCTCCTCTTGCGCGCGCCCGCCACATTTGAAAATAAGGTATTTTTTTCTCCTTCGGATTTGTTATGTCCTCTTATCTCCAGAAGACAACTTTGACCATGGCAAATCTTGTTGAGTATAGGTAAAGTAAACTCCCAAATAGTTTTGAGACAAACAAATAAAATAAATAAATAAACTGTAGGATAGCCTGAAGGAATGACATTTAATGAGTGATTATTTAATGGTGACATACATACATACATACATAAAATTTTAAGACGGAGTGTTCCACACATAAGTGCAGTTTCAGTCTCTTGTCCTAATGACAGACACCAAGAAATATCAAAACAACACCCAGCACACACTATCACACACAAATACTGTCTTCTCTCCCTCCCTGCCCACCCCAAACCAACTTCCGGAAGCACATCCATACTCATATCACTCGCCGTTCCATCCACTCACTCATAGACAACACGCAGCTGCAAGCACGACCTCCCGAAATCCATCCTTCTGAATCCTCCCTTCCTCACGAGGACAGAGTCCACCTGGCCAGGCTGAGATGCGGACACCATCCAGCTCTTCTGAGCTATCAGAAGAGACTGGATGACTCCGTCGTCGACACCTGCCCGGGTTGTAACACAGCACCCCATACCATAAAACACATCATAGAAGACTGCATTTCACACAACCACTTACGCCAACAACACAATTTACACTATTTGAGAGCTCTGTGGGACAGCCCGACCGTGGCCATGGCCTTCCTAAGGACTCGGGGCTGTTCGGCCAGGCAGCTTAGGGAACAACAACAACAACAACGAGCAGCCTAGAAGGGTCACCAGACCTGTTGTTGCTTGATTTCCTTTGTATTCCTTTGTACTCTCTCTCTCTCTCTCTTTTCCAGGGTTTTTCTTTATCAGCCACTTACTTTATTGTAGCATTTCAGGGGTCTTTAGCATTTGTATCATATACTAGACCGAAGGAAGGCTGAATAATTAGGTGCATTCATATGATATAATCAACGTAAAACAAACTGCTAAATCAAGTTTTCGAAGAACGGTGTCTAATTCTGGTTGGGAAGTAGTTTTGCGTGTTTTTTTCCCCTTTCTTTCTTTCTTTACATAAAGGAATTAATGCGATAAATGTACAGTCAATCAAAAACAGTCTGTGCCTCTTATGACTTTTTTCAGCCACCGACATATTGCTTGATGTGTGGGTATATTTTTACTTTACATTGAATGCCAGATACAGTTACATTACAACAACAACAACGAGTGATTATGGGTAAACAAAAAAAATAATAATAATAACAACAAAATCCAGAAAACATTCCAGAAATCTGCAAATGAAAAAGACTTAGGCATTATGATATCGTCAGGCCTAAAATCCTCAGCACACGTCGCTAAAATCGCTGCACAAGCAAATAGTGGTTTGGGCATAATCATCAAGGAACTTTTCCATATTGGACAAGGAAATCCTTGTACACTTGGATACCCTAGTCTCTACCCCACTCATAAGAATTCGTGGACCCACCATGTTTTTCTTTATGCAATTATATCTATCTGGATTGATTTTTGGATAGAATCTGCTTTTCACTAAATAGCATATATAGTTTTGTAGTTGATCTATGGAAAAGAGTATTCATAAATTCGTATCCTGCCTAAATACAGTATTACCTTGCTCTGGAGTTGTTGCTCCACTCCGGTCCCCATTAGAATGGTAGCTAGCCTGACTGATAGGACGCTGTGGCACATGCTGGATGGTGCCATCATCCACAACACGAGTACTAGCTTCAAAATAAGGACCACTAGGCTGCGCAGCCAACTTGCACACCTCTTGAACTAACTCTGCCTTAGACATACCACTGCACCTCCACCCCTGCATCTCCAACACACATCTTAATTCATCACTACTCCTGCTAGCAACCTCTTCTTGACTAGGTTGGGTCGTCATAAACTGCAAAACGTCCTCCCTCCCCACAATATGAACAGGAACGTAATCAACATGAGACATCTTAGCAATAGTTGTGGACACAGGTTAATGAAATAAGAGTACTATGTCCGTAGACTTTCAACTGCAAGACAAATTACTGACAATCTAAATATAATTGCTTCACACCACAAGAACTCGATACTATCACACTATCCTAGGCGAGGTCGCCACTGTTACGAGGGGAGGCTGGGGGAAAACAGATGCTCAAATAGCCTAGCCCACAGCATCCTCACCCTGCAACAGACACGCTCAAGACACGCAGGTTCTCTAGGGAAAATGGTTATCTTCCTCTTGGCTCTATTAAAGCAGCAACAAGGAGACACAAAAATATCGATTGCCCCCGAGTCTGGTAGATAATGCGTATAATATTTAAGAGTCCTTCTCTTCTAGACTGCCCCTAACTCAGGAACATAACGCTGCCAGACTCCCAGACACTTCATAGTATGCCCAATCGCTTAGGAATTAGGAATAATATAAAGCCGAAACATGGGGGAGAGTCTGGACCACTAACCTAAGACATGGAACACAAGAGTTGACATACCAGTAGGTTGAGGATATGTTACCCTTGAGCATACCTCCAAACCACTGTGAATGTCAACTTCAATAATGAAGGAGAAACATACATATAATATCAATAGGCAATGCAGTTAAACAATGGGAAAGAATGCATGGAAGAACAGGGTGAAGCTCATATCTTAAAATTGCCAAAGGAGAAGTGAATGCAGTAATTTATAGTAAACTAAAGATGTTAAAATAAAACAATATGCTCAATATGACTCCAGCCCCTGCTATGCTCCAATCAAATAAAGAACCAAAAAGAAATATGCGGTATGCAAGGGAAACAACGAAGCAAGCCAACACCGACAAACAAGGATGTTGCTATATCAAGGGACGGAACTGAAGTGCTGGCCCTGCAGCCGCGGGAGTCGGGCAGGGGCCTCGCGTGGCGGGGAAGGGCTCCAGGCGTCGCAAGAATACTCAATTATCTCCGGCAGCCTGTGCTCTCATCAACAACAAAAGTAATAAAATAAATATGATTAATCATTGTGTAACTTATGATAAACTGCATTAATCACACAAGACTAAATAAACTAACTAATTCATAGGGCTAACAAGACAGCAACACATCACAGGGCGCCAGCCAGCTTCACAAGGGCTCGCTCGTGGGAAACAAAGCCAGAGGCTAGCCTCGCCCCAGGCCCCTGCAATATAGGCCTCGTACATGTAACTCACTCACAAATGATATACTGTAGGCTACAAACTCATTTGGGAGTGACAATATATATATATATATTTTTTTTTTTTTTTTGCCAATGATAATTTGTCATCTTTGCTCATTACTTAACAATTTAATCTGCTTGCACAAGATGCTATTTATCGGTAATTTAGTATGATGTACCATATTTCACAGCATTATCATATGTCCATAGGTTAGCATCTATAAAAGTTTAAAGACCGTTTTGTCCAGAGAATGTGGTTACATTCTCACGTCCTAAATGGCGACTTTCCAGGCGGCCCTGTCAAGGGCTGCCTCTGTTGTCAAGTTCGGACCGGAGTACCCGAGCCACGTCATTCTAGGTCCACTCCCTACGCGCATCTATATTACAAATGTTTAAGAAATATTGCACAAATAGTACTAACACTAATATATATAGTTTCTAATAGTAAGGAATATATAGTAAAACATTTTACAATAATATTGCACAAATAGTACTTAAACTAAAATATATATGGTAAGATGTTTCACTAGAAGAAAAAATAATTATTCATATCTGTGTACTTAATTTTACAGACTTACACTTCCTTTGGTCAGTACAATGCTTATCACCATTATTATTTACACATGATTTAGATAAATTTCATGTATTTATGTAAATACTCAGGAACATAATGGTACCCCATAAATGTATGTATAATACTCCGGTACATAAGGCTACCCCATTGCTGGAGGAGAATTTGAAGATGAACATCTTGAGTTGGTCCGGTCATGTGGGACATATCATACATATATATATATATACTGTACATATATACAACTTTAAAGACCGTTTTGTCCACAGAGAAGTGGTTACAGTCTCACGTCCTAAATGGCGCCTTTCCAGGCGGCCCTGTTAAGGGCTGACTCTGTTGTCAAGTTCATTATTTTTTAAATCGGACCGGAGTACCTGATCCCACGCCATTCCAGGTCCACCCCCACGTGCAGCTTTCGCCAGTGGGAGTCCTCTCATGGTCAAGAGTGGCAACAGCTCTCTAAGCTTCACCCAGCCACTTCTGACTCTAGGAATGGAGCCAGTTTCAGCGCCACCTCCGGCGGAAACTGTATCGCCCAAATAGCAGAATTTATTCACACACTCCAGCGTTACACTGTCGAAATCAACACTAACAGGCGGATCACTATAAAAGAGATGAGAGAGGTGGAAGGGTAGAGAGTGAGAGATAGAGTAGGAGGCGGGATTTAATTAAGGTAGCCTATAGGCCTATGAGTGAAACTGGGCAACAGATGGAGGCAATGCATTCATAGCAATGCTCTCTGGGATCAAGGCATCTTGCAATAACTAGATATAAATATGTTTCATAAGGTCAACAACAGACATGAGAAGTACAGTACTGTACAGAAAAAGTTAAAGATAAGTGTGTAGTGAGAGTTGGGAATATCTGAGGCAACAGTACAGTGTATTGTGTGGCAAAGTGGACAATGATGATTACCATACAAAAATTTGACAATAAGAATGTAATGCATAAATGCGCGGTATTTCTGTGTGAGTATCCTAGGTTCGAGTCCTTGGAGTGCCATATGTATTTGTTGATTTCATTAATTGAGTTTACAAGTAAAGTTGGTTGGTGAAAAGATATGAAATACCGTTTTTTTTTTTTTTTTTTTTTTTTTTTTTTTTTTTTTTTTTTTTTTTTAATGAAGTTGGGAGAAATACTAGGCACCTACTTGTATATACAGTATATATACAGTATATATACAGCATGTTGCACCTGATGCACAATTTCAGTTCTTGTTTTTCAAACACTTGACAGGTTTCCGTTGCTTGACTTTATGTTTTAGCAACTGTTGCTCATTCTCTGAATAAAATAATGGCCCCTTTAGATTACATAGAGCAGCAACAAGTTGAACTATCATGGATGACATTGATTGAATACTTGTAGGAATCTGGTGTTTAAGAATTCGCCAACATTTCACTCTCTGTATTGCTCTCTCAACGTGTATCCGGAGACGAGCAATAATCCTTGTTCTGCGAATTTCACTCGCATTGAGCCGCTTACCCTTGCCACAATCTTTTGAACAGTTCCTGGTAAATGGAGGGACACTGAGAGTGGTAGACTGCTTTAAGAGAAGATCTTCTATTTGGAACCCTCTATCAGCCATGACACAGTCTCCCTCTTCTATCTTTTCAATAAGACCACTATGCTCAGTGATATATTTGTCAGAAACATTGCCTGACCAAAGATCACTCACAAATGTAAAGGCACCAGAAGGAGCAATACCAAAGAGACACTTGTAAGTGTCTGGGAGCCTGGAGGCAGTTTCTGCCATGGCCATCCCTTTTGGGGCGCTTCCTCTGGAAGCGGAGCGTCAGATTTGATGATGATGATGTGTGATTTAAACTGGAATAGGTCTTGTATTGCTCATCTTTGTTTCCAGGTTGGTCAATATAAAATTCTGCAGTCAATGATGATTCGAGTATTGGGGAAATATTGCCTGAATTCCGTAGGCATCCATCATTTAACTTGGTCTTGTGATGGCCATACAAGAAGTACAGGCACCAGAGTTTGGTGGAGATAGGCTATCCAGGTAAATATGATAGAAGTGACTGTTGCTGCGCTCACTTCAAACAAGTCAGCCAGGATAAGAAGAGGCAGGTCCAAACGTTGTTCACAAACCACCTAGAACTGATGTTGGAAAGTGTTACTGGTCATTGACGCAATACACTTTCCAGCTGGCTGAGCAAATAGCATGTTGGTTGAATGATACCAATTCTTCGGATCTACAATGCTATCAAAATTTGATCATAGTTAATTCTGCCTTTAAATCATAAAAACTACATTCCATTTATAGTATTGTAGGTGTAAAAGCATTATAGATTATGCAATTTTCCAAATTCATCTTTGTAAATGTATTATACTAACTACAATCTACCAAATGTAGTTTCTATTAGCATAATCAAATGTGCAGCCCACTATGTAAGTCCAGTTTGTAGCACCCCAACTGATTTGCCTGTAAAATCATTATAACTAACTACATTCCCTCTACATTATTTACTAAAAGCATAATATACTAGAGTAATAAGTAAAGAATAATAAAGTTTCCAGTAACACAGTTTCTGCAGGCCTGTATGCTGCTGGATGGAAGTCTGGTTGACTTGTAGGATACAAATCACCGAAATCAGATGGAGACGGGTGATGCAGGTGATCCATTGAAGGTGATCTGGGAAGAACAAACCCTGCCCATAGGGCAACATACATTAATACATAATATTAAGTTTCAATGGTATCTATAATAATTCGTTGAATTCACAGAAATAATCATGAACATCATAGATTCCATTTACATTATTGTACCCATTTATTATGAGGAACCAATATGAGAAGTAATACCGCTATGTAGTACGGTAGACCCTAATAAGCAAGTTTATGGTCTGCAAACTGTGTAGTTGAGAATCAATGGGAAACATGTGTATACAGTATAACTAGCTAAATGGATTATATTTTGGAACATATACTGGTAAACAACTGAATCCCTATTTATAACTACCGTAGAATGGGGTGAATTCAGACTCAGGAAGAGAATTAAGACATTTGGTAAAAATATATATTAATATTGATTATATTTAAATAGAAAATATTCGATACCATATAGTTGTTTGTGTTTTTTTTATTATAGAGCACTCTTTTTTCCAGCTATAAAATGAGGTCAAAATGATGTTAAACAAACTTTTTAACACAGAGTTGGGACTTAATCCTAGGACTGCGGCAATCCTCATTTGTGGCTTGGTATTCAAATGTGCACAGAAACCGCGCTAGGGCTTGGAATAGTCTCAACATTACGTGACATACAGTACAGTGAACCCTCAAATTACGCGGGAGATGCGTACTGTGCTGTCGGCGCGTACGTTCATTTGTGCGTACATGGGAGTTAAATATAAATGGGGAAAATAGGTATTGGTCTGGGTCCGATCAAAAGTTGTACTATTTCTACCTTTCATCACCTAAAAACCACAAATATATAACATATTACTGTACAAATGTTTTTATAACCTAATCTACCACACAAAATACATTTAATGTATAAAAATAAGACACAAACGTAAATGAACTCACATCGGTAGTGATTGAGCAACGCCGATGTTATGGATCTGAGCCATCGATCGATAGTACTGCGCCCAAAACGGATCGACCGAAATAATAGGCCTAGCCGCCTAGGCCTACTGGTAAAGTTTTGAGCGGAAAAGTAATACACCCTGTATAGGCCTATAGTTTCATATAGCCTACATAGTGTCAAGTGAGATAAATCAATAGCTCATATACATATTATGGAATTGGCTTCACATCATTTAAGCCAGGGGGGAGCAGTAAGCTTTGAAGCGAATTTTAGAGAGAAGTGTAAACAATCTCACCTCCAACTCCTGAACAGAAACAGATTTTTCATTTCCGATTTTGTTTGCTCAATAAATGATACATGCAATGAAAAACGAAGAACTGTCTTTTAATAGATTTATAATATCCTGTTGTGCTTTATACAGTGAAAGTCTTTTAATCCGGAAGGCAGGGGGGTACCGACCTTCCGAATTAGCGGATTTTCCGAACCATCAGGCATGTACCCTATAATGTTCGTAAACACCAAATATAAGTCACAATAAATTGTTATAATTAAAAAACGATATATTCCATAGATTACCTTTGCAGTACAGTGAAGATCTAGGATGGTAGAGGTGTAATCCAAGGGTGCAGTAGTACTTAATGCTGTATTTTATCACTTATTTTATTACTAATTAATTTAAATTAATCATGTTTTGTTTTTTCTACAATACCTTAAACCTAACACTTTTCACTGAACACTTAGTCATCTGTAGAATCTGACATCATAGGAGGAGGGTCATTTACCCCTGCCAGTAAATCCTCCTCAGTGAGTTGACGTGAAGGTCCAAGGTTCAGGTTCTTGGTGATCAGCAGGCCTGGGGTTATCTTCCGGTTCTGGGACATCTAACACACTGGTGGGTTTATTTTCTTGGTGGCTTTCTTGAAAAGGTCTCTGATGTCAGCTTGTTTGATGACCTGGTGACGCTTCTTGTACACTTGTTTAATGATGATATGGTAGTTCATGACCTCTGTAACATTGAAAAGCTGGTTCCTCTCAGAGAATGTCACAAACGCCTCCAGATTTTTCACAGCCTCACTCCATGATATTTTATTCTGAACATCTTCCGGGTTTTCCTCTTCTTCCTCCATAGTGATGGTAGGGTTAATGACACTCTCAATCAGCTCTTGGTCATTCATCTCTTGAACTCCACGAAGGTCTGCATCCTGTCCCAGCCACTCCTCAATGTCTTCTTCTGTCATTCTCTTGGGATGGTTTTCAGGAATTGTAGAGACTATGTCCATTATCTGTTGAGCTGTTGTGCGGTCTGGATCATCATCATCAACTTCATCAAAGCCCCCGAAATCATTAACCACAAATTTATTATTTTCAACCTTCAGTTTCTTATCATACAACTTCCTCCAGGCTGTCATAAGAGTGACATCCTTGACATCTTCCCAAGCCATAGCAGAGTAGAAGATTGCATTTTTTATAATAAAACTCTTCTGAAAGTCCTGTACACTGTCGTCCGAATTCACCAGCTTGCGGGAAAAGGCTTTCTTGTAAGATTCCTTTAGTTTCTGACACACTCCCTGATCCATAGGCTGGATCAGGGAGGTGACATTGGCAGGAAGATAGTGGCAAAAATGTTGCCACAGACCAGTTCATGTGCAGGGGGATGAGCTGTGCAGTTATCTAACAGCAAAACACACTTGCTGTGCTCCGGCAGCCCGATCTTCCTAAAGTGTTCTTTGACTGCGGGCACAAAATGATGGAAGAACCACTCCTTGAATAGATCCGTAGTCATCCAGGCATTTCCTTGGGCATTATAAATGACTGGTAGTGATGTCACACCCTTGAGAGCCCTTGGTTTTTTATATTTCCCCAACACATACAACTTTATACGGTGTCTCCCGGAGGCATTGCCACACAGCAGTAGGGTGATACGTTCCTTGTTCATCTTGAATCCAGATGCTGACTTCTCATCTCTCCCTGCAAGAGTTCGGGTTGGCACACACCTCCAATAAAGGCCGGTCTCATCAGCATTATAAATTTGGTCTGGGGTAAGATCATGATCCTTGACGAGTTGGGCAAAGATGATACTGTACTCCTTTGCTGCAACATGGTCCGCAGAACGTTTTTTGCCCGACACATCCACCATCCTTATCCCATGACTTAAGTTTAAAATTTCTGAGCCACCCGTCAGAGAACTTGACATCAGTCACAACCCCCATATCCTGACATAGTTGTTTGGCCTTCTCAATAATCATTAGCCCACTGATAGACTTCCCCTCAGACCGCTTAAGACTAAACCACTTGTAGAGCACGGAGTCTAACTGTAACAGTGCAGGCTTCTTCAAAGTTCTCCTTTTTTCCAGACTCTTGGCAGACTGTCCAGCTGCAGCGAAAGCCTGGAGTCCTTGGCCTTTATATTTCACATCGTAGATAGTCGATTGACCGACCTTGTACTCAGACATCAAATCCGACACCCGTGCACCCTGCTCAAGTCGCTTCAATATAGCTAATTTCTGAGCTATATTGAGTGTTACATGGCTCCTCTTGCCCTTGGAAGTCGGTTTCTTTGGTGCCATAATGGTGCAGTGATAAGGCTGTAAATGAGAAAATTACCGAGACACAGGGTACACGTAAACAAACTAGCCCGCCGCCGACTCAGAACATCCGGGACATACGCAAAGTTGGCGTGGGTGACGAATTGGATAATACGGCATGTTGCTTTCGCCAATTTTCTGGGGTTTTTTCTATTTTTTCATGTTTTTTTGGCAATTTTATGTGGAAAAAAACTAAAAATACCCTGGCAAAAACCTCCGAGTCATCGGGCATTCCGAAGTATCGGCCTCCGAATTAAAGGACTTTTACTGTAGATACATAATAGTTTGGTACGGGAAATGTGTCTCTCCACAGTCAACGGTGACGACGTCGGAGGGCCCGGCGTCACGCCAATATGGCCGCCCAAAACTCTCCAACATAATTATACGAATCGACTCCCGCTCGTTCGCTCGATGCGTACATTTGAATAAGTGAGCGTAGTTTTCGATTTGTTGCCTCAATTGTGGCTCAAGCGTAGTTTTGATTACGCGTATATAAATTGCCCGTATTTTGAGGGTTCACTGTATAGCACAACATGGCATCCCTCCATACCATCACCTCCTCTTCTCCTCAATCTACTTCCTTTCCCTACATCTACTACACCCCAATCCTTCTCTCTACCTTCCCTTCCTATATTCACGCATAGGGATAATATCCATCCCACTGCCCTCCTGCAGAACCTTAGGTTAAATACACCTACTAAAAGTCTAATTTCACCCTAGTTTATGGTACCATACAACAAAGTATAAGGTACTGTACTTTGAAACATGTATATATAATTCAATAGCTATCATTGGTAGGTGATGCTTAGCAATTCCCTGGTCCCACCTTAAACAGATTAACAATTTGTAATTTTTTCTCAAAACTGGTAGCAAGCGCTGTGATAGCTGTACTGTATAATGTTTGGTACGGTACCGATAGTAAAACTTGAAAGCAATTTACCTTGAAGTACCACTTTAGATGGAAGCCCAGTGTAGAAAGTTACTCTTTCATCTGTTTCTGTTGCACAGTCCACTATATCCTGCCATAGGTGGGCACTAACGCGATAAAGTAACGCGTTAACGATTTCGGGTTAACGTTTATCGGATAAAAAAAAATCCAGCTTTAACGAATTAACGGTAACGTCGATACTTTTTGTTCCAAAATAGCGATAATCGTTAATTAATTGCAAAACAGGCAGAAATCCGCAGAATAGTCAATAAATAGGTAAACTAAAAGCCGAACCGAACCCTCGTAATTTCTTCTCCACCCATGCAGGCCGCTTGGGGGGTCACGTGACCATGAGTCCACGACGCACCCTCGTTCCTCCTCACTCTCCAAGCAGCTCTCGTCGCAGTAACATCTAGCAGTTCCCCGTCTCGTATACTTTTGTGTTACAGTGTTCAACGTGTTTCTCGGCTTGCTCCTTCACATTATTTATTATTATATTTGCATTGAATCACTATTACTAGTGATCATGTCGTCGCAAGATACTGTGTCGCAGTCGGTGCCCGCATTGAGCGGATCGAGCCAAGGTTTAGTCTAATGACTCTGAGCCTGAGGTGACGCCGATGGTGACTGACGAGGCTCGGTCACCCGACTCACCCTGGCCATTCCTTGGCAAGTGGGTAGCCTATAAGAGGTTAGTTGGCGACAACTACGTCTTTCAGTGCTTGTCCTGCCTCCCCAAGATCACCGAATTGAAGGTGCACAAGGGCACCAAGGCCAACATTAAAAGCCACTTCAACCGGATTCATCCTAACAAGATAAAACTGGTTGAAGAAGCTTGCAAGGCTGGCGGCCGCAGCTGCAGGACCAGGACCTTATCCGAGCAGTCAGCAGACGGCGGGGCAAGTACTAGCAAGAATCGGCGCCAGATGTCCATTGCCGAGACCTTTGGCATCATGGCCCAGGGTAGCTCCGTCCTGCAGTCCTCCGTCGATAAGGCCATTGTCAGGTTTGTGGTGGACAACATGCTGGCGCTGCAGATTGTTGACAGCGAGACCTTCAGGGGCCTTGTCAGCGTCCTCAACCCTAATAAGGAGGTACCCTCCAGGAGGACGCTGGGGAGAAGGCTCCTCAGCGCCATCAACAACAGCAGCAGCAGCGAGGAGGAGAATGACGACTACTACTCCTTCCTCTGTGGTGCTGCGGAGGAGACTGCCGGAGGAGGAGGTCATGATCATCACAGGTCGACTAAACACAAGGCTGCCTACATCGTGAAGGTATGGCTGCAGGACAAAGGGACTGACAGTCTTGCAGACCCAGCCTTCAACGGTGAGAAGGTGCTGATTGACCTCTTCCTTCGGTACAATACAGCGATGCCATCCAGTGCCGCAGTGGAGCGCTTGTTCTCCCTTGGGAAGGACATCTTCAGGGCCAAGAGGAGCTCCCTTCCAGATCACAATTTTAATATGTTAATGTTTCTGAAGGGGAACATGCGGCAGAACCTCTGAGGCTCTGAAGTCTGAACTTTCAACCTTGTGTAAATATCAGTAAATCATATAAATGTAAATTATCTTCTAAGTTCTACTAAATCATAAATCAATGATCATAAATAATAAATGAAGTGTCAGGAAATAAATATCCATATGAATAATTGAATATGAATTATATGATCCATATGATATATCTTCAAATCATCCAGGAGAAATGCCTAGAGATCCAGCTTAGACATCACTAAATCTGAAAATCATCTAAATGATCTTCTACTAAATCAAATGAAGTGTCAGTTTTTTTTTTTTCTAATAAAATAATGATAGCATTGCTGCACTTAAGATTTTTTATTTAAAATATGATAAATATCCATATCTTCGATAAATAACGATACTAACGAAGTAACGATATCGTTATCGAAAGGATCGGATTTAGCGATTTAACGATTTAACGGTTTAACGGTTAACGAGCGATAAATGTATCGCCGGTTAACGGTTAACGACGTTAAGGTTTTCGTTAACGAAATAACGGTTAACGAAGTTAAGGTTTTTGGTTATCGTGCCCACCTATGTATCCTGCCCAGGTTGTGATAGTGGTGGAGGTGGAGATATACCAGCACCAGTATGAGCTTTAGCAGCAGCTTCCACATACAGTACATCAGCTTAAATCCGTCTGAACAGCTATGTCGACTGATCGGGGTTGTAGTGCGTGGAGGTAGTCATGATGCAGAGGCTGTGGGGTTTCTTCATGGAGCAGATCCATTCCTGTGATAAAAATAATACAATAACACATACCCAGTGCTGGTACGGTACGGTACCCATAAGGTATTGCATTACATTACAGTATCGTATCAATATAGGCAGAGTAGATATCAAATACTGGTACTGTACACAGGATAGGATAGCCTAGCTCAGTGTCCTAACTGGAGGCTGACATCCCAGGTCACAAATAATAAATTGCCTAACCTAACATAGTTTTCATGCCAAACTTATTAAAACTGGGCTCATATGATAGCAATAACACTAGCTTGGCTGCCAGAAGTTGACTAACTCAACGGAGATATCATGTTACTTGTCATAATTTTCAAAACAATTATTCTATAGTTTGGGAGTTTGGGATTAAATGGCCTTTAGTTGACAAAAACCTGCATATGATCATATACAATAATGACACAAACTTGTATTGTTAACTTCAATATTATTGCCAACATTGTACAACTTGAAGAAATTACAAAAAACTTGTAGTTATTAAAGAATTACAGTAACAGAAAGGATGTAGTATCCGGGCGTATCGCCAGCTTCGTTTACATTACCGGTACTCTTATGCTTGCGGTTACGTTCCTGTCTATTTTGATCGCTATTTTGTGTTATTTGCCCCCTGCTGGCATTACATATGATGATAATGACAATGTCATGGCAGGGTGAGGGGAGGGGCAAAGCACCCACTCACCCTATTATTGTATCCCACGGCAGTCACAGTAGACGGGAACGTGCTCACAAGTACTGTAAACAAAGCAGGCGATAAGGCCGAATACTACATTCCTACCGAATTAAATTAATTATGACTTGTCCTTTTAACTTTGGACTGTTTGCCATTTACTGGTAGCCTACCCTTTTTAGAAACTCCTAAACTATCTATCTATCTAATTCAGACATGGGCATGATTATGATTATTAATCAAAAAAATCATAATCAAAGGCTGTGATTACATAATCATAATCAAATCATAATCAAAAGTTAAGCATCAGGTATAATCATAATCAAATCATAATCAAAAGTTAAGCAACAGGTATAATCATAATCAAATCATAATCAAATATGAAGCTGCAGCTTTAATCATAATCAAATCATAATCATATTTTTCTTCATAATAATCAATGATTAAAATGTGATTATTGTGATTATTTCATTGTATTTTCCATGTAGCAATTCTATTTCTCCTAAATAAATTAGCCAATTTCATATATATATGTTCCAGGTCCAAGCATGTTTGCAAAGCATGACACTAACTAACATGTTTGTCTCCCTTGATATATCAGTCAAATAGGCCTACACACAAAGCATATACAGTACAGTACATGTTCCAGCATGCTTGACACACATGGCATATAAAGAAGCAAAATGCACCAATTAGATGTGGTTTCCTTTAAGCTAGTGTCAATTGCAATAAAAAACACTGTTGACTAATGTATAACTGAACACAAAAATTACCTTAATAATAATCATTACTGTGCACAAATAATCACAATAAAATGTGATTATAATCATAATCATAATCAAGCAATAATAGAAAAAATCTAATCATAATCAAAAATACGTAAAGTGAAATAATCATAATCAAATCATAATCATAAAAAGGAAAAAACAAGTAATCATAATATAATCATAATCAACAATTATTCCGGATGATAATCAAAATCAAATCATAATCATTTTTTATAATCATGCCCATGTCTTTTTTTTTTTTTTTTTTTTTTTCTATATTCCAACTTACTTCCTCTCGGGCATAGGCTGAGAGCCTTAACATTCACCGCTTTACAATGAACAGTGAAGCCCGTGAGGTCTTGTTCCAGTCTAGGGAGTGAGACATGTGAAGCACGTAGAGTACAACGAGCACCTGCCATCTTGCCTTCACATGAGGCACGGTGCTCACTCATGGCCCGAAACGACCCCATCTCTGAAGCCACCTCGTTCCCGTGCTTCACTGTCTCACCCCCTACACTCGGACTCTCACACATACACACACACAACGCCACCTGTTGAGCAGATAACTCACCTGCTATCTATATGCTCAGGCCCAATCCCCACTAGTCCTATTTTTTTTTGTCCTCATTTTATTTGTTTTTTATTTATTTTTATTTTTTTTCTTGGGGGTGGCCGACTCAAGACAGAGCAAGAACAGGAAAACACAAGACAAAACAGCGAACAAACGCAGACAAAACACAAAATTCACACACATCTAGGTCACCCGGGAGAAGACCCAGAGACCAAGGTCACCAAGGTCCCTCCAGCACTCCCCCGGCCCCCGACCACCCGGAGAGGCTCCGATCTCGGCAGGCAGACATGTACCGGAGCCAAAGCCACAAGCCCGCCCACCACACTTCCAGGCGCACCCTTCATATTAATCATCTCCCCGGGCCAGGCGCCTGATGGACTATTATCTAGTCCAACTTGCGCCCGACCCCTTCCCCCAAATGACCACGTGTTCACTCAACTATTCACAAGCATTCTCCATTCATTCCTGTTTATTACCACTTCCTTTGCCTGCTCTATAGTCATTCCTCTATCATCCAAAGCTTGACTTACAGTCTCTCCATCTCAATGGGGGTCTTCCTGCCCTTTTATCTCCCCTTGTATCTGACTCATATATTCTCTTTGTAAGCCTTTCATCTCCCATTCGTTCAACATGACCATACCAGCTCAGCACCCTTTTGTCCACTCTGGCTGACAAATGTTCCTACTGCCCCACTCTCCTACGTATCTCTTCATTCCTCAATCCGTCTCTACGAATAACTCCACATACTCCTCAAGCAGCTCATCTCCATCACATCCAGCTTTCTTCTCTCCTTTTTCTTCAGAGCCCATGTCTCAGCCCCATACATCACTGTTGGCACAACAATTCCTTGATACATTGCACTTTTTACTTTCATTCCGAGATTTCTCGTCTTCCACATACTTCCCATTGCTCCGAAAACTTTCCTTCCTTCACACACTCTCTGTTTTACCTCCACTTCCATACCACCACTCCTGCTTATCGTTCCTCCTAGATATTTAAAACACTCTACTTGTTCCAATATTTCCCCATCCAGCCTCACATCTAGATTCACCCTATGATCACTCCTAAACTGGCTAATATTATTGTAAAATGTTCAGTAATGAGATTTATTACAATAAAACTGATAAACATGGCTTCAAATAGGGATGGATGTAGTTTTCGGACGTACGGTCGTCATGATTACATAGGGCGATCGCCGCGGTTAACTTCGCGTCTATTGGCGGGTGCCCAACCCCGAAAGGGGTTGAAATAGGGGAGCTATCCCCTCGCCAAAGGCGGCTTTCTAGGGCCTTTCCTAGCTGATCCTGAGAGGATTGGGTTCTAGTCATGTGGTGATGGGCTGGTCTATCAGAGTGAGAGCTGAGCGATCTCTGCCATACCCATAGCTTACTCTGGCTGTTCCTTTAACTTATATATTTTCTAGATCTCAAGTGACGGCGTCTCTTCCGTGGATTGATCTCCCAATCTACCAAGATTGGAAGCCAAAGAGTCACATTTTTCCCTTGCCCCTCAACTTTCTCTTCATAATTGCTGAGGGGCACAGGGCCCTGGGTGGTGCTTTGGTTTCCCGGGCGTTTCCGCACCCTCCTCAGCTCCCCGCCATGGAGTGGCTTCGGTCACCCAGGCTTTATTGTGGTCGGCAGGGATGGTTCTGTGGGGGCGCTCGGTTATGGCCTTGGAATTGCTCGGGGCCTTGGGGCTGTTCGGCCAGGCAGCTTGGGGAACAACAACAACAACAACAACTTGCGTCTATTTTTTACGGCAATTTTTTTCGGTTATTTGCCCCCTGCTGGCAATATATATGATGATGACAATATGTAATTTCTTACAGTAGATCCTCTGGAAAAAGGCAAACTATGCCTGTGTATCCAGCTCAATACCAGTACTTGCACTGCTGCGGTCGTTCACGGTGTTGGCGGCGGCGGCAACAGACGCAACATTTTTACTATTCTGTATTTTTGTTTTATAATCAAACTTCAAATCTTGTCTTCCCCATGCTTTATCAAGATTACTTTCAAACTCCCTTATTGATTCGGAATCGACTACATACTGGGGCAGTGCGTTCCACTCATTTACCACTCTATCACAAAATGAGTTCTTTGCCTTCTCAAGCCTATTTCTTTCTTTGTACATTTTCTTAGAGTGTCCTCTCGTTCTTGTTCCCTCCCGCATCAAGAAGATACCTTCACACACATCCTCATCGTACTTTCCTGACACTATCTTAAAAGTCTCTATCATATCCCCTCTCTTTCTCCTATATGCCAGTGTCGGAAGCCCCAGTGTCCTCAACCTCTGCTCATAGCCCGCATTCTTCAACGTTGGTACCAGCTTGCTAGCTCTCCTCTGCACTTTCTCCACTGCTTCTATATCCTTTACCATATATGGAGCCCACACCTGGTTCGCATATTCCAGGTGCGGCCTAACCAGCGCTGTATAGAGATTCCTGAAGATTTCTTCGTCAAGTGACACAAATGTCCTCCTTATCAGCCCTACAATTCTATTGGCTTTGTTTATCTTTTCCGCTAAATGTTCTGAGAAATTTAACTTATTGTCTATCACTACTCCTATATCCTTTTCTGCAATCACTTCCTCCATCGCTTCATACATACTGTATCCTACCTTGTCTATCTTGCTGGTCCCAATCCGCATGTACTTGCATTTTTTTGGATGAAAAGGCATTAACCAATGCTCAGACCATCCCTTCATGCCCTCCACATCTCCTTGAAGCAAACCCATATCTTCCTTACTCCTCACTCTTCTATACAGCTTAGTGTCATCCGCATACAGGTATACCTCACTTCCATTAGTTATAACTTCAGGTAAGTCGTTGATAAATATAACGAACAGCAGTGGTCCCAACACAGATCCCTGAGGTACCCCACTTGTAATTTCCCTCCACCCCGAGCCTATTCCATTCACCAGTACCCTCTGTCTCCGATCTTTCAGGAAGGCTTCTATCCATTTCACACATTTCTCCCCTATATTATAGCTTCTAACTTTCTCTATTAACCTTTAATGTGGGACCTTATCGAAGGCCTTCATAAAATCGCAATATACCACGTCTATTACATCACCATCTTCTAGAATTTGCATCCAATCATCTACCACCTTAATTAGCTGCAGTACCGTCGACCTCCCCGGCAAGAATCCGAACTGTCTCCCACTGAAAAGTTGGTTTGACTTCATATGATCCATTATTCCTTCTCTAATTACCGTTTCCATTAGTTTACACACAACACTTGTCAAACTGACTGGTCTATAATTCCCTGGGTCATTTCTCTTTCCCTTCTTAAATATAGCTGTTATGTTCGCCTCTCTCCAGTCCATCGGGATTTGTCCTGTATTAAACGATACCTCAAATAACATTTTCAAAGGCTCTACTAACATCTCCCCTCCTTCCTTTATGATTCTTGGGTGAATCCCATCCGGTCCCGGTGACTTACTTCTGTTCATTTTTTCTATAGCCCTTCTTATTCTAGCATGGGAAAACTCTATTAGTTCTAGTGCCGGTGCCTGTTTGATGGGCATAGTAGGCACTGCATGCTCCGACTCCACTGTTAGTACCCCCCCCCCAAAGTATTTCCCCAGCACCTCTGCTTTCTCCTTATCAGTCTCCGCTCTACTCCCACCATTCAACCCCCCTACCAGTTCTGAAATCCCTACTCATGGGGGGGGGGGGAAGTGAGGGTGGATAAAGCCCTCCCTCAACATATTATTGTATCCAAAGGCAGTCAAAATAGACAGGAACATGATGGCAAGCGTCCGACGCCGCTCCGCGTAGTATAAACAAGGCTGGCGGTACGCCCGAATTCTACATTCTACCCTTGAAATATTACAGTATAAAATCTAAGAATACAAATAATATTCACTTTATCTCACAAAATATAGATGCTAACAAGAATAAAGTAGGCTATAGCGTATGTATTGTCGTCTCACTGAATCAGTCCATTTTACAAATTTTGTTTTCCAGTAATGCTAGGCTATTTATAAGAATATTGATTTTACACACAAAATAAATGCTTTGTCATAGGCTAGTAGGTAAAATCGACACAGTCAAAAGTAGACCAAGTTACGGTACTATATAGGCCTAGTCCATAATTACCATGGGCTGAACTTAACGGATACCGTTCCAATGATATTAGCCTACCAATGTTTTCTAGGTTCTTGATGCTAGTATTTTAATATAGGATAGTAAGCCTGATAATGAAGGAGACTTACGCTGCGATATTTGAACGTCGCGGTCACAACCGTTATGTGTCTAGTTTGACCGTTTTTTTCCCAAATTATCCCACAGCTAGCAGTTATTTACCTCCTGCTGGCAATACAGTATATATGATGATGACAATAAGTCCTGCGGGGGTAGATCATGAGAGGAGGGGGTGTCGTTACCGAGAGCGTGCAAGCCATGGCAAAAGGCTCCTTCAATAATACCGCAAGCTTAATAGTAGCCTAGTATTCACTATTCAGTATCATTGCCTAATAGCCTATCTATAATGCCCGGCCGGCGTATCAATGGTGAAGAGTTTAGCCTACTTGTTACATAACTTGTATTAACCTAGCCCTACCTATAACATATTTTGTATGAAATAAGGTTTTAATTTAGAACCGAGGTCCTAATATGAGACCCATCGATTATTATTTAGGTTATAGATTTTGTCATTCATACCCATAGCCTACCCGGTACCGATAATTCATTGCTATAAATGTCATTACCGGTACCATAAGAAATGCAATAATGCATTATATGGGCACTATAAAAAAATAAATAAACACTGTAAGAAACAAAAACTCTCCAGTAATTCTCCCTATCGACAGCGGAGATTGTGGGGTAAAACTAATAAGCCGTCCTACTGGCAAAACAAGATACTGATTAGTCTGATTTCAATAGGTCACTGAGGATTGAGGGGAGCAGAGCCACCCTCAATCCATTCTATATTGCTCTGCAGCCATGATTAGGGCTTAAATCCTTCCCCACTAGTGGCAGGTGCAATCAGGCGTGTGTTTAACTGTTAAGATTGTTGAACAGCCTGATGGGTAAAAACTAAAATGCGACTGTCGGACGGTCCTCAGGATATAAAATCATGACAGGTCCTAGATTTTTACCAAAAAAAACTTTGCCCTTAAGCAAATATTGCAAGTTCTTAATAATAAGGCCTAGGGTACCTACTAATAGAAGGTTGTCAAACCGGAGCAATTATGTTTACAGACTTGACGTATGGAAAGCGAGAGAATGACTAAGAGGGTGTACGAGAGCGAGGTGGAGGGACAGAGAGGGAGAGGTAGACCGAAGGAGAGGTGGAAGGATGGAGTGAGGGGAGAGGTGGAAGGATGGAGTGAGGAAGTATATGAACGAAGGCAGTGCTAGTTGGGGGGAGGGGCGTCGTCTGACTGGGGACAGAAGTGCATGGAGGCGGTTCGTTCGTGGCCACTCCTTCGGGGATCACGGCGTCGGGCAATAGATAGATAGACAGATAGATAGATAGATAGATAGACTTGACTCAGAATGAATATTAGAAGAAATACAAGAAAATTAGGTAAAGATTGTGTTAGCGGGCATACGCGTCGCCTTGTTTACATTAGTCTTACGCTCACGTCTAATTTTAGGCGTACTGTATATAGGCCTACTGTTTATTTTTATTTTTTTTTACAAAATTAGCCCATGGCTAGCTGTTATTTGCTCCCTACTGGCAGGTAATATATACCCGTATGATGATGTCAATAAATCATGAGGGTGAAGGGGTCATTGGGGCAAAGCCCCCCTAAACCCATCATTTTATCCCACTGCCAGATGTTGGGTAAATTGTTTTCTTACCAGCCGTGGGATAAAATAATAGTAGGTTGAGGGGGGCTATGTCCCCCTCACCATCACCCCCATGACTTATTGTCATTATCATTAGCAGGGGGCAAATAACAGCTGGTCGTGGGATAATGTCATAAAGAAAATGGGTACCGGTATTTTTTCCGATTGACACAAGCGCGAAATATCTAAATTTTTGGTGAAGGATGTAGTATCCGTGTGTACGCTCCGACGGTAGTCATGTTTACATAGGTCGATCGCTCGCGGTTAAGTTCCCGTCTATTTTTTCTATTATTTGCCCCGTGCTGGCAATAGGCTAGGCTATATATGATGATGACAATGTCATGGCGGGGTGAGACCGTGAGGGAAGGGGCAAAGCACCCCCTCAACCGATTATTGTATCCCACGGCAGTCAAAATAGACTGTAACATGATCGTGAGCGTCCGCGTAGTGTAAACAAGGCAGGCCGCGGGCGGTACACCCGGTAGCTACATTCTTGCCAATTTTTGTAATATACGGTAGGCCTATAAATTCTTTATGACTCGTACATCATTTCTATATATGTCAATACCTGCGGAAATTAAAAGCAAGAATGTCGTTACCGGGTGTACTGCCCGTCTTGTTTACACTACGCAGACGCTCGCGATCATCTTGTTATCTATTTTGACTGCCGTTGGATACAATAATAGGTTGAGGGGGGCTTTGCCCCCCTCACCCCCATAGATTATTGTAATCATCATATATATTGCCAACAGGGTGCAAATAACAGACAAAATAAACAGGAACTTGACCGCGAGCGATCGACCTATTTAAATATGACGACCGTCGGATCGTACACCCGGATACTACATCCTTCCCAAATTAGATTATATTTTATTGAACTGTGTTGGTTAAATAAGGATAAGGGAAAGATTTTTTTTCTTTTTTCCATTTTCCACCGTATTTTTAGTAGCCTATCTTGTCTTCCTCTAGCCTATATTAATGTTAAGATCAGCAGGGATCTGGGGGCAGCAACCCACAGATTAGGTTAGGTTCATGACAAATATATGAAAATTGTTGGGGTGATGGGGTATGTCCAAAACGAGACATTTCCACAACAAATAAAATTGTATAAATGACATGAAAAACAGTAGGAAAAACCATGTTTTGTTTGGAAAACTCGCGCACGTGTTAATCAGAAAATTTAAAAACAAAAATATATAGGCTAGGGTTATACTGTCAAATTAGGCTATTTGCGAACGTAGGCCTAACTTCGAGCGTACGACTTACGTGAACAAGGCGACGCATACGCCCGCTAACACAATCTTTACCGAAAAATAATATATAGCCTATGCCTAATAGCAGTCTAGGCTATTTAATCACTTTCAAAGTCCAAAGACATATGCAACTAGGCCTATGATGATACCTCCTAATATGAACTAGCCTAGGGCCTACAGGCCTAGGCCTAAACCATTAAATATAAATTTCTTGGTGTATCGCTGAAAAGGGAGGGAAATGAGTGGAAGCTACCTATACTGCTGTTTGTGGATGATACAGTTCTGATGAGTGATTATGAATGGGAGTTGCAGGGTCTGGTAAATGAGTTTGGAACAGTGTGCGAAAAATTGAATTTGAAGGTAAATGCGGGGAAGAGCAAGGTTATGGTCTTCGAAAGGGGTGAAGTTACAGAGTGTGAGATGAAGCTGAACGGTCAGGCTATGGAGATCGTCAGCTCTTTTAAGTATCTGGGCAGTGTGTTGAGTAAAGATGGGACTATGGATGAAGAAGTGCGGAAGAGGGTACAACAGGGGAAGAGGGTTGTAGGAACGCTGAAAGCAGTAACAAGATATAGGGTGGTTAGTATGGAAGTGAAGAAGTCCTTGCATGACAGTGTGGTAATCCCGACACTGACTTACGGAAGTGAAGCATGGACGTTGGTTGAGAGACTCAGACCAAGAGTGAGAGCAGTGGAAATGAATTACTTAAGAAGTGTGTGCGGAGTTACATGGAGGGATAGACAGACTAATGAAGAAGTAAGAAGGTGTGGTGTGGAGGTAGATGTGCTGGAAAGTGTGAAAAGGAACAACTTGAGATGGTTCGGCCATATGGAACGTATGGAAAGCGAGAGAATGACTAAGAGGGTGTACGAGAGCGAGGTGGAGGGACAGAGAGGGAGAGGTAGACCGAAGGAGAGGTGGAAGGATGGAGTGAGGAAGTATATGAACGAAGGCGGTGCTGGTTGGGGGGAGGGGCGTCGACTGACTGGTGACAGAGGTGCATGGAGGCGGTTCGTTCGTGGCAACCCCTTCGGGGATCACGGCATCGGGCAATAGATAGATAGATAGATAGATAGATAGATAGATAGACTAGGCCTAATAGCAGCCTAGGCTATTTAATCACTTTCAAAATCCAAAGACATAGGCTAGGCCCCTGGCCTTGTCTAAGCGACTAGGCCTATGATGATACCTCCTAATATGAACTAGCCTAGGGCCTAAACCACTAAATAGCCTAGCCTATTTGCACATCACATTCAATAACATTGTTATTGATGTCATGTGTTAGGCTATACAGTAGGCTAGCCTAACTAAGTCTAGGCCTAAGCATAGCCTAACTAATTTGGCACACTGCTAGCTAGTAACTAGCCTACCCATATTATTTACATTAGACTAGGCTACTTCTACTTTAGCCTACTACTTACTGCCAGTGCCATTGGGTCCATGTTTTGGGGAGAATGTGCGAGTTGGTGACAATCTCTTCACCTATATCTGGGACTTCACATGCCTCTTGAGGAATGGCATCACTATCACTGGGCACTGTACAAGGATTCAGCTCTGGAACTGTGATAGGCTTGCTGGTTGTCGGCAATTTAACCGCGAAGCACTCAACTTGTTTAGTGCTGACTGGGATCGAGGTTCTGTTGGTTTACCCCAGTTATTCCAGGCAAAGTATTTTGGATCTCCTTTTTGGATCTCCCCACATATTGTACTGGTCAGGATCAAAATGTCTTGAACATAATCGTGATCTTCTGGTTACCTTCAGTTCATCTCTAATAACCCCCTTTTCTGTCGATACACCTCCTCTCCTGACAAGTCTTTTCCACCTTGCCAATGCAAAGGCGTCTTTGCGTGGCCATTTCACCCATGTTAAATTAGTCATCCATGGATATTTTCGCAAATTTCTAAGTTTGTCACTATGAGAAAAACACTCAGCTGATTCACAAATGAACACCATGTCTGTAGGTACATTCAAATGTCAATTACATGGATTATTTATGAGCACTGCCCACTCTTGAACCATGTCGCCAATTACCCACAGAGCACCGCGGTAAACACTGCGTTCAGCGCCTCTGTCGGCCATTTGGGTATTTACTGGTAGGGAGAATTAGATGTGGCTGGGGGAAGTTCAGAGAACTGCTGCCAATCCTGACCATGAAAAGAATGCCTCTCCCTCTGAAGGGAAAGGTGTATGCCTCATGTGTTAGAAGTGCAATGACGTATGCCTCAGAAACATGGGCCGTTAAAGTAGAGGATGTCAACAGAATGGAACGTAATGAGATGAGAATGGTGAGATGGATGTGTGGGGCCAGGCTGCAGGATAGAATAACAAATGTTGAGCTGAGGAGACGTTTAGGTATAAAGAGTATTAGCGAGGTGATGCGTACAAGTAGACTGTTATGGTATGGACATGTGGAGAGAATGGATCAACAAAATTGGGTGAAAAAATGCAGGTCTGTGATTGTGGAGTGAGCTGCACCAAGGCATGGACTGAGGAAGACCTGGGATCGGACTATACGTGCCGATCTCAAATCCAAGAACTTGACAAGTGAAGCAGCCCTTAACAGGGTTGCCTGGAATGCCGCCATTAGGACTGTAGGACAAGACACTGAAACTGCACGTATGTGGAACACTCAGTCTTAAAATTGTATGTATGTTATGTATGTAGCCTATATATTTACAAGTGTGCCTGTTTTGGTCTATCCATGTTATAGGAAATAATAGATAATGGTAATGATATGCAATTTTTAAGTTAAATGTTATGCCTAGCTCTGATGTTATTGATAGGAAAGGTATTTGATTGATTGAATTGTTAACAAAGAGAGGCGGAGGCATGGATTCATGAGGTATGGGTGAAAGTAGTGTTGGGGTGGGAAGATGTGCACCGGCTGACCGATGACAGAGGTGCATGATGGAGTGTGAAGTGTGCCTTGGGCATTGATTGTGGGGTGATTGAGTGGATAAAGAGAAATGCACTGAGGTGATACGGTTATGTTCAGAGAATGGAGGAAAAAAGAATGCCAAGAAAGATACAGTACATGCAAGTCAGATGAATGGTGCAACTGGTAGTGGTAGAACACCTATGGTATGGCAGAAGAAAGTGGCGTCCGGCAATTGATAGATTTTCGAGTCCTGGGTCTTGGTATGTCATCTGTAGTGGTCTTACAAGTCTAATCTGATCCTTTTTCTTGAACTCTTGCACATCATGCTGCCCGAGGTCAGCCTCTGAAAGTCTTCCAATGGACTGATCTGGAAAGAGAGTGGGAAAGTATGGTAAGTGATAGCATAGGGTGAATATAATTTTTGTTTATCCTTACATTTGCCTACCACTAATATTACAGTAGCTATTAAAATTATGGAATTTCTAAATTTGACATTATGCTGTGATAATTAAACTTATACTATATTTTTTGCACTAGTTTTGAAAAAAATAAAAAAATAAAAAAAACGTATCAAGCCAAATGCAGTACTGTACTAGCCAAATTCAGAAAATGTGTTTATGTCGAGTAACACAGATTTTCGAAAACGCAGTTTTGGCAACTTCATTGTCAAGTGCAAACCAATGATGCAGACATAACCAAACGTATATTACCAGTACCGTACATTTAGTTTTTGTCCTTAGGTATAACATGCAATTGTCACAAATATTTTAGATCTTTTAGTCTTGGTTCTTGGTATAGTTGGCAATCAAACTTTCTGTGTTTACTGTCACTGGGGTGTTTATGGGCTTCTTGGTTCAATGTTGTTTTAATACCACAAATGTTGTTGATATATTTGAAGATAAATATTGAATCTATATGCTCTAAAGATCATAAGAAAATTTGTTTTAACCCTCGGCAAAACCTAATAAAAAAGTATGGTACTAAAATGTCTTTTTCGTAACAAGGTTGTCAATACGGTACTTCCAGTTATCGATAGCTCTAAAGATCATATGAAAATATGTTAAACCCTCGGAAAAACCTAATATAAAAGTATGGTACTAAAATTTAATTTTCGTAACAAGGTTGTCAATACGGTACTTTCCCGTTATCAATGTACAATCAAAGCTGAAGATTGCAGAGTAAACACCGTAGATTTCATCGACTTTTCTTTCACCTTCATATAATCGACAGCCATTTTATTTTTCTATTTACTAAGGGATTAGTACTCAACCAGCGGGGGGGTGTGGGCGGCAGCCCCCTCCCATAATACTAGGTTAGGTTAGGTAAGGTTGTTAGGTTAGGCTAATATTTTTTCAAATCACTATCAGGGGAGGCTGTGTCTCAACATCGATCGATAGGCCTAATGGGGAATAGGTTTTCCCGAGATTTCTAATTAATTACAAACACTATATATTGATGCAAATGAACAATATATTTTATAAAAAACACTGAAAATTTGTGGTATTAAAATAAAAAAAAATCCGGCTTCTCTCATGGATAAAATAATCTATATAGCCTACACTCTTACACCAGTAATTGTATAAAATATGATAAAATCTAGTGCTATTGCTTACCTTTCATCACAACACAATACTGTACAGTACCGGGTAGTCTGTTTTTTTTTTTTTTTTTTTTTTTTTTTCTTAATTAGCAGGAAATTGTCTTATCTGTTATTACTTCTTCATATTTTGCAATTATTTTTCTTTATTGTATCGTATCTAATCATTGTCGATAGTATCAATTACTCGCTTTTGCGATTTCCTTAGTTTATTTGTTCAATAAATGTAGGTTATTTGTAGAGTAGTATTTGTTACGGGTCACTTGAAGCATAGCATAATAATAATAATAGTTCTTAAAGCTAGCGCATGCAGGATAGCCCAATAAGGCCTATTAGTCCTGTACTACTACCCCATCCCCTTGCTCATGAGGGACATTAACGACTCGGTGCTTGTGAAAAATCTTTGGGTAGGATGTAGTGAGCGGGCGTACCGACGGTACCGCCATGGCGCCATCTTTGTTTACATTACGCGTAATGGCGTCGGACCTTTCCCATCATGTTCCCGTCTATTTTAACCTAACCTAACCTAACCTAGTATTCATGTAGTAATGACAGGGGGCAAATAGCAGAAAATATAGCGTCGAAATAGACGGGAACGTAAGTGCGACCGCAGCGATCGCCCTATGTAAACAATAACGACCGTACGCCCGAACTCTACATCCATCCCAAATCTTTAATGCGCCGAGCGTGGGCGCGATCCTGTGACCTTCTGGGTGGAAGTCCAAGACGCTAGTCACTACACCAGCGTTATTTTCACATAGCGATTTTGATTAGTTCTTTTGCATTTATCTTGTGTCATCCCAGTTTTGGTTTGTTTATTTTGCAAGTTTTACATTATAATTTCCTAAAAGAACTTGCATTTTGTCTTTAGAATCCTATGTTGGATCATGGTTCATGTTCATTGCTTCCATATAGTAATTATATCAAAACAACAAACTTAAGAAAAAAGACAAGATGAAAGACCTTTCAGGACAAGCTAAAAACAAATCAATAAGCCTAGAGTGACATTGGCATTTTTAACATCAACATTCTTAGAAGACACTAGGACTAGGCTAATATTCTTGCAACTTGTTACCTATTGTAAGTTAGATAGGCCTATAGCCTAGCCTATATTATTCCCACATTGTACATAGGTACTTTGAGGAACCCGCCAAATGATGTTTGGCAAGACTGTAGTTACCGGGTGTACCGCCCGTCTTGTTTACACTACGCGGACGCTCAAATTCATGTACAGTTCCCGTCTATTTTGACTGCCTTTGGATACAAAAATACATTAACCTAACCTAACCTAACCTAACCTAGTATTATAGATTTATAAGTAGGCCCTATTTATTTTATTATAACCTAAGTATTTAAGCCTAGGCCCCTATAGATGATTTATTTTGTATGTCGGTAGTGGTACACTCGGTAACTACATCCATCCCGGATGTTTTTGAGCAGCATGGTGTGCGGGGTAACCGGGGTTCAAGATAGCCTAGCGGTACGGACGGTCAAGTTGCTCCATGAGCCAGTCGTAGCTATGCTCGGCTTGAACGGGTCCCTGAGGCAGACCAACCCTGGCAACCCAATGAGTTACCCTCTCATTGCTAGCACGCGCTCGCTGTGTGAACCCATCCAGAACCTTTACAATGTGCTCCGGAGTATAAGGCATACGACGTGGTCGACGGGCAGGAACAGTCGTCGCAGTCTTCTTGGCAACAACTGGCTGGCTTGGACCATTGGACACTTTTGGAGTGACCGTCACAGGTTTATTCACAACCACTAGCTGGGTTGGACCGTTGGACATCTGTGGTGCAACTGTCACGGGCTTATTCACGATCACTGGCTGGAAAGCCACAGCGGCCCCTACTTCAAGCCAAACAAATGGCTTATAAATGCTGGACCATTTTGGAGAGAGTGTCATAGGCTGGCGTGGCTGGGTACGTCCAGGAGGGTCAGCAAGCTTCACCATCTTACGGGGAGGACCTTCCGTGCCTGAATTTTGGAAAGTAATTTTCTTAGGGGCAGTAACCACCTCAGGGTTGATGGTCAACACCCTCTTGATGTAGGCGTCACTGTAAGTCATCTCGGTTTTGTTGATGTGAAGGGACAATTCCCCGAAAAAGTCTAGGCTAGGCTAGGCCTATTATAAGCTAAATTACAAATGGCAGATTATCACTGATAACCTATTAATGTAATTAATTAACTTCTCTAGGCTATTTATCACCCTTAACTTAAGTATAGTACGTATAAATAACTTTGGCCTATACCCAATTTAAGGCGCAGGAGACAACTTTATCAAGATGTTAACTCACTGAAGCTGCAACGCGAAATTGAGAAGTGTTTAATGATCTCGACTTTTCAAGGGGTCTGCTCCACCTTTTCACCAAATCAAAATATATAATCTGCTAGATTAGCTCTAAGATATCGATAGAATTTCGCTAGCTAGTATAAAAAATTGGACTATTGATTGATAAAAAGGCCAAAATATTTAGAATATGGAATAAAATGCACTATTTGTCTCAAATAATTGATGATGTATGCTAAAATAATGCTGCTAGATTGAGGTAAAATGTTCAATAGCTAAATTGGCAACACTGCTGAGGCGGGAAGAGCCCTGTAAAATGTTGAGACTTCGGCGCTTTAAAGTTTCGTTTCGACTACATAATGCTTGGCTTTGAAACTATTGATTGGGTTTCTATTGTATTGCATAGTATTGCCACTCACAATTAAGTATTGTTAGGTACCTATTATAGACTATTGTGTAAATTTAGCCTAGTGTATAATAAATTTGGCGAATAATATTACGTACCGAATAACACTATTTAGGCTATACAGTATATATTTGTTTTATAATTGCAATTGTAATTAGTTATAGAACTTTTACTATTAAGTAAAAAAACCAATGACAGTTAAACTAATAATTATAATATTAGTATAAACTACTGAACCAGCGTAGATGTTGATTTTCTTTAGTGTAAGAAAAAGAAGTTTTAGCGGTAACCGAGATATTTTATGAAATTTGTTTTTTTGTTATTTAGAGAACCCATACATGAATGTTTTCGATCAGAATGACGTGCAGGATTTTAGAGAGAATCAATAGAGTAAAAGAGACATCATATCGGGTTGTTTTCTTGGTTTTGTATATCTATATTTCTATAGCCAGTCACCGATTATGGTGATATGGCGATATAAGCGAAGATTTGATATAATTAAAACCTTTTAAATATGGATCATAGGAGGGGTGATGCTCAAGTAGCTTGAATAACTTCTATGATGCTTGTTTAAAAGGTTTTAATTATATCAAATCTTCGCTTAGACAACTAGCATTCTGGTCCTACTATTCCCATGAAGGTAACTTTCGTAATCATAATGTTAGCAAAGATGAGCTTGTCGCACTTAAAAATTTGTCAAAGGATCTATCTATCTATCTATTGCCTGACGCCGTGATCCCAGAAGGGGTGGCCACGAACGAACCGCCCCCATGCACCTCTGTCCCCAGTCAGTCGACGCCCCTCCCCCCAACCAGCACCGCCTTCGTTCATGTAGTTCCTCACTCCATCCTTCCACCTCATATTCGGTCTACCTCTCCCCCTCTGTCCCTCCACCTCGCTCTCGTACACCCTCTTAGTCATTCTCTCGCTTTCCATACGTTCCATATGGCCGAACCATCTCAAGTTGTTCCTTTTCACACTTTCCAGCACATCTACCTCCACACCACACCTCCTTCTTACTTCCTCATTAGTCTGTCTATCCCTCCATGTAACTCCGCACGCACTCCTTAAGTAATTCATTTCCACTGCTCTCACTCTTGGTCTGAGTCTCTCAACCAACGTCCATGCTTCGCTTCCGTAAGTCAGTGTCGGGATTACCACACTGTCATGCAAGGACTTCTTCACTTCCATACTGACCACCCTATTTCTTGTTACTGCTTTTAGCGTTCCTACAACCCTCTTCCCCTGTTGTACCCTCTCCCGCACCTCTTCATCCATAGTCCCATCTTTACTCAACACACTGCCCAGATACTTAAAAGAGTTGACGATCTCCATAGCCTGACCGTTCAGCTTCACCTCACACTCTGTGACTTCACCCCTTTCGAAGACCATAACCTTGCTCTTCCCCGTATTTACCTTCAAATTCCGTTTTTCGCACACTGTTCCAAACTCATTTACCAGACCCTGCAACTCCCATTCATTATCACTCATCAGAACTGTATCATCCGCAAACAGCAGTATAGGTAGCTTCCACTCAATTCCCTCCCTTTTCAGCGATACACCAACATCCACTGCTCTTGATAGTATTTCTTTCATAACTCCATCCATATATACAGTAAACAACCACGGGGACATCACACACCCCTGTTTCAAACCAACATTCAGGTCAAAGAACTCGCTCTGCTCACTCTCCACACGTACTGCCGCCTTTGCACCCTCATACATGCTCTTCACTGCTTTCAGCAACTTGCCCTCTACTCCGTATATTCTAAGTACTTTCCACAAACCTTCTCTATCCACTCTGTCCACTTGTCAAAGGATAATAACCTTATTATTACTAGGCCAGACAAAGGTCAGCGTGTTGTCTTACTTAATAAACCTGATTATGTACATAAGATGATAACTATTCTTAATGATGTCTCGAAGTTTAGAGAAATCACTAGTGATATTTTTGCTGTCATATTGAAATATGAGGATAAAATCAATAGATTCCTACATAAACTCAAGGACTCATGTGTGATAGACAATGATTTATTTTCATGGCTTTATGTATCAGGTTCGAAACCGGGTGTGATGTATGGCTTGCCAAAAGTTCATAAAAGTAACTGCCCCTTGCGTCCTATCCTCTCAGCTATCGGGACTTTCAATTATAATTGATCTAAATTTTTGGTTCCAATTCTTTCGCCTATTACTACTAACCAATTCACAGTTCCCAGCTCATTTGATTTCGTTAAAGAAATAACTGATCTAGAATTTAAGGATTGTTTTATGGCAAGCTTTGATATCACCTCCCTGTTTACGAACATACCATTAGCGGAAACTATAGACATTTGCATTAATAAGTTGTTTGATGATCTAGAACAAGTTCGTGGTTTTAGCAAAAAACAATTTAGGGAATTAATGGAGCTAGCAGTGGAAGATAATATTTTTCTTTTTGATAACATATATTATAAACAGCATGATGGTGTAGGAATGGGTTCCCCTTTAGGATGCTCCCTTGCTAATTTATTTTTGTGTCATTATGAATCCCAATGGCTTAATGATTGTCCCTTAGATTTTAAACCTTTGTTTTATCGTCGCTATATAGATGATACGTTACTTCTTTTTCGATCGAGTAATCATGTTCCCTGTTTTTTAATTATTTGAATGAGAAACACCGTAACATTAAGATCACCTCTGAAACCGAAGTAAATGGGATTATTTCGTGTTTAGACATTAATATAACTCGAAAATATTTAGGGTTTGAAACTTCACTATACCGTAAACCCACATTCACTGGCTTAACTACTAAATTTTCCTCATATATTCCCATAGCTTACAAGCGTAATTTGATCCTAACTCTCACCTATAGGGCCTATCATATTTGTTCTGATTATTTCAAATTTCATAAAGAGATGGAGTACCTTCGCGACCTCCTCTACAATAATGGGTTCCCCTATAGATTCACCGACACGTATGTTGGCAAAGCCCTGGGTAAAATCATGGAAGGAAACAAAGCTTCAGTTAGTACTGCTTCTAGAAATATTGTTTATTTCCCCATCATATTTACTGGCCCAAAAAGTTTCACACTACGAAAAAGGCTCACTTCCCTCCTTCGTGAATTTTATCCTCAAATTAATATCAGAATTATTTTTAAATCTAGCTGTTCAATAAGTAGTTTTTTTAGATATAAAGATAGGATTCCTGGGGACCTTGCCTCTTCCGTCATTTATCAATACACGTGTGATAGCTGTAAGGCTTCATATATAGGTAAGACAAAGAGACATTTGAGAACCAGGATTTCGGAACATCTAGGTAAATCAGTGAGAACTGGTTTTCCACTGTCAACGCCGGTTCACTCGGCAATTCGGGACCATGCTTTCAGCCATGACCACCCTATAAATAAGAATACATTTTCAGTCTTAGACAGTAGCGGTAGCGATGCGGACCTACTCATTCTGGAAAGCATTCACCAAGCAGTGGTACGTCCTCGTATAGGTGGTAATGAAACCTCTGTCCCCCTTCTTTGCTTTTAAGATTTTTTTGTGTTGAGGTTACTCAACGGACATTTGGCCGAACGGTTAGGTTAAGTTAGGTTAGGTTAAGTTAGGTTAGGTTAAGTTAAGTTAAGTTAAGTTAGGTTAGGTTAGGTTAGGTTAGGCTAGGCTAGGTAAGGTTAGGTTAGGTTAGGGTCTGTCGGCCAAATGTCCGTCGGCAATCCGTCCGGGAGCCGGTGAGATAGTGATCGAATGGGTATGGAAAATGTGCAAACTAGCATGGGAGAAGGGGAATTCACCCGATGACTGGAAGACTGGCATAATAGTCCCCCTATATAAGGGCAAAGGGGAAAGAGGAGTGTGTGGTAACCACCGAGGAATATGTCTTTCAAGCGTAGTAGGGAAGGTGTACAGTAGGGTAGTGATTGAGAGAGTGAGAGTGAGAACGGAGAAATGGATAGGCGACGAGCAGGGAGGTTTTAGGAAGGGAAGAGGATGTGTAGATCAGATTTTTACCCAGAATTGTGTTGTGGAGAAATATCTGGAGAAGAAATAAAAGGTGTATGTTGCATTTATGGACTTGGAGAAGGCCTATGATAGAGTGGATAGGGAAGGCATGTGGAAAGTACTTAGAACATACTGAGTAGATGGCAAGTTGCTGAAAGCAGTGAAGAGCATGTATGAGGGTGCAAAGGCGGCGGCAGTACGTGTGGAGAATGAGCAGAGCGAGTTCTTTGACCTGAGTGTTGGGTTGAAACAGGGGTGTGTGATGTCCCTGTGGT
This sequence comes from Paralithodes platypus, assembly GCA_032716605.1. Taxonomy (NCBI): domain Eukaryota; kingdom Metazoa; phylum Arthropoda; class Malacostraca; order Decapoda; family Lithodidae; genus Paralithodes; species Paralithodes platypus. Next base: position 1,674,038 of record CM064557.1, on the reverse strand, counting down.
TGTTTACTGTATATATGGATGGAGTCATGAAAGAAATACTAGGAAGAGCAGTGGATATTGGTCTATCTATCTATCTATTGCCTGACGCCGTGATCCCCGAAGGGGTGGCCACGAACGAACCGCCCCCATGCACCTGTCCCCAGTCAGTCGACGCCCCTCCCCCCAACCAGCACCGCCTTCGTTCATGTAGTTCCTCACTCCATCCTTCCACCTCATATTCGGTCTACCTCTCCCCCTCTGTCCCTCCACCTCGCTCTCGTACACCCTCTTAGTCATTCTCTCGCTTTCCATACGTTCCATATGGCCGAACCATCTCAAGTTGTTCCTTTTCACACTTTCCAGCACATCTACCTCCACACCACACCTCCTTCTTACTTCCTCATTAGTCTGTCTATCCCTCCATGTAACTCCGCACGCACTCCTTAAGTAATTCATTTCCACTGCTCTCACTCTTGGTCTGAGTCTCTCAACCAACGTCCATGCTTCGCTTCCGTAAGTCAGTGTCGGGATTACCACACTGTCATGCAAGGACTTCTTCACTTCCATACTGACCACCCTATTTCTTGTTACTGCTTTTAGCGTTCCTACAACCCTCTTCCCCTGTTGTACCCTCTCCCACACCTCTTCATCCATAGTCCCATCTTTACTCAACACACTGCCCAGATACTTAAAAGAGTTGACGATCTCCATAGCCTGACCGTTCAGCTTCACCTCACACTCTGTGACTTCACCCCTTTCGAAGACCATAACCTTGCTCTTCCCCGTATTTACCTTCAAATTCCGTTTTTCGCACACTGTTCCAAACTCATTTACCAGACCCTGCAACTCCCATTCATTATCACTCATCAGAACTGTATCATCCGCAAACAGCAGTATAGGTAGCTTCCACTCAATTCCCTCCCTTTTCAGCGATACACCAACATCCACTGCTCTTGATAGTATTTCTTTCATAACTCCATCCATATATACAGTAAACAACCACGGGGACATCACACACCCCTGTTTCAAACCAACATTCAGGTCAAAGAACTCGCTCTGCTCACTCTCCACACGTACTGCCGCCTTTGCACCCTCATACATGCTCTTCACTGCTTTCAGCAACTTGCCCTCTACTCCGTATATTCTAAGTACTTTCCACAAACCTTCTCTATCCACTCTGTCGTAGGCCTTCTCCAAGTCCATAAAGGCAACATACACCTTTTGTTTCTTCTCCAGATACTTCTCCACAACACAATTCAGGGTAAAAATCTGATCTACACATTCTCTTCCCTTCCTAAAACCTCCCTGCTCGTCGCCTATCCATTTCTCCGTTCTCACTCTCACTCTCTCAATCACTACCCTACTGTATACCTTCCCTACTACGCTTAGAAGACATATTCCTCGGTGGTTACCACACACTCCTCTTTCCCCTTTGCCCTTATATAGGGGGACTATTATGCCAGTCTTCCAGTCATCGGGTGCACTCCCCTTCTCCCATGCTAGTTTGCACATTTTCCATACCCATTCTATCACTATCTCACCACCATACCTCAACATTTCCCCACACACTCCATCTGTTCCTGGTGCTTTCCCCAACTTCACTCTTTTCATGGCTTCCCACACTTCTGACCTCCTGATCCCCACCTCCTCCTCCACTACTTCTCTTCTTCTCCCTCCCATACCATATCCAGCTATGTTTGCTGGCTCTTCATTCCTTTCATTTAGCAACTCACTGAAGTACTCCCTCCATCTTTCGACTCTCTCTTGCTTCTCGGCTAGCATTATCCCATTCTTATCTTTCACACTCTTACTGTTTCCCTTGCTACCTTCCCTAACTTTCTTGACTTCTTTCCAGAACAGTTTCTTACTCTCCCTCCATTTTACACTCAGATTCCTTCCAAATTCCTCATCTACTCTTCTCTTACTTTCCTTCACTACTCTCTTCACCACCCTCTTACTCTCCACGTACCTCGCTCGTTTCTGTCTCTCGGAATCTTCATTCCCTCTACTACCCAACCACTCTCTATATGCTTTCTTCTTTTCTTCCACAGCTATTCTTACCTCTTCTGTCCACCATGCTGTACCTTTCACTCCCCTCCCTCTTCTCCTCACTCCACACACCTCCTCACATGCTGCACAGATCTCATCCTTAAACACCTTGCTCATCTCCTCCACTTCCTCCATAACTTCCAGGTCGAACCCACCTAGTCGTCTTTCCACTGCTCTCCTGTACTCCTCCCTGACTTCCTCCTCCTGCAACCTCTCCACCCTCCTCACCATTCCACCCTTCTCTCGCCTCCCTCCCGCTCTCCTCACCCACTTCTTTTGTATCCTAACCTTAGCTACCACTACATAATGATCAGACAGACCCCCTCCAATACCCCTATACACCCTAGCATCCATCACAGATTTCTTCATTCGTTCATCCACACATACATAATCAATCAATGACTTTCGTTCCACCACTGTCTTATCCTTCATCGTCAACATCCGTTTCCACGTGTACCTGTGGATCATTCTGTGTCGGAAGAAGGTGTTGGCTATCCACAGCCTCCTCCCCACACATACGTCCACAAGTGCACTACCATTCCCATTCACCTCTGATGGTACCCCCCACCCTCCCACCACTCCCTCAACTTTCCTATCACCCACCTTACCATTCATATCCCCAATCAGAAATATTCTTTCGTTCTTGTCAAACTTCTCCAGGCACGCCTCCACATTCATCCAGAACTCCTCTTTCTTTCTTTCAAGTATATCCTCTGTCGGGGCATACACGCATACAATCACCCACGTTTGTATTCCTACTTTCATTCTCACCCACACAATCCTTGAACCCACAGACCCATACTCTCTTACACATTCCTTCCATTTGCTACTTACAAACAAACATGCACCTTCTCTCGCTGTTCCTTCACTCACTCCAGCACACACACCCATTCCACACTCCCACTCTCTCACATCTGAACCTTTCCATTTGGTCTCTGTCATTCCACATACATCCAGCCTGGCATTCACTAACACTTCCAGAACCTCTCTCTCTTTTGTGCCATCATTCATGCCACTAACATTCCACGTAGCCATTCTCAGAATGTCTGAAGGCATGTCCTTAGTCGGTCGTGGTTCGTCAACGTTGGTTCCGTCCGCATCCGAGGCTGTTCGTTCGTTTTTTTTTGCTTAGATATTTTTTCCGGGTGGGGGTCGCAAGCCCACCGACCCAACCTCTTTAGTCGCCTCTTACGACACGCAGAAGGCACGTGGGGCATATTCTATTCCCTAACCCCCAGGGGGGATATTGGTGTATCGCTGAAAAGGGAGGGAAATGAGTGGAAGCTGCCTATACTGCTGTTTGCGGATGATACAGTTCTGATGAGCGATAATGAATGGGAGTTGCAGGGTCCGGTAAATGAGTTTGGAACAGTGTGCGAAAAACGGAATTTGAAGGTAAATGCGGGGAAGAGCAAGGTTATGGTCTTCGAAAAGGGTGAAGTCACAGAGTGTGAGGTGAAGTTGAACGGTCAGGCTATGGAAATTGTCAGCTCATTTAAGTATCTGGGCAGTGTGTTGAGTAAAGATGGGACTATGGATGAAGAAGTGCGGGAGAGGGTGCAACAGGGGAAGAGAGTTGTAGGAACGTTGAAAGCAGTAACAAGAAATAGAGTGGTCAGTATGGAAGTGAAGAAGTCCTTGCATGACAGTGTGGTAATCCTGACACTAACTTACGGAAGCGAAGCATGGAAGTTCGGGAAGAGACTCAGACCAAGAGTGAGAGCGGTGGAAATTAGTTACTTGAGAAGTGCGTGCGGAGTTACATGGAGGGATAGACAGACGAATGAGGAAGTAACAAGGAGGTGTGGTGTGGAGGTAGATGTGCTGGAAAGTGTGAAAAGGAACAACTTGAGATGGTTCGGCCATATGGAGCGTATGGAAAGCGAGAGATTGACTAAGAGGGTGTCGAGAGTGAGGTGGAAGGACAGAGAGGGAGAGGTGCACCGAGGGAGAGGTGGAAGGATGGAGTGAGGAAGTATATGAATGAAGGCGGTGCTGGCTGGGAGGAGGGGCGTCGACTGACTGGGGACAGAGGTGCATGGGGGCAGTTCGTTCGTGGCCACACCTTCGGGGATCACGGCGTCAGGCAATAGATAGATAGATATATATATATGAATATGTTTCTAATCTCTCAGTGGGGTTCGAACCGCCGACCGTCTGGACGATAGCCGACGCTTTAATCAACTACACCACGGCATATATATATATCATACTGACCATTTGCAGAATGTTTGACGACATTTTTAAGCTTGTCTTGGGCAGATTTCTCAGCATCTTGGATTTGAACAGGCAGACTCATCGTTTTGTCTACCTGTTCTTCATCTGTCTAATCGTTCTGTCCACCTGTTAATTTTTCCACACGTTCTGTCCACCTGTTCATCTGTCCACCTGTTCATCTGTCCACTCGTTCTGTCCACCACCTCGCCTCTCCACCTATTCGTCTGTCCATTCGTTCTGTCCACCTCCTCCTCTATCCACCCGTTCATCTAGGTCCTCGTTTGTCCCCATCGTCACCTGAGCTCCCTCTTCTGGTTGGTGGAGTATAGTTGCTTCTGTCTCGTTTATATTCACACTCATAGCAGACACATTTCTTATAGGGTTCTCCATTACCTGTTTTAGTTTCCTCCATGAATAGTCTTTGTTTAATATTGTTTACGTTGATCAGCATCACTAACAACATCAGCGCTCCCACTAGAAGGGCGATTGTAAGGCTTCTGCATAGTAGCCACGTGCGGGCATGCGCGCGCGTCGGCTGCCTAGCCGTTTAGAAACCGGCTGGTGGCAGCCGGCCGGCCGGCTTTTCCTTAGTATATATCCTACGACAATGTAACTAATGTCTGGGATATTCTTATGTTGTTTCACAGCTTGTAGCTGCCCTTATTCTTAACCAACGCATCTTAGTATATTTTATTCTTGATAGTTGATTGTTTCATTATAATATATAAGATGTAAGTCTAGTGAGAGTGGGAGGAGACGAGCGGGAGAGAGAGACCGGCTGGGGGACGTTGCTTCGCGCGGAGAGTCTAGCTTGGGACGAGCCTGATGTTGCCACATGCATTTGATTGCAACGTTAGGCTTAGTTTCGACTCACGCACGGGGCAGAGGATTTTGACCCGGCAACTGTGTTGAGTGTTGCCAAGCATGGGATGTATTTTGCATGCCTAGGGTGGGGTCCAGACAGATTCAAGACTCAGAGCTCACCTCACTGTCGTACCCTTCGGACTCCCTTGATATCTATCCCTCTCAACCCCACTTAGAAACTTTCTCTCTTACTTTGTATACCTTCCTTCCACTACTTCACCAATCTATTTAATTATCCCATCCCCTTGATAGACCTTATATCTATTATTGTATTAACCCTCTCCGACATATGACGCGATTTTGAGCCTATTAGGGATACTTTAAATGCCTTAGTTACCATCAGTTACCATTAGTTACCATCAGGGGTATGTAGAAACCTTTAGTTTAGTTACTTCAACCTCTGCAGTTGTGTTTGAGTTAGCTGTGGGCAGAAAACTAATTTTGGAGAGGTAATTATAAGAGTGAGAGAACTCTATTTCTTATTGCTAATCTGGCAACCTCTGCATCATAGGAGTCTAAAAGGGTTAACGACGAGCTCTCAGATAACTAGATAGGATTTTGGGCCTTATGCAGAGATGTAATTGTTAATGAGACCTAGGAAGCTTTTTTGTTGTCTCATATTTGGTGGTTTCATGCTTGCTAGTGTGTTCTTGTGTCAGGTTAGCAGGGGCTAGACTGGAGGGGAGGCTTTTTGCGATCCTTTAAGTAAAGTCTGCTGGTGCGAGTCCTGTGGACCCGCACGACTTTACTAGGATACCCGTGGGAGTCTGGGGGCATTTTCTTGTCTGTGTCCCTGTGTGTCTAGTGTTGTGTTGTGTGAGGGCCCTTGCCTAGTCCACTCAGCACTGCGCTAGCACGTCTTGCTTTTGTTTTAGGGTCGCCAGGAGAGAGTCAGATACTTGGGATCTGAGTCTCTCAAGAGAGCACCCTTTCAATTAGAGTAATTTGGCGCACAGACTTGGGAACGTCCCTAGGCTAGAGCAGGTGGCTCAGCCCGGGTATCCGAAGCCTATATCCTTCCGGCTAGACCTCTGCCACCTGGCAGATTAACAGCTAGGGGTTTATCATCTCTGTATGCTTGTTATTGTGCCACAGATTACCGTTTTTGTGAGCATTGTGAGTCAGGGTGTGGCTTAGAGACTCTGTCCGAGCAGGCTTGCCTGACTAAGAGTGAGAAGCACACCTGTATGTGGTTATGTTGCGAGTTGCTGCCTTTATTTAATTATACCTATGCCATTATACACTGTATGGCCTATCACTAGTATTTATTCCTGCTTATGAGTTAAGAGTTCTCTAAATCCGTAACGTACTTTCTTTGCTAAGCATCAGATCCTACAGTAGCCGCATGCAGTTTAGAAAACCCCATCTTGTCTACCTGTACGATGTTTTGAGGACTGTTTGCTTTCACCTTCTTTCATGCAGGGGTGATTAGTTGTATTAATTAACGAAACGTTAAATGTACTTTCTTCTAGTTTGTTATTAAATTGTTTCTGCAATTTAATTCCGTCATCTATCTTTTCCTTGAAGCTTTAAGTCAACTTAATTGTGTGATCTTTTATATAGCCTGCTTGACTATCAGCAGTCTATAGTGCGTGCACCCTGTAACCGAGTCATAGGATACCTCGTTGTCCAGGCAGGACTCTTGACGGTTTAGGGTGGTTTGTTGCCTGGGTTTATAGATAAGGGTTGGATCTAGCGTTTTCCGTTGTTGCTTGTTGCCGCATACCTAGTCCAATAGAAAGAGCCCAGTGTTTATATATCCCAGGACGTAACACGATGTGCACACGAAAATTTAGTCTAGGAAGCATTTTTCACGAACACTGCTTAACCTGCAGACCGTTTTCTGGCCCCCCTTCTCCCTAATGTTTAGCCCCACTAGTTTTGAGATTATAAGATGTTTGGCCCAATAGTTTTGCGATTTTAACACCTTTCGCCCCATTTCGTTGTCAATTTTAAGACCTTTCGTGCCATTTAGATGTAGATTATTACCTGGCGAGCGAAAGCGAGCCTGCAATTTTAAGAGGAATCGGCCTTCGGCCGGAACATTTTTCTACTGAAAAATTTACAAATTTATCTTGAAGGGTGGTCTAGAGGGTGTTTTTCTAAGCTTGATGGAGGTCTAGGGGCAAAACTAAAAAAAAAAAAAAATATGAATAAAATAATTAATAGACCAAACAAACGGCCAGCCTCCCCTTAATTCAATCTGTTTCACGAGAGGCACGTATATTTGTTTTCATTTACATTGTCCTCCATGTCATTCAAGTGTGTTCTTCTGTGGGTATTTACTACTTCGTTTTAAGGGGACATGGGCCGGTTTTCTGGACCACTTTCTCCCTCATGTTTAGCCCCATTAGTTTTCAGATGTTAAGATGTTTGCCCCATTAGTTAGTCGATTTTAAGACTTTTCGACCCATTTCTACGTCAATATTTAGACCTTTCGTGCTATTTAGGTGTCGATTTCTTCCCTGGCGAATGATAGTGAGCCTGTAATGTTGGAAGAACAAGCCTTTGGCCGGGACATTTTTCTACCGAAAAATTTACAAATTTATCTAGAAGGGGGATCTAATGGATGTTTTTTTTAAATTTGATGGAGGTCTAGGGAGGAAACTAGAAAAATAATGAATACATGCAAACATCGCCCAAAAAGTGAACCATCCCCCCTTAAAAGTGAACCATCCCCCCTTAAGCTTCCCCCTAGACGCCATTTACTAATTCGTTTTAACCCCTTCAGTACCGGTGCCGTCCTTTTAACTTTATTCTGACTACTATTAGACGTTTTTATTCTGTTTGAAAAATATATAAACGTTCTTAAGGGGAGATGGTTTACTTTGTGGGCGATTATTGCATGTATTCGTTATTTTTCTAGTTTCCTCCCTAGACCTTCATCAAATTTAAACAAAAATATCCATTAGATAATTTCTTGATTAATTTGTAAATTTTTCTTTAGAAAAATTTCCCAGCCGAAGGCCGGTTCTTCCAAAATTACAGGCTCACTTTCGTTCGCCAGGGAAAAAATCGACATCTAAATAGCACGAAAGGTCTAAATATTGACGAAGAAATGGGACGAAAGGTCTTAAAATAGACTAACTAATGGGGCAAACATCTTAACATCTGAAAACTAATAGGGTTAAGCATGAGGGAAAAAGTGGTCCAGAAAACCGGGCTATCCCCCCTTAAGTACACTCGGATGCCATAGTCTCTAGCCCACTCATAAATTTTCGTGGATTTCACCTATCTGCAATTATGGAAATATATCTCTGGAAACGAATTTATGACTATAAAGCCGGAGTCACACGAGCTGTTTTTCGAGCAATTTTTACGGGTAATTATGGTCTGGCAGCTTCAAATATTACACCTTATCAGAATTCAGCAGCCTAACACACTCTACCTTCAGTCTAGTTACCAATACCAGTGCAAAAAAGTTCTTAAATATAACGAGAAAAAACTTGCTCATGGAAAATTGACGGAAAAATCGCTCGTGTGACAGCGGCTTCATTGTCTATGCATCAAATACAAAACTATATACTATATACTATTTATTGAAAAACAAGTTCTATCCAAAAATAAATAGTTATTTATAATTGACCACTTGCGTGTTTCGTTCTATAAGGAAGTTGGAGCTGTAGATATTGATATTCAGCAGAATTACCTGTTAAAATGCGGTTGTAATACATTTATAAATACATAAAACCCAATTCAACATATTTTTTAGCCATTAGAAGCCTACATAATTATTGCAGTTCTATTTACTATCGATGTCTACAGCTCCAACTTCCTTATAGCCTGAAACTCGCAAGTGGTCAATTGCATATAGAAAATCATAGGGGCCCAGGAATTCATATGAGAGGGTATATAGAGACTATGGTATCCGAGTGTACATGTTTGGAAATAGAAAACACTGTATGGGGAGATTTCAACTTAAGGGATTTTTTATTTATTTTGCTGGACCCCCTTCTCCCTCATGTTTAGCCCCATTAGTTTTGACATTTTTTAGATGTTCGCCCCATTAGTTTGGCAATTTTAAGATCTTTCTCCTCATTTTTTGTTTCAATATTGAGGCTTTTTGTGTCATTTAGGTGTCAATTTTGTCATGACGAGCGATAGCGAGCCTGTAATTCAAGAGGAACCAGTCTTCAGCCAGGAAATTTTTCTATCAAAAAATGTACTAATTTATCTTGAAGGAGGGTCTTCGGGGTGTTGCATTAAAGCTTGATGGAGGTCTACGGATGAAACTAATAGATTATATAAAGATATATAAATTATCAAATTTATACGCCCATGCCCCCTTAATTAACTGTGTCTACGTAGCCAACCCTGTGGTTTATTTATGAATAGATTATGTGTGTGTGTATATGGCTGTGTGTGTGTGTGTGTGTGTGTGTGTGTGTTTGTGTGTGCGTGTGTAGCAAACCTTGCAAGAATAATGAAACAAAGGAACACCAACCATCCGTCTATTCTCTCAAGATATCTTCAGGGTAATACAAGAAAACAGCGGAAGACGGAGATTTAAGTAATCTTCCTAAGTCATATGTGAGATTTTTTTTTTTTTTTTTTTTTTTAAATCCAGCTTCTACCTCCGGACATAGGCTTAAAGGGAGTCACCGTCTTTTTTATATTTTTCTCTCCTTTTCTCGCTTTCCCTGGCTTGTATCCAATCGGCCTCATTCAGCCAACTGTTTTAAGACGTTTATCCCCATCCAGGTGTCGATTTCTTCCTGGCGAGCGATAGCCAGTCAGCATTGTTTGGAGAAATCCGGCTTCGCCGGAGAAATTTTTCTATTTAAAAATGTAAAAAGTTAGCTTGCTGTCAAAACAATAATATATACAGTATGTGCTGGCTCGTTACCGCTCGCCAGGAAAATATTGACACCTGGATGGGGGTAAACATCTTAAAACAGTAGGCTGAATGGGGCCGAATGGATACAAGCCAAGGAGAGAGTGAGAGAAAGAGAAAAAAAGTGAGGTGGGCTCCCTTAATATTTGCAAAATTGTCTAAATATACCTAGAATATAATGAAAAAGACGTCGCCGGTACAAAAGGGGTTAATGGAAAATATGAAACTACTATGTGTCTACATTATATTAATCCTTTGAGGATTATGACGCATTTTGACCGTTTATTTTGGCTATTATTAGACGACTTTATCAAGGAAAGGAGGGATCTGCGTGAGCCAAAAGGTTAATTGAGATCGACTTTACCCTTTTGAATACCAGACGTCTTTCCGAGGCTGTATAAAGTTGTCTAATAATAGCCTGAAGAGACTGCTAAAACGCATCAGGAGCCTCAAACGGTTAAGGCCAAGTTTTCGTAATTAACAACATAATTAACTACTAAATCTTCATAATAGCTGAGAAAACAAGATGGGAGCTCGTCAACTTATTTGCAGCAAAAAATAAAAATAAAATAAAAATAAAATAGAATAAAATAAAACAGACTATAAGAAATGTTGTGGCATGTATAACCCTCTCATTATTCAAGGTCGTGATATTTCTTTCTTTCCGGCATCCATTAGACGATTTTATTCAGCTAATGATAAAAGTCAGAGAGTTAATTGAGCCTTTGATTCCTAAAGGGCCTTCACAAACTAACCAAATTCGTCTAATAATGGCCACAACATAATGAATTAACGCGTCCTGAAAATGAAAGGGACATTTTCTGCCTCAATGATAATGATATACTGTATATCCATGTCCCGTTAATACAATATAATATTAACCTCTTGAGAATTATGACGCGTTTAGACACCATATTTTGGCTATCACTTGTCGATCTTATTCAGGTTAGGAAGGATCTGTTGAAGTCGGAGCCATAATTGAGTTAATTTTGACCCCCATCATTCTTAGATATCCTTTCTAAACTGCACAAGATCGTCTAATAAATAACCAAAATATAATAAAGAAACACGTACGTCCCTATATCCTGAAGGGTATATTAAGGGTATAAAAGAGCTATCTGCTTCCTGAGCCATCTTGGTCGCCTCATAGTAGAGTAAGGGAAGGGGTTTTCCAGGTGTACCCGTTCCGTGCCTGGCTTATGATATCAGCCCTCTTGCCTCCAGAGAGTCAGAGCGTTCATAACCTGTGGCAGTGTTAGTCGGGCAGAGCCTTCCCGGCAACGCATCTTGTTACATAGACTATACAAGCTATTATCAAGATGAGGCAATGTCTCCATGACATTGTTCATTATGACCCCTAGAGAGTACACGTCACAGTGGGACATGGCCGGGCCCCCCAGGTACAGTCCAAGGTCATAGTGCAGGTAGTCCTTATGACTGTCAACATCAGTATCCTGGAAATATTTTAAATAATCCGGGAGACTTTGGCCCACAGGGCTAGCCATTCCCAAGTCAATTATAAACGCCCGTGGACCATATAGATCAACTAGTATGTTGTCACACTTCAAATCGTTATGACTAATACCTTCCCCCTGCAGTTCACTCAGCGCCATGGCCACAGCTTTGAACACGCCCAAGGCCTGGTGGACAGTGACCAAGTTACCTTCCTCTAGTAGCTGGAGTAGCGAGGGGTATGGACAATAAGTCATAAGCAATCCTGGCATGTCACTAGCGACCATAATCACCCGTGGTGTTCCTCCCGCACCATCAGCCACCATCATCATAAAAGCTTCATACATAAAACTGCGGATCTGGCCTTGGCCTCCCTTGCCAATTTTCAAACATGACAGTTGACCTCTGTATTCTACGAGATCTACAACCCCATTACTGCCCTCCCCCAGCCTCCGAACAAACCCACAGTTATGCTGGATGCAGCCAAGCGGGGCAAGCTTGTTAGCAAAGCTAACAGTCATTTTGTTAATGTTATATAAACGTTAACAATGCCGCTTAATACGCTTATGTAGACTTTATATACCACTGCTATAACTTATAGGGTGATTAATTATTATGCAGAAAACTTATGTAATGTATTAAACAAGAGATAACAAATTCACGTCTACTCGTGCTTACCTGATGAATGAGAATACGAGTAGGCCTAACTGTGTTGTAGGCTATCGTGTAAGATCATTTTGTCGACATCCACCTTTGTAGAGCCTTTGTCATTCAAATTGATAGATTTTTAAAAGATTAAATTACTTATATTATGAATTTGTATAAAATTATACAAATAAACCTTTTATACTTATATAAATTCTTAAAACAAATATAAAATGTTATCTAAATACTTAAGTTAGTGATGATGGTTAGTTTTCTATAATCACGCTCCTATTAGAAAGAATGAAATTTAATGGGTAACTAATATATATTTCGTAAACTTTATCGAACCCACTATAGAAGGTTACTCTCTCTGTCTGTCTCTCTCTCTCTCTCTCTCTCTCTCTCTCTCTCTCTCTCTCTCTCTCTCTCTCTCTCTCTCTCATAGGATATACGGTGTAGTTAGTATATTTGAATGTTTTTATTTTGGCTGTTAAACTTGCTAAATATCAAAGTATACAGCTCCAACTTCCTTATAGCCTGAAACTCGCAACAGGTCAATAGGAACACAACGTATACTACTACTACCACTACTACTATCACTACTACTACTACTACTACTACTACTAATAATAATAATAATAGGCTAATAATAATAATAATAATAATGATAATAATAATAATAATAAATTGCAACACTACCGGTATCAACTATCTATATACATGTCGATCTATAATGCTTTCAAATATTTTAGAATTGTTTTTAAGTTAGGCTTTGGTATGTTAGATATAAAATTAACGTAACATATTCTAACACTGATCTAACTTTTCAACCATTACCAAATTCATAATACAAAATAATACGCGCGAAAGAGAGAGAGAATGTTGTGAGTAAGTGTGTTTATAGCCTATCTATATTTATACCTATCAATTCTGGTGCATATGTACAGTAGGTAGTGTATGTAACTCTCTCTCTCGCTCTCTCTCTCTCTCTCTCTCTATATATATATTTATATATATATATATATATATATATATATATATATATATATATATATATATATATATATATATATATATATATATATATATATATATATATATATATATATATATATATATATATATATATATATATATATATATTATATATATATATTATATATATATTATTATATATATATTATATATATATATATTTTATATATATATTTAATATATATATATATATATCACCTTCTCCTCCTACCAATACATTATTATTGGTTTCAGTCCCGAAGGGAAGAAGGAAAGCCTAATATTTAGTAGTGGCCCCGGAATAATTGACGATGCGCCTTAACGTAGGTAATGGCCAATCTTTGAACTAAAGCTTGTCTTTCAAACTTCCCGCCCGGGAGAGAACAAAATACGATTGCCATACATCGTGAGCGAAACGCTCTTAAAAAACCACTCACGGACTCGTCCTTATGATGTGGGTGTGGTACTGGAAAAAACTAGTAAAAAATAATAAAATACAAAAATAAACTTTGATCTTAGCATTGTGCTTCTCATACATCTGCTGTTTGGGTATGCTCCGCTTCACTCATCGAAGCGCTAGCTCGCCCTTAATCTGACATATCAAGACTCTCAAAATAAGCAGATGAATGGGAAGGGGATGGAAGGGAGGGCCAAAATCGTCAATGATTTCGGGGCCACTACTAAATATTAGGTTTTCCTTCTTCCCTTCGGGACTCAAACCTATAATTTATTAGTGGCCCCTTCATCATTGACGACGCGCCTGATATCTCAAGACTGGAGGGGGATATTCATCATGAACATCAAAAACCACTTAATAAATTACGGAGGTCTAAGGGTACACTTACTAAAAAGATCAGTTTAATAAAAAGAATAAAGTATTGTGCAGGCGGCGTTCCTTATAGGTAGCCTGCGGTGTTGTCACCTTTACGTTTGATAGAACAGTTGGTGAAACATAAACTATACAAATAGCCTATAATACAAAAATTTAAATAAATCAGTTGTTAATGCTGATAACAAGTTGGCCTATATATCTATGGCCTCAGGTACTATATTACAAAATATTCGTACTCTCTTTTAATCTTAATCCTTAAGATTAATGAGTATACTGTATATAGTGAACTCTATTGCATCCATAAAGTAAACATAATTTTTTTCCTGACTAGACTAACTTGTTTGAGTCTAAGGAATGGGTTATCACATGACCTTTCATTCTCGTCATATCTTGTATCACCTAAGAGGCAGGTCAGAGTCCTTAGCTAGGACATTATATTACAAACACCTTACATACTACACTATCTTTTCTAAAACAAAATGATGACACGATCACGACCTGCCTCGGAGTCAACAAGGGGGGTAGGGGGGAAAATGGGCTAGAAATGCCCCCATCAGTTTGACCCCTGGAAACGACTCCCCTAAATGCCCTGGACCACTACCTTCTACTCTTACTATAAATGTCTGCAACATTCGTGGCCTTTCCTCTAACTTCCACTCTGTGGAACATGGCCTCTCCTCTGCCAAGCCTGATCTTCTCTTTCTCACCGAAACTCAAGTGTCTGGGATTACTGACAGCAAACCCTTCTCTGTATCCTCTTACTATCTCTATCCTCAGTTTCAAGCCAAAGTTAGATGTTGCGTATATGTGCGCAACAATCTCTCTGTCTCTCGTGTTCCCAAGTTAGACTCTTCTGAATTCTCAACTCTCTGGCTAAAGCTTTCTTGTCATTCTCAAACTAAATATTTCTGCACTGTTTATCTCTTCCCTAATTCTACTGACTATCCAAAATTCTTTGACTATCTAACTCCTAAAGTGGAACACATTCTATCCATCTCTCGTTTTGCAGAAATCTCCATCCTAGGAGATTTCAACATTCACCACCACCAATGGCTCTCCTCTGTTTCCACTGACCAACCTGGTGAACATGCCTACATCTTTTCTGTCCTAAATGACCTAGAGCAGCTAGTCTACCAACCCACCAATATCCTGGATCGCTTTGGAGATCGGCCCAATATTCTTAACTTATTTCTAACCTCTAACCCTTCTGCTTATACTATAAATCTTTTCTCTCCTTTGGGCTCCTCTGTCCATAAACTAATATCTGTCACCTGTCCTATCTCTCCGGTACAGCCACCTGATCCTCCCAACCGGCGGCGCTTGTGGCACTTTGGCGCTGCTGACTGAAAGGCTCTTCGGCAGTACTTCTTTGATTTCCCATGGAATGACTTTTGCTTCCGTGGCCGGGGACCCTCGGAGAGTGCTGAACACATTACCGAGGTACCGGTAATCCTCTCGGGCATGGATGCATACATTCCATTTTCTTTCTCTAATGTCCAATGCAAAAAAAATCTTGGTTTACTCACGCTTGCTCTACTGCTGTCCGCAACAAGGAGGAAGCATTCAAACAGTACTGACGCCTTAAAACTCAAGAATCTCATTCTTCCTATGTTTCTGCCCGGAATCAAGCCAAATCTATTCTTCGACTTGCCAAGCACTCTTTCATCAATAATAAATGCACTGAACTATCCAACTCTAGCTCTTCCCAAGCTTTCAAGCATCTAGCCAAAAACCTCTCCAACAATTTCTCTTCCTCGTCTTTCCCTTCCCTTTTCCACTCTGATGGCACAACCATCACTTCTTCCTCTAACAAAACTGAACTGTTTGCTCAAACATTTGCTAGAAACTCCACCTTGGATGATTCCGGTGCTAATCCTCCCTCTCCACCCCCGTCTCTCCTACTTATGCCTAATATCCTAATCTCTTCTAAAGATTTTCTTTCTACCCTCTCTGGGCTTAATACTAAGAAGGCGTACGGTCCGGACGGTGTTCCTCCTGTTGTACTCATAAACTGTGCTTCCGTGCTGACCCCCTTGCCTAGGCAAACTCTTTCGTCTCTGTCTCTTCTCTAACGTCTTCCCTTCCTCCTGGAAGTTTGCTCTCATTCAACCTGTCCAAAAGAAGGGTGACCGCTCTCAACCCTCCAACTATCGTCCAATTGCTCTCATATCTTGTATCTCTAAAGTTTTTGAAACTATTCTTGCTTCCAAATTTCTTAAGCATTTCCCTTCTCATAATCTGCTCTCAGATCGCTAGTATGGCTTTCTTATGGGTTGCTCTACTGGTGATCTTCTTTCATATCTTACTAACTCTTGGTCATCCACCTTTTGGGACTTCGGTGAGACCTTTTCTATTGCACTAGACATATCGAAGGCCTTCGATAGAGTCTGGCATAAATCTTTAATTTCTAAACTACCCTCCTTCGGTTTCTATTCCTCCATCTGTGCCTTTGTCTCTAATTTTCTTTCCGGCCATTCCATAGCTGCGGTTATGGACGGCCATCGCTTACTTTCTCATCCTATCAACTCCGGTGTTCCTCGGGGCTCTGTCTTATCTCCTATTCTCTTTCTAATTTTCATAAATTATCTCCTCAACTGTACCTCCAGTCCCATCCATTCATACGCAAACGACTCTACCTTACACTACTCAATTAGTTTTTCCAGAACGCCCCAGCCAGCAATCCCTCAAAAACAAACGCAATGAAGCCATACAACAATTATCTTCTGATCTAACTACTATTTCCAAGTGGGGCAGATAAAACCTTGTTTCCTTTAACCCCTACTGTACCGGAGGATACAGTAATAAAAGTCCCCCCTGTCTCAAGCAATGTGGCCAAAATGGCAAGATAGAACAACCTCCCACCTCAAAAGAGGAAGGAATACTGCCTCTCCCAGCCTGCAGAGGGTTGGATATAAGCTGAGAAGTGTTGCCAACTCAAGAGCAGTGCTCAAAGGGTAGGTACTGCCTGATACTGGCAGTTACAAGATAAGTACATTACTGGTGGCTCCCTGCCGTCGCTGGGACTGGGGAGTGACTTATCTACTGACGGCTCCCTGCCCTCGCTGTTACAGAAGGGGTTAATGCTTCCAAAACCCAATTTCTCCATCTTACTACCCGTTCGGAACTCCCAGAGTAGTATCCCATATTCTATCCTTATTCTTCAACAATACAAAAATCAATCCTTCATCTTCTCTCAATATTCTTGGTGTCTCTTTTTCTTCTGTTCTCAATTGGAACGACCATATTACCAGTCTTTCTAAGGCAGCCTCCCAGAAGCTGGGTGTGCTCAACTGCCTCAAGGGGTTCTTTACCCCTGCACAGCTTCTTGCTCTGTACAGGGGCACAGTGCGTCCTTGTATTGAGTATTGTTCACATGTGTGGGGAGGATCCTCTCACACTGCACTCCTAGACAAAGTAGAGAGGAAGGCCATTCGTATAATTAATTCCCGTCCACTCACCAACTCTCTGCAATATCTCTCTCTTCGCCGCAATGTTGCATCTCTCTCGCTATTCTATCACTACTACAATAATCAGTGCTCCTTGGAGCTCTCCCAGTGTCTACGTAGGGTATGTGGTACCCGTCTTGCAACACAATCCCACCCCTACTCTGTGCAACTCTCCAACCCCAGAGTGAAACGCTACTCTGTCTTTCTTCTATTCAACAGCTTAGCTCTGGAACTCTCTCCCAGAATCAGTCTTTCCCTTCTCCTATAACTTAAATTACTTCAAAATCCGTGTGTCCAGGCATTTTGGCTCGAACGTCCCTTAATTTTGGCCCTGTCACTCTTTCAACTCTGGGGGAGACACTCGATACAGGCAGCTCAGCCATTTGTCTCCCTCACTCACATAGGCTAGATTTTTTTTTTTTTTTTTTTTTTTTTTTATCAGAGATAATGCAGGTCTTTGGAATCCTTATATTGTACTCACATGTAATCCACAGTGGGACAATATTTTCTATCAAATTTATAAAACCCGATATACCGAAAAATAAACCAAGTCTCATCACTCTCAGAGCTCCCTTAATTGGACGTCCTCACTGTTTACATACATCTTCATTATTAATTCCTCACTTATCAGGTGAGGAATTAAGAAGGCGTCTTGGGGATTAGGAGTATCAGTGAAGTGATGCGCATGAGGTGAGTTGGTTGGTTTGGACACATGGAAAGAATGGATGAACAGTGCTGGGTGAACGAATGCCGGTCTGAGAACGTGGGGGGAACTGTGCATAGGGGTAGACCTAGAAAGACATGGGATCAGATACTCCGGTACGATATCAAAATAAAGAACTTGACAACAGAGGCGGCCCTTGACAGGGCCGCCTGGAAAGCCGCCATTTAGGACGTGAGACTGTAACCACATTCGCTGTGGACAAAACAGTCTTTAACCCGTACAGCCCCAGCGACGCGCCTGACGCGTCGGCGATGTATGTAACGCACAGCCCCAGAGACGCGCCTGGCGCGTCACCCTAATTGCGCCGACCGTAACCTCAGGTGTAGTCACTCAAGAGGGCTCAGATTTGTATGGGAACTGTGTACGTATCCCACGCAACCGTGCCGATGGTTGAAAACTCTCAAAGTCCACGTGCGTGCGCGTGAGCGCGCAATAACCTGTTTTTTTGGGGGTAATTGCCTTCAATTTTTTACTCTTGTAAAATACGTTTTCGGGGGCTCTGTAGGACCATTCTTTAAGCTTTTTGAGCGGTTTTTCGTGGTTTTTCCTTCATTCCTAACCCATTCGCTATTGTTTCTGGAATAAAACCATTTTTTGAAAACCAGCCGGGTTCTGGTGAACAAACATTACAAAACTAGCCGGGGCTGGACGGGTTAAACTTGTATGTATGCATGTTATTTGCATAATATAATTGATATTTATTCTCTGCTGGTAACACAGAAGACGATTTCAATAAGTCACCGGGTGTGGGGGGGGGGGACGCCCCTATCTTGTATCCCACAGTGGAACTCCTCACTATTGGGGGCCATATCTTAAGGGGACATGGGCCAGTTTTCTGGACCACTTTCTCCCTCATGTTTAGCCCCATTAGTTTTCAATTGTTAAGATGATTGCCCCATTACTTAGTTGATTTCAAGACCTTTCGCCCCATTTCTTCGTCAATATTTAGACCTTTCGTGCTATTTAGGTGTCAATTTTTTCCCTAGCAAACGATAGTGAGCCTGTAATGTTGGAAGAACCGGCCTTCGGCCGGGAAATTTTTCTACCGAAAAATGTACAAACTAATCTAAAAGGGGGATCTAATGGATGTGTTTTTAAATTTGATGGAGGTCTAGGGAGGAAACTAGAAAAATAATTAATAGATGCAAAAATCGCCAAAAAAGGGAACCATCTCCCCTTAAGATCGTTGGATCCTGGGAACACATATCTTCCGATGGTTGTTACTAAATAAAACCACTGTATAATGTATATTGATGAAACTACCTAAACACATAGAAAAATTTCACGAGAAAAAAAGGTGGCCAATTTCCTTGATATTTTCCGCATTGCTGATCATTGGCAAGATCTGTATCATATAGCCATCAAAATAAAGAATCAGACCAAACAGATTGGACTTTTGGTTTATGTGAGCGTTACTATTGTTCTATACATTCTTCATATAATGTGGCTACTGTGAGCGTTACTATTGTTCTATATATTCTTCATATAATGTGGCTACTGTGAGCGTTACTATTGTTCTATACATTCTTCATATAATGTGGCTACTGTGAGCGTTACTATTGTTCTATACATTCTTCATGAAGGTGAAGGTATTGAGGGATAAGCATTTACAACGGCACTTCGTAGCTACATTCTACTTTTCGTATTTTTTCTGAAGCGTGTAGAGGGGGGAGAAAGGGTGTTGGAGAGAGAGGAAGCTGTTGGAGTGGCTTTGTTATGTGTGTTATTAGTCTGTATACGTCGTCGAAGTGTCCCCCGACTGGGTGCACGCAAGTGAAACATGCTAGGACGTACTACAACACCCACTAAATGTCCGCCTGGGCCGGGATCGAACCCAGGTCAAGCAGATTCACACTTGAGCGTACTCAAAACTCGACCGCCGCGGATCGTGTTGTGTAATGTGGCTACTGTGAGCGTGACTATTATGTTATACATTGTTCATATAATCCTAAAATTTAATCATATCATCTTCATATGTTTCTTCTTGTTTTTCTTGGCGAGCGATAGCGAGCCTGTAATATAATTCCTATATTACAGGCTCGCTATCGCTCGCCAAGAAAAACAAATTGGTACCGTACCTAAATGGCGCAAAAGATCTTAAAATGTATATTATGTTGGCGAAAGGTCTTAAAATCGCCAAGCTAATCGGGTGAACGTCTTAAAATGTCAATACTAACGGGGATAAGCATGAGGGAGAAGGGGGTCCATCCCCCTTATTGCAATGGTTTTGGTCTATTAATGTATATATTAATTTATTTTTTATTGTCCTCGCTAGACCTCCATCGAGCTTCAAAAACTAAAAAAAAAAAAACACCCCCTAGACCCCCCTTCAAGATAAATTTGTAAATTTTTCGGTAGAAAAATGTCCTGGCCGAAGGCTGGAAGTCGGCTCGCTATCGCTCGCCCAGATCAATTCGACACCTAAATGGCACGAAAGGTCTTAAAACTGACAACGAAATCTCGTCAAAAAGGGGTGAAAGGTGTAAAAATCGTCAAACTTATGGGCCGAACGTCTTATGATCTCAAAACAAATGGGGCTAAACATGAGGAAGAAAGGATGCCAGAATAACGGGTCTTAATTATTAACCTGTATCAATGTGTCTAATGTTAGTTTAAATTAACATGTATCATCATAATGCCTACAGCCACAACGTATTAAAGGGAGGTTTTTAGTTTGGTCTCTAGATATCCATCAAGCTTAAGATTACACCCTTTTGAGCCCCTTTCAAGATAAATTTGTACATTTTTCGGTAGAAAAATGTCCCAGCTGAAAGCCGGTTCCTCTTAAATTACAGGCTCGCTATCGCTCGCCAGGATAAAATCGACACCTAAATGGCACGAAAGGTCTTAAAATTGACAGAAATGGGTCGAAATCTTAAAATCGTCAAAATAATGGGGCGAACGTCTTAAAATTAGAAAAGCAATGGGGCTAAACATGAGGGAGAAAGGAGTCAAGAAAAAAATCCCTCAAGTGGAAATCTCCCCTTAAGTCTGTACATCTTTACAAAGTTAATATTATAATTATCCGTATATCCGTTATGTAATAAATTATGTCTTCGTATTTATATTGCTGGAATCTAACTTAGGTTGTAGAACATGTAGGTGCTTATGTTCTGGGTGTGGTGTCCCGAGTTCGAATCCCGGGAGGGCCATATGCTTTCATTAGTTTATTCAAGTACATTCGGGTTTGTAATTGATATTAATGTTAAGGGGAGGTTTTTAGTGTGTTTCCCAGACTTTCATCAAGCTTGAAATTACAGCTCCTTGACCCCCTTTCAGGATAAATTTGTAAATTTTTCGGTAGAAAAATGTCCCGGCTGAAGGCCGATTCCTCTTAAATTGCAGGCTCGCTATCGCTCGCCAGGAAAAAATCAACACCTAAATGGGACGAAAGGTCTTAAAATTTACATAAATTGGGTGAAAGTTCTTAAAATCGCCAAACTAAGGGGGCGAACGTCTTAAAATCTCAAAAGCAATGGGGCTAAACATGAGGGAAAAGGGGGTAAAGAAAAAAATCCCTTAAGTGGAAATCTCCCCGACCGGGGTGTTAGTTATTATCTATACATAATATTAATTACCCTTTGAGTATCATGACACGTTTTGAGTATCATGACGCGTTTTGAGTATCATGACGCGTTTTGAGTATCATGACGCGTTTTGAGTATCATGACGCGTTTTGAGTATCATGACGCGTTTTGAGTATCATGACGCGTTTTGAGTATCATGACGTGTTTTGAGTATCATGACGCGTTTTGAGTATCATGACGCGTTTTGAGTATCATGACGCGTTTTGAGTATCATGACGCGTTTTGAGTATCATGACGCGTTTTGAGTATCATGGCGCGTTTTGAGTATCATGCCGCGTTTTGAGTATCATGACGCGTTTTGAGTATCATGACGCGTTTTGAGTATCATGACGCGTTTTGAGTATCATGACGCGTTTTGAGTATCATGACGCGTTTTGAGTATCATGACGCGTTTTGAGTATCATGACGCGTTTTGAGTATCATGACGCGTTTTGAGTATCATGACGCGTTTTGAGTATCATGACGCGTTTTGAGTATCATGACGCGTTTTGAGTATCATGACGCGTTTTGAGTATCATGACGCGTTTTGAGTATCATGACGCGTTTTGAGTATCATGACGCGTTTTGAGTATCATGGCGCGTTTTGAGTATCATGACACGTTTTGAGTATCATGACGCGTTTTGAGTATCATGACGCGTTATGTGTATCATGACGCGTTTTGAGTATCATGACGCGTTTTGAGTATCATGACGCGTTTTGAGTATCATGACGCGTTTTGAGTATCATGACGCGTTTTGAGTATCATGACGCATTTTGAGTATCATGACGCGTTTTGAGTATCATGACGCGTTTTGAGTATCATGACGCGTTTTGAGTATCATGAAGCGTTTTGAGTATCATGACGCGTTTTGAGTATCATGACGCGTTTTGAGTATCATGGCGCGTTTTGAGTATCATGACGCGTTTTGATTATCATGCCGCGTTTTGAGTATCATGCCGCGTTTTGAGTATCATGACGCGTTTTGAGTATCATGACGCGTTTTGAGTATCATGACGCGTTTTGAGTATCATGACGCGTTTTGAGTATCATGACGCGTTTTGAGTATCATGACGCGTTTTGAGTATCATGACGCGTTATGAGTATCATGACGCGTTTTGAGTATCATGACGCGTTTTGAGTATCATGACGCGTTTTGAGTATCATGACGCGTTTTGAGTATCATGACGCGTTTTGAGTATCATGACGCGTTTTGAGTATCATGCCGCATTTTGAGTATCATGACGCGTTTTGAGTATCATGACGCGTTTTGAGTATCATGACGCGTTTTGAGTATCATGACGCGTTTTGAGTATCATGACGCGTTTTGAGTATCATGACGCGTTTTGAGTATCATGCCGCGTTTTGAGTATCATGACGCGTTTTGAGTATCATGACGCGTTTTGAGTATCATGACGCGTTTTGAGTATCATGCCGCGTTTTGAGTATTATGCCGCGTTTTGAGTATCATGATGCGTTTTGAGTATCATGAGGGGTTTCGAGTATTATGACGCGTTTCGAGTATCATGACGCGTTTTGAGTATCATGACGCGTTTTGAGTATCATGACGCGTTTTGAGTATCATGACGCGTTTTGAGTATCATGACGCGTTTTGAGTATCATGACGCCTTTTGAGTATCATGACGCCTTTTGAGTATCATGACGCGTTTTGAGTATCATGACGCGTTTTGAGTATCATGACGCGTTTTGAGTATCATGACGCGTTTTGAGTATCATGACGCGTTTTGAGTATCATGACGCGTTTTGAGTATCATGACGCGTTTTGAGTATCATGACGCGTTTTGAGTATCATGACGCGTTTTGAGTATCATGACGCGTTTTGAGTATCATGGCGCGTTTTGAGTATCATGGCGCGTTTTGAGTATCATGGCGCGTTTTGAGTATCATGGCGCGTTTTGAGTATCATGGCGCGTTTTGAGTATCATGGCGCGTTTTGAGTATCATGGCGCGTTTTGAGTATCATGGCGCGTTTTGAGTATCATGACGCGTTTTGAGTATCATGACGCGTTTTGAGTATCATGACGCGTTTTGAGTATCATGACGCGTTTTGAGTATCATGACGCGTTTTGAGTATCATGACGCGTTTTGGACAGTTTATTCTGTGTATCTTTAGACGACTTTATACAACTTAGGCAGGATATGTCGGAATTAAAAGGGTAAAGACCTGTTTTTTGTTATTTCTGTCCTTTTCTCTCTTTCTCTGGCTTGTATCCATTCGGCTCCATTCAGCCAACTATTTTAAGACGTTTATCCAGGTGTCGATTTCTTCCTGGCGAGCGATAGCGAGCCAGCATTATATGAAGAAATCTGGCTTCGCCGGAGAAATTTTCTATCAAAAAATTTACAAATTTAGCCTGCTGTCAAACAAAAATCAAAAATATGCTGGCTCGCTACTGCTCACCAGTAAAAAATTGACACCTGGATGGGGAAAAACATCTTAAAACAGTAGGCTGAATGGGGCCAAATGGATACAAGCCAGAGAAATATAGAAAAGGACAGAACAAAAACAGGTCACCCCCCTTAACTCTCTGACTTCTATATACCCTTCCTAATCTGAATAAAATCGTCTAATAATACCCAGAATACAATGTCAAAGCGCGTCATAATTCTCAAGTGGTTAATATTACTAGAAATCAGTTGGAATCAAGCCTATAATAATAATAATAATAATAATAATAATAATATTTATTCAGTTAGCAATTTACAGAGTTGGTACCACATAGTATGTTATAAATATGACATGTACCAGCCTTGCATAATTCCAACTAAGGATAGCCCAATAAGGCCGTTAGGCGTATTTCCATTGGGGTCCTTGTGGGATTAGGTTGGCTGGGGAAATGGGGAGGATAAAGAAATAGATACTTTAGAGAAAGTATTTCTAGGGGGTTATTTTAAGATACCTTACATCCTATAGTAAATATCAGTAATCCGTAATCAGTAATCATTTCAGTTTGGTTTGTCTATCTCTTATGTCGTATTTAGTAGTAGACATAAGCTTGGTGCTCCCTTCTCGCAGCTGTCCGGTTCAGGTGTTCCTTCAGGCTACGTCTGAAGGAATACAGTGTTCTCTTTTCACGGACTGACTGGGGTAGGTTGTTCCAGTCTTTGATGGCAGTGAAGAAGAATGTTTGCTTACCCTGTCCTTGGATTCTCGGGACCTTAAAATTAAACATCCTGTTTCTTGTATTATGTCCACTCCTCTCATTTGCTTTAACAAAATCATTCTTTAGATACTCTGGAGCTCTGTCATAGAAAATTTTGAAGGCATTAGTTAGCCTGATTAGTTTGGCCCTGTCAGAGACATTGAGCATACCTAGTGACTGAAGTTGTTCCTGGCCAACATGTGATCTGGGTCCTAGGTTCAGCATGAACCTAACCATTTTATTTTGAGTGACCTGAAGTTTGTGCTGTGCTGATTTAGATGATGCAGAGTACCAGGATGACACAGAATAGTCAAAATGACATTGAACAAGCGCTTGGCAGAGGGTCTTTTTGGTCGCCGCTGGCAAGCATCCCACCTGTCTATACAGGTATTTTATACGTGCTCTACACTTACTCAGGATAGATTCCAAAATTGTTTCACCTGACAAACTCGCGTCCAGTTTCAGTCCGAGATATTTAACTTGTGACACTGTTGTTATAGGAATATCATTACAGTTGACCGAGAAGCCCACAATGTCTTTCAGTTTGCGTTTTGTTCCACATAAGATGGCTTCCGTCTTGCCCAGGTGAAGAGATAGTCTATTGTCCACTAGCCATTCACTACATGATGCTAGTTCTTTGGAAAGTGAAGCGGCAATACTTATTGGGTCTTTTCCTGAAACCAGAAGCATGCTGTCGTCTGCATACAGTAATAATTTACATGAGACGCTCAGTTCCATGTCGTTCACATAACAGAGAAAGAGTAAGGGACCAAGGATGCTTCCCTGCGGGACCCCACAGTTAATTGGCATAGGATCAGATATATTATCATCAATTTTTACTCTTTGGGTTCTACCACTAAGATAAGATTTAAACCAGTTCACAGACCCTATGCCCATTGCTTGTAGTTTATTACATAGGATATCATGGTCTACTGTGTCAAACGCTTTTTGTAGATCAAGAAGAACCATACCGGTGTAGTTACCTTTAGACATTTCTTTACGAATGTGATCCGTTAAGTGGATGAGACAGGAGTCTGTCGAGTACATGCATCTGAAACCTGATTGAAACTTATAGAATAGATCATTTTGTTTGAGGTAGTGTTCAATTTGGGTGTATACCGCTCTTTCAAGGATTTTAGATACAATACATAATATGCTAACTGGTCTGTAGTTGCCAACTTCTAGTTTATTTCCTTTCTTGAATAGAGGGGTTACAATAGCTTCCTTCAGTTCAGCAAGTACTGTGTTGGTATTAATTGACAAGTTGTTGATGTGGGTTAGGGGGCCTGCTATACCAATGGCTCCATCTCGTAGAAATTTGTCAGGAATTTTGTCTGGTCCTGTGCTCTTATGTACATTTAGGTTAGACAGCTCGTCAAAAGTGTATTTTGGTATAACATTTTGCAATCTAAATGTGTTCGGGTGTATGTCTTTATCTCTGTAGAAATTACGAAAGGTGGCCGTTGTTGTCGTGTATTTATTGAGAGGTTGAGGTAGGTTCTGTGCAAGTGTGTTTGCTATGGAAGTGAAGAAGAAGTTGAAGTAGGTTGAAATTTGTCGTTTATCGTGGCAAACCTGATCATTGATGGTGAGAGCAATATTAGTGTTAGACGAATCCCTTGTCTTGTTGCTGTAGCCTGTTGTTTTTAGGTGCCTCCATAGTTTCTTTGGGTTATTCTGATATTCCTCTGCCTTATTGTGAAAATAATTATTTTTCGCTGATTTCATTTTCCTACTTAGTTTATTCCTGGCCCTGTTGAACTCATGTTTCAGACCTTGATCCTGCCTATGTTTCGCTAGCCTTTTTAACAGATTGTCTCTGCGTTCCAGATGGTGTAGTATGTCATTGTTGATCCATGGGTCTGACCTTGCTTTAATTCGTATGTCTTTCAGAGGAGCTAGGATGTTTGTGATGATGGTTCTGAAGCCAACCCATGCGTCATTAACGTTTGTACTTCCAAACACTTATTGTAGTTTCTTATGACCTTGTTTTGATAATCTTGTGATTCTCTAGGGTAATTTTTGTGGTTTCCGTGTGCAATATGTGATGAAGTGATCACTTATCCCAGTCTGTATAACCCCTGATTGGGATATTTTGTCCTCTCTGTTACAGTTTATGTGGTCTAATATTGTGGCAGTGTTCTCAGAGATACGTGTGGGGGTTGTGATGAGTTGTTTGTGATTGTGCATTGTCAGTATATGCCTATATTCTCGTACAAGCCTATCATTTCGTTGTTTGTAACACAGGTTAAAATCCCCTAGTATGATGGACTCATTCCGAGGGTCTAGCGATGACAAATTTCGTTGTAAAAATGGTAGGCCTACATCATCAAACAGCAACGCATCAACCCTCTCTTATGACTTGCCGTTGACAAAGTGGGCAGCGGTTTTCTGGGTATAACAATTCAAACGTTTTAAGGGGGGGTCACCGGCTTTGTTTATCTTTCTCTCCTTTTCTCTCTTTCCCTGGCTTGTATCCATTCGGCCCCAATCAGCCAACTGTTTTAAGATGTTTATCCCCATCCAGGTGTCGATTTCTTCCTGGGGAGCGATAGCGAGCCAGCATTGTATGGAGATATCCAGTTTCGCCGGAGACATTTTTCTATCGAAAAATTTACAAATTTAGCTTGCTGTCAAAACAAAATATATATATATGCTGGCTCGCTACCGCTCGCCAGAAAAATATTGACACCTGAATGCGGGTAAGCGTCTTATAACAGTAGGCTGAATGGGACCGAATGGATACAAGCCAAAGAGAGAGGGAAAGAAAGAGAAAAAAAGCGAGGTGGGCTCCCTTAATATTTATAGCCTGTATATTCAACCACTCAACACGGTGAAGCCAGGAGGGAGGTCTTATCCCAGAAGGCAGTGAAGGAGACATGGAGATAGTTTGAGATGCTAACTATAGTCTATTCGCTGTAAGTAGGCGATAAATTATGACCTCTAACCTCTGTAACTCAAAAAGGGCTGGAGCAAATTGGCTGTAAATTCCCGCATCTGTTCCTTGGCTGACTCTTCCCAAATGATAGAAATATTAGCTAGATTACTCATGTCGTTTTTGAGTTACAGAGGTTAGAGGTCATGATTCCTCGCCTACTTACAGCGAATAGACTATAGCATAATTATAATAACACAAATTATTACCATCTAACTGCCTTTTCCAATTTTGTACGTTACATATTTTCTTTAACAAAGCATATATATTTATACAATTAGTTATTATGTACATTGTAATTTGTCTAAAATTGCACTGTTATCACTGATCATATAATTATAATAATGAAACAATTTAATATTCTAATAAATTATTGTATAGAACTAAACAATTCCTAAACATAACAAGTAGTATTGTCGTCTACATCAATACCCTATGTGAATAATGGAAATATAACCTAAATTGATGTACTTACACATGTAAACTGTTATACTGTATATATATATATATATATATATATATATATATATATATATATATATATATATATATATATATATATATATATATATATATAGTACACTCGGATACCATAATCTTGGATAGGGTGTAAAACTGGAGCTTTTATGTTTGAAGACATGGGTGAATTTTAGAAGTAATACAAGCAAATTAACACCAAATGGTTCACGTTTTGGGCGATTTTTGCATGTATTCATTATTTTTCTAGTTTCCTCCCTAGACTTCCATCAAATTTAAAAAAAAAAAAAAAAAAACATTCATTAGATCCCTCTTCTAGATTGATTTGTACATGTTTTGGTAGAAAAATGTCCCAGCCAAAGGCCGGTTCTTCCAACATTACAGGCTCACTATCGTTCGCCAGGGAAAAAATCGACACCTAAATAGCACGAAAGGTCTATATATTGACGAAGAAATGGGTCGAAAATATCTTAAAATAAACTAACTAATGGGGCAAACATCTTAACATCTGAAAACTAATGGGGCGAAACATGAGGGAGAAAGTGGTCCAGAAAACCGGCCCTGTCCAGTGATGTTTGTTTGTTTCCTGATGAGGGCTACACGAAGCTATACCCTGTTCCACATAGATAGGCCAGACATCATGATGAGGGCTACACGAAGCTATACCCTGTTCCACATAGGTAGGCCAGACATCATGACCCTTATCCTCTATAACTAAAAATGGGCTAGAGCAAATGGGCTGTAGAAGTGCACACCTATTCCCTAGCTGACCCTTCCCAAATGGTGGATTTATTAGTTTGATTACTCTAGTCGATTGTGAGTTACAGAGATTCAAGGGTTTTGGCTTACTTAGTTGGAACAGGGCATAGTCGGGGATAAGAAAAGAAAACAAATATATATCAAATTTATGCGTTATCTCATACATACTGTATATACTGTATATACTGTATATATATATATATATATATATATATATATATATGTATAATATATTATATATATATATATATATATATTAATATACGTATATATATATAATATATATATATATATAATATATATATATATATATATATATACACGTATATATATATATATATATATATATTATATTATATATATATATATATATTTATATAATATATATATTTATTTATTTGTATTTATATATTTATTTACATATGTATTTACATAGTTGTATGTGTGTGTCTGTTTGTGTCTGTGTGAATACTTGCTTATACATTATTGTTATTGCCCATATTAAATATATCTCCACTACTATCCTCAATTTATTCGTCAACCCCCCCCCCCCCCACCCCCCCTTACTTATCGTGACATTCTCCTCATAATCTTCCTCCTTCTCCTACTCCTCCTCCTTGTCCCCCTCCATCCACTCTTCCTCAGTCTTCTACTCCTCCTCTTCCTCTTCCTCCTCCTCATCCTGGGTGGGGAGGATCCTTCTGCTTTAATATCCTTTTCTTTACCTATAGTAGTTAGTAGCTTAGCAGTGTAGATATCCAAACTGCCCCGAAAAAAAAAACAATAGATCTGTTGCAGTTTGTACAGTAAGTCACTTGTATTCCTCCTCCTCCATCCATTCCTCCTTTTCCTCCTAACCCTCCTTCCATGCCTTCTCCTCCTCCTCCTCCTCCTTCCATTCCTCCTCCTCCTCCTCCTCCTTCCATTCCTCCTCCTCCTCCTCCTCTTCTTCTTTCTTCTTACTCTTTCCTCCTCTTCTTTCTTGTTATTCTCCTCCTCCGTCCCCTCCCACTCCCCCTTCTGCTCCTCCGTCTCCTCCTCCTTCCATTCCTCCTCCTCCTCCTCCTCCTCCTCCTCCTCTAGGTATCCTCGGATACCTAAATGAGAAAGCAAACTATTCGATGAATGGCACTCAGCTTAAGAATGTAAACAGAGAAACTGATCTGGGAGTAACAATATCGAGTAACCTAAAACCGAGTCAACAATGTTCAGAAGTTGTTAAGAAGGCAAACAAAATAATTGGCTTTATAGGCAGGTCATTTGAGCATAAATCCAAAGAAGTTATCCTAACCCTTTACAATTCCTTAGTCCGCCCTCTTCTGGAATACTGCGTTCAATCCTGGTGCCCTTATTACCAAAAAGATAAACAAGCTAGAACGAGTTCAACGTAGAGTTACCAAAATGATACCTAGCCTAAAGAACAAACCATACGAAGAGCGTCTTAGAGAATTAATCTATTCCTTTAACCCAGCGCAGATTAAGAGGCGACTTAATTCAAGTGTTCAAAATCATCAAAGGCATCGACAATATGAACTGTAGTAAGTACTTCACTATCGACCAATCTAATTACACGCGGGGAAACGGTTGCAAAATTATTGGTAAATCTTTTAACTCGCACGAATCTAAGAATTTCTTCTTCAATCGAGTTGTCAACTTGTGGAATGGGCTTCCCCGAGACGTTATAGACTGCAGCACCGTTGATTCATTTAAATTCCGCCTAGACAAATATCTCGCATCAAACCCGCGACTGACTGCGTTTGTAAATGAATAACTTTATCCTCCCCTCAGTTACTAACCCATATGTCCCCTACTAACTTCCTAGTCCTGCCACGTTAGTGGCAGGGCAGTAGTTCCCTTTCCAATGTTCCCTTACCCACTCTAAACCACTGTTTGGACACTTGATCCTCAGTGTTTTGGAGGACAAGCAACCTAGAAGGGTCACTAGACCTGTTGTTGCTTGATTTCCTTTGTACTCCTTTGTACTCCTTCCATTCCTCCTCCTCCTTCTCCTTCCATTCCTCCTCCTCCTTCTCCTTCCATTCCTCCTCCTTCCATTCCTCCTCCTCCTCCTCCTCCTCCTCCTTCCATTCCTCCTCCTCCTTCTCCTTCCATTCCTCCTCCTCCTTCTCCTTCCATTCCTCCTCCTCCTCTTCTTCTTTCTTCTAACTCTTCCTTCTCTTCTTTCTTGTTATTCTCCTCCTCCGTCTCCTCCTTCTCCTCCTCTTCCTCCTCCTTCTCCTCTTCCTAGTTACCCCCCCCCCTCTCCCCCCTGTCCAGTGAACCCTGTGTAGCCTTTCACGCTTTATCGACGGAGCCCCGGTGATATTTATGTTTTTGTTATCTCTTTTTCTCTCTTTCTCTGGCTTGTATCCATTCGTTCCCATTCAGCCTACTGTTTTAAGACATTTATCCCCATCTAGGTGTCAATATTTTCCTGGCGAGCGGTAGCGAGCCAGCATATATGTATTTTTGTTTAGACAGCAAGCTAAATTTTTAAATTTTTCGATAGAAAAATGTCTCCGGCTAAGCCCGATTTCTCCATACAATGCTGGCTCGCTATCGCTCGCCTGGAAGACATAGACACCTGGATGGGGTAAAACATCTTAAAACAGTTGGCTGAATGGTCCCGAATGGATACAAGACAGAGAAAGAGAGAAAAGGAGAAAAAGATAAAAAAGTGCAGGTGACCCCCCCTTAAGGGTTTATTACTTCTCCTCCTCTAGTAGACTCCCTCCCTCCCTCCCTCCCTCCCTCCCTCCCGACACAGTGTATAGCAGCAGGGGACAATCTTTACCTCTCCGGACGTTGTTTTAGAGACTCGTATATCTTTCGTCTGTCTGTCTGTCTCTCTGTCATATCTCTGTCTCTATCTCTCTCTCTCTCTCTATATATATATATATATATATATATATGTGTGTGTGTGTGTGTGTGTGTGTGTGTGTGTGTATATATATATATACTGTATATCAGTATTATTAGTAAAGTCTGTTCCATCCAAACCCAGCAAACTTTCGGATCTCATCCCTCCATCTGGTTCTCTGTCAACCCCTTCCTCTAGCTCCATCCCTAGGTTCCCATTATGTTGGTCTAGTTGTCTCATCCCTCCATCTGGTTCTCTGTCAACCCCTTCCTCTAGCTCCATCCCTAGGTTCCCATTATGTTGGTCTAGTTGTCTCATCCCTCCATCTGGTTCTCTGTCTAACCCTTCCTCTAGTTCCATCCCTAGGTTCCCATTATGTTGGTCTAGTTGTCTCATCCCTCCATCTGGTTCTCTGTTTACTCCTTCCTCTAGTTCCATCCCTAGGTCCCCATTATGTTGGTCTAGTTGTCTCATCCCTCCATCTGGTTCTCTGTCTACCCCTTTATCTAGCTCCATCCCTAGGTTCCCATTATGTTGGTCTAGTTGTCCATTTGTTATCATCTCTTCTTGTCTCTCCAAGTTATACTCAACATTATCATCTCTATTCCTCTTTGGGCACTCCTAAGTTGACGTTCTAGACACTTTGTTATACTCCAATCTGTATTGAAGCCAAATGAGACAGTGCAATGCTTAATTATATCCAAGACACTTCATATGGATGCGCATATACTATGGCCCCCGACTGTACAGTGAAACAAAAGATAGTGAACAGTTGACGGAGGCTAGATATATCATGTGTGAGAGAGTGTGAGTGTGTGTGTGTGTATGTATGTAAGAGAGAGAGAGAGTGTGTGTGTGTGTGTGTGTATGTATGTAAGAGAGAGAGTGTGTGTATGTGTATGTAAGAGAGAGTGTGTGTGTGTGTGTGTAAGAGAGTGTGTGTGTGTGTGAGAGAGAGAGTGGGTGTGTGTGTATGTGAGAGAGTGTGTGTGTGAGAGAGAGTGTGTGTGTGTGTGTGTGAGAGAGAGAGAGAGTGTGTGTGTGTATGAGAGAGAGAGTTTGTGTATGTGAGAGAGAAAGTGTGTGTGTGAGAGAGAGTGTGTGATGTGAGAGAGAGAGAGTGTGTGTGTATGTGAGAGAGAGAGAGAGAGACAGTGTACAGTATGTGAAAGAGAGAGAGAGAGTGTGTTTTTATTTTTTATTTTATTTTTTACCTCCTGTTCCTGCCCCTCCTAACCCGTGTCACCCATAGCCCGGGAGGTCAGTTCCATGTCAGACGTTGGCGGGGGACCACGGTCGGTCGGTTGGTCTGAGGTGGGGGGATCAGACGGTGACGTGATAAAAAAAAAAATTGATAGCGTGATAAAAACAAAATCCATATATTTAAGGGGGGGGGGGGATATGTTTGTTATTCTGCCCCCCCCCCCCCCCCCCCCCTCTCTCTCTCTCATGCTTATCACCATTAGTTTTGATATTATAAGACGTTCGACCCATTAGTTTGACGGGTTTAAGACCGTTCACCCAATTTGTTGTCAATATTAAGACCTTTCATACATTTAAGGTGTCGATTTTTTCCTGGCAAGCGATAGCGAGCCTGTAATATAGTAGTAACCGGCCTTCGGCCGGTATATCTTTCCATCGAAAAATGTACAAATTTATCTTAATGGGGGGTCTTGTGGGTGTTGCTTTTAAGCTTGATGGAGGTCTAGGGAGGAAGCTAACACATTAATAAAAATATAAATACATAAGCAAATAAATCCGCCCATCCCCGCCCATCTCCGCCCATCCCCCGCCCATCCCCGCCCATATATGATCACTTGCCCGGTAAAGGGTTATTGCTTGAGAAAGATATGGAATGACTTTGAGATATATATAGAGAGAAAGATTGACTTTGAGATATATATAGAGAGAAAGATTGACTTTGAGATATATATAGAGAGAAAGATTGACTTTGAGATATATAGAGAGAGAAAGATTGACTTTGAGATATATAGAGAGAGAAAGATTGACTTTGAGATATATAGAGAGAGAAAGATTGACTTTGAGATATATATAGAGAGAAAGATTGACTTTGAGATATATAGAGAGAAAGATTGACTTTGAGATATATATAGAGAGAAAGATTGACTTTGAGATATATAGAGAGAAAGATTGACTTTGAGATATATAGAGAGAGAAAGATTGAATTTACCCGTTCTTTTTTATATTACTCTTGGTATATTTAGGCGATTGTATGCAGCTTAGGAAGGATCTCTAGCAATTATAGGCTTCGAACTATCTCGATTTCCTGTTTAGCTACCATAGATCCTTCCTAAACTGCATAACATCTCCTAAGTGTCGCTAAAATAAAATGTAATAGACGTCTCTGGTACAGAAAGGGTTAATTTGAGTCACTCTTATTACCATCCTGAATACCTTAACCCTTTGAGTACCAGCGACGTGTGTTATAATTTATGCTAGTTATATGTGCTGGTTATAATGTATGCTAGTTATATGTGCTGGTTATAATGTATGCTAGTTATATGTGCTGGTTATAATGTATGCTAGTTATATGTGCTGGTTATAATGTATGCTAGTTATATGTGCTGGTTATAATGTATGCTAGTTATATGTGCTGGTTATAATGTATGCTAGTTATATGTGCTGGTTATAATGTATGCTAGTTATATGTGCTGGTTATAATGTATGCTAGTTATATGTGCTGGTTATAATGTATGCTAGTTATATGTGCTGGTTATAATGTATGCTAGTTATATGTGCTGGTTATAATGTATGCTAGTTATATGTGCTGGTTATAATGTATGCTAGTTATATGTGCTGGTTATAATGTATGCTAGTTATATGTGCTGGTTATAATGTATCCTAGTTATATGTGCTGGTTATAATGTATGCTAGTTATATGTGCTGGTTATAATGTATGCTAGTTATATGTGCTGGTTATAATGTATGCTAGTTATATGTGCTGGTTTAATGTATGCTAGTTATATGTGCTGGTTATAATTTATGCTAGTTATATGTGCTGGTTATAATGTATGCTAGTTATATGTGCTGGTTATAATGTATGCTAGTTATATGTGCTGGTTATAATGTATGCTAGTTATATGTGCTGGTTATAATGTATGCTAGTTATATGTGCTGGTTTTGTTTTGCCTATTCATAAATTTATGTATATTAGCGTTTCCTCGCTAGACCTCCATCAAGCTTAAACAAAATAACCCCTATACCCCCTTTCAAGAAAAATTTGTACATTTTTCGGTAGAAAAATGTCCCGGCCAAAGGCCGATTTCCTCTAAATTTACAGGCTCGCTTTCGCTCACCAGGAAAAAATCGACACCTAAATGACGCGAAAAGAAATGGGGTAAAAGGTCTCAAAATCGCCAAACTAACGGAACGAACGTCTTAAAACCTCAACACTAATGTGCTAAACATGAGGGAGAAGGGGGTCCATAAAAAGCGAGTATTACCCCCTTAAGACGGATCTGTGATACTTAAGAGCGTTGTTCGAGATAGTTCGAAGGCTGCTCATTGTTGGAGGCTTTTTCTAAACTGACTAAAATCCTCTAATAGTTGCCATAATAAAGTTAAAAGGACGTCACCGGTACAGAAGGGGTTAACCTCTTCTGTACCGGCGACGTCCTTTTTCATTAAATTGTGGCAACTATTAGACAATTTTATCAACTCTGCGTAAGCAGAGTGGTATCGCCCCCCCCCCCCCCCCCCCCAACCCCCGTATAGTGGGTGTAACCGGAAACAAAATTCTGTTGTCGTCATCGTCCGTCTGTCCCGAAACTCCTCCTAGACCGTTGGACGGATTATCACTAAATTTCACACGAACATTTGTTGGGTGAATGCGACGGTCAGTCAAAAAAGATTTTTTTAAATTTGTGCAATAGTTATGATTTTAGGTCCAAAATATGGCTTTTACCTCTACCCCTGCCCCCCCTTAAGGCCTTCCCCCCCCCCCCCCCCCCCCAGCAATGATGATGACAGACATTTCGGCCGGCATGGTACCACTATATGGGGAAGGGGGGGGGAGGGGGGGGATACCACTGCTTCCGCAGAGTTGATAAATCCTTTTTGGCTACCTCAGATCTTTCCAAAGCTGAATAAAGTAGACATGCCGCTTTGCCCAAATTCAAAACGGCATACCCAACTCTGCGATGGGTTACCATCATCACAAGTATTACCATCATCAATCATACTATCACCATCATCACTACTACTGCCATCCTCACTACAACTGCACCATCATCACTACTACTCCATCATCACCATTACTATGATCCTCATCACTACTATGATGATGATAACCTATCGCAGATTTGGGTATACCGTTTTGATTTTGGGCAAAACGGCACGTCTACTTTATCAACTCTGCGTAAGCAGAGTGATATCGCCCCCCGTATAGTGGTACATGCCGGCCGAAATGTCTGCCTGTCTGTCCGAAAACTCTTCCTAGACCGTTCGACGGATTTTCTCCAAACTTCACACGAACATTCGGTGCGTGAATGCGACGGTAATTAAAAACATATTTTTTGAATTTGTGCAATTGTTATGATAGGTCAAAAAAATAGTTTTGCCCCCACCAGACCCCCCCCCCCCTTTCAGGACACCCCACCCCCTACCTATTCCCAAGCAATGATGATGGCGTTCTGTGTGTGTGTGCCCATAGGGGCACACTGACACAGAATGCCATCGTTCAGGGGGTGAGAAAAATTCGCCCCGCATTTGTTATGTAAAGTTAGTTTAGTTGACATTAGAAGTGATGGTAGTAATAGTGGGGATAATGTTGATAGTAGTGATGATGGTGATAATAGCATTGATGATGGTTGTAGATTTAGTGATAATGATGACAGTAGTGATGATGATAACAGTAGTAGATATGATGTACTAGTAGTAGTGATGATGGTTATAATAGTATTGATGATGGTGACAGTAGTAATGCTGATTGTAAGATGATGGTGACAGTATTAGTGATGTTGGTAAGTAGTAGTGATGATGGTGAAAGTTGTAGTGATGATGAGAGTAGTAGTGATGATGGTGAGAGTAGTAGTGATGATTATAATAGTAGTAGTGCTGATGATATTAATGATGATAGTGACTAGTAGTGATGATGGTGACCGATCGCAGAGTTGGGTATACCGTTTTGATTTTGCAGGGGCAAAACCATATTTTGGACCTAAAATCATAACTATTGCACAAATTCAATTTTTTATTTTTTATTACCGTCTCATTCACGCACCGAACGTTCGTGTGAAGTTTGGTGAAAATCTGTCGAACGGTCTAGGAGGAGTTATCGGACAGACAGACAGACAGACATTTCGGCCGGCATGTACCACTATACGGGGGGCGATACCACTCTGCTTATGCAGAGTTGATAAAAGAAAACAAAACATTCAGAGAGTTTAGTGATAGACAATTTGTGAAGCAATCAAAGAGCCAGGAGAGAATTATGGTGGTAATTTTGGAAACTCCGACTCCGACTCAAGACAGAGCCAGAATAGGGACAACACAACAGAAAACAGCAAACACACAAAAGCAAAACACAAATTCACATACATCAATAGAATAGATAGAATAAATTTATGAGGTAGGAGTGTTCTTGGGGAACCAGATCTTGAGGAGGAAGAGTAAAATAATTGAAGTCACGAACAGTACCATCTTTATTTTTTATTTTCTTGGGCCAGACGTTTCGACACTTTTCTTAGGTCATCTTCAGTGGTCTAAAATCGACAATTAAAATTTTAATTTTTTGTTAATTGTTGAATT
Organism: Paralithodes platypus; assembly: GCA_032716605.1. NCBI lineage: Eukaryota > Metazoa > Arthropoda > Malacostraca > Decapoda > Lithodidae > Paralithodes > Paralithodes platypus. The sequence goes on along the minus strand of CM064557.1, from coordinate 1,636,453 downwards.
TAGAGTTTTAGACCACTGAAGATGACCTAAGAAAAGTGTCGAAACGTCTGGCCAAAGAAGATAGAATAGAATTTTGGAAACTGATACAAGTAGTATAACATTCAAAGAGTTCCGGGTACAAAGTATATAGTTTTGTAGTACTCGGGAGGAAAACCGAGAGCATTATTATGGTGGCAATTTTGGAAGCTGAAGAGAAGTCAAAATTTGGTAAACAAAAAATATCAGAGTTTCCTGATAGAACACTTTTTAGTATTTAGTATTCAAAGAGCATAAGAGGTAATTTTAGAAAGTGAAGAAGAGAAAAATGTAGATATAAAATTCATAGTTTCCTGATAGAGCATTATTGTAGTATTTAAAGAGCAAAACAGAGCGCTATGCTGTATATTTTAGAAAGTGAAGAAACTGTAAGTACACTGTATATAATATATATCAAAGAGTTTCCTGATAGAGCAATTGTGTAGTACGGTATTGAAAGACCAAAACAGGGACTGGAATGGTGGTAAATTGGGAAAGTAATACATTTAAGAGAGTTTCCATAAGCTTAGTGCGAACTCACTCAGCTCCCCCAAGGTTTCTAGCGTGCCATTCCTTATAGACCTCCGCGCCAGGGATATCGTCGCCCAAGTAGTGATCCCAACACTCGTAGATGCGGTTGATAATGGCGATGTCCGTACGCGATGGCCCGGAAGTCGTTTGCAGTTTCCCGCGGAAGGGCTTGAGGACCTCCAAAACCGGCTTTTAGTAGCGGTTGAACGCCATGGTCCCGTAGTGCATGATGCTGTTGTAGTCGTACGGCAGTCCCATCGTGGTCAAGCGCCCCTTGTTAGGCTCCAGTTTGTTGAAGTTGTTGGGAAACGCACTCGGGAGGATCATGTCTTTGAACACCTTGACATACTCGTCACGGTCAATCCTCTGTTGCGTGTGCGCGATCCCGAGGGAATGCATGAACTCGTGATAAGCCGCAACACTTTTCTGGTAAAAACATTGAGGGGCGAGATTAAGGCGTTGGGAACCATCTGGATGATTGATGTAACCCATGAAGGCGTAACAGTTTGGTTCACCGGTAATCTGAATGTGGTACCTTTTGTCGTTGGGGCCGAGCTTTGGAAACTTCAAGCAAGTAACCACCTCCAGGTTTCGCAAGGCACTGTCGATAGGTTTTTGATACTTGACTGGGTAATTCGGAGCGTACTTATATGGAACCGTGTTGTCCGGCCACCGATTCCTCTTAAAGGCTGACACAACTTGGGCCATTTCACCAGACAGCCCTGGCCCTTTTGTTTTCGAACCTCCTCCTCCTCTAATTTTTTTTCTAGAACCACCTCCTTTTCCAACTTTGTTTATAGATCCTCCTACTCCACCTGAGGCACCTCCCTTTCCTCCTCCAATGGGTCCTCCTCCTCCTCTAACTTTTTTTCTAGAACCACCTCCTTTTCCAACTTTTTTTATAGATCCTCCTACTCCACCTGAGGCACCTCCCTTTCCTCCTTCAATGGGTGGCAGGATTTTTAACTGATTTCCCTTCAGGAGACAAAGTCTGCTAGGAAACACATCCAGGCACCCCTCGGAGGTCTCATTATCCTCGGCAAGTCCCCCTTCAGGGCCTTCAGTCCCTCCATCTCCAACCAGCACTCCTCTAGGTCCTCCTCCTCCTCCTCCACCTCCCACTCCAACGTGCACCCCTTTACTACTTCCCTCTCCTCTCCCCTCTAAGCTCCCTACCCCTCCTACCACTCTTCCTTCCCCTCCTTCGGGAGTACCTCTTTCACCTCCCCCTGCCCCCACACCCTCACCTTACTCAGGGAGGAACTTATACCGATCCCCACTCATCAAGCAAAGTTTCTTCCCTATCCGAGTTGGCAACACCCTTAGACACTCCTCCTGTAAACCCTCCTCATCACCCAGACCCGGAGATGAACCATGCGGTAAATCCCAAACCACCGGTGCTTCCCCCTCTCCTCCACCTATCCCCACCACTTTCCCCACGATAAACAACAATCCCACCAATACAATGCGAAGTTTTAACATTTTTTGCATGAACACGGACAAATAAAATGTTTAATTTTTAATTTTAACTGAATATGACGTGGACTAGTTGGAGACGTCAGACAATATAGATGTTTCAATACTATTGTGGTTATATTATATCTGACATCTTTCTCTCTCTCTCTCTCTCTCTTCTTTTCTATCTGTTATACCAGGTTTTTGCTGGGGTTAGTTGGATTAATTAGGTAGGTTCTTGCTTGACTGGAGAAGTTTAATCCACTTAAACACATGCACAAAGGTAATAGAGGATAAATATAACACAACGTACATTCATAAATTGTATTAATGGGCACATAGATATTGATTAGTAAAAGTAATAGGTAAAGAATTGTGTATAAAGACGCACGAGCAAGGATCCACAATACTCTCACGATTAAGACATTGCCTGTTGATATTACTTTAGTATTCCCTTAACCTCTGAAGTGCGCATGGGGGTAATTGGAAACGTCCCCCTGTGCTGACGTATTTGAGCTGTTTCCGTCACTAAAATATTCATTGTGCCATTAATAGCATTAATACTTATCCATATGCGCCTATTATGGGTTGATTATAAAGGTATTAACCTGAAACAACAATAAAACGAGTGAAAACAGCGTTTGGATGGTCAAAATCGGAGATATAGCCCGCGAGTTGTATAATGTATGGGTGAGGCAATCTGCTTTCCCGCCAATTTCCCCCAAGGCCACTGAGACACAGTCGATCGATACTCTCTCTCTCTCTCTTGCACTCGCTTGCTATCAGTGATGACCACACCCTCCAATCGGATTTCTAATGTTAGCACGAAAATATACCTCAGAATAAGGGAATAACACGGAAAATAGGTGATAACTGAAGGAGAGGAGGAAAGTGGGGAAGGAGGGGAGGTAGAGGACTGAGATTTTGCATGGCCCAGGGGCCAAAAAAAAATAAAAAAAAAAAAAAAAATTTTTTTTTTTTTTTCGATGTCAAAAGTTGATTTTTTTTTTCTCTGACTCTTATAAGAGTCTCCCCGCAGTGCGCCGGGGGAACTCTTAAGAGTCTCCCCGCAGCTCCCGGGTTAAATAAGGAACGTCACTAGTACTTCTTTGAGATTACACTGTATAGATATATAGTTTATTTTTTCACCAATCAACTTCACTTCTAAACTCAATTTTCACTTAAGTACTTCCCTTAACCCTTAATTAGCGGCTCACCACATAAGTCGAGTTAAATAAAGCTGGACTATGTGGCGGCGCTCGACATAGGTCGAGTGGCAATTTCAGCACGTAATGTTGCTGAGAGAGAGAGACAAGTGGTGGCAGGAGACTAGCGAGCGTATGACTGCTCCAGACCACCGCGGCGAACCTACTGACACGAATCTCAGCTCCCTCCTCCCTCTCTCACTCGCTACATACTGAATTATATGGGGAAAGTACCGAATTACATGCTTTTTGCACTCGCGTTGCACGGTTATTGCAAGAAAACTAGCCATCATAAAAGGATCGTTATGGTGTCATTCGAAAGCTCTGTTTATGCCCTTTCAGGGATAGGTACTTGTTTTACGTTCTGGGTCTTATTTAGGCATGAAAATGATCACGTAAACAGCCCTATTTTGGCTAAAAACACCCCGCTGGGCGGTACATATAAATAAACCGCATAGGCCGCTCGTAAGGTGTTAAATAAGGTATATCACTAGTACTTCTTTGAGGTTACACTGCGTATTGAAATTACGAGGATATTACAGTTGAGTACTTTCCTTTGAGTAAGGTATATCACTAGTACTTCTTTGAGGTTAAATAGCATATTAATATATTGTATTATTCACTTAAGTACTTCCTTTAAATAAGATGCGTCACTAGTACTTCTTAGAGGTTACACTAGGTATTATCAACTCTGCGTAAGCAGAGTTTGGTATCGCCCCCCCGTATAGTGGGTACCACACGAAAAAAATGTCTGTCGTCGTCGGCGGCGTCGTCGTGCGTCTGTCTCGGAACTCCTCCTAGACCGTTGGACGGATTTTCACCAAATTTCACACGAACATTTGTTGCGTGAATGCAAAAGTCAGTCAAAAAAGATTTTTTTAATTTATGCAATAGTTATGATTTTAGGTCCAAAATATGGTTTTACCAAGCCCCCCCCCCCAATGCCCATCCCAGACCCCCCCCCCCCCCCCCTCCCCTTCACCCAGCAATGATGGCATTCTTCGGGGCTCACACACTAAGCACGCATTTGTTCGGAGGGCCAAATCATCTCTCTATGCATTTGCTAGGTTAAGTTAGTTTAGTTGGCATTAGAAGTGATGGTAGTAATACAGGGATTGATGGTGATAATAGTATGTCAATGGAAAGATATTATTGGGATTGAATTTGTGCTGTACCTAGTATCAGTGCATTACCACAAAGCCCACCGAAATGCCAAAAAAAACACCCTCATTGTTCCCTGATTAAATAACACTGTATGAATATTCCCATATTCAAAATATGTTACAGGGGGACAATGCCTAGTGAGTTCACTGCTCAATAGGTGGTGTTCTGAGAGTGAGGGTCTGAGTCTGGAGGGTGAGACGGTGAAGCACTTGGGCGAAGCAACCAGCCGCTTCAGAGATGGAGCTGCTTCGAGCCATGGGTGGATGCTTCACATGTCTCACTCCCAAGACTGGAACAAGACCTCACAGGCTTCACCGTGTTGAGCGGTGGGATGTACAGGCTCTCAGCCTATGCCCGAGAGGGAGTAGTTGGAATATAGAAAAAAGAAAAAAACAGTTATAGAGGTCGGTTTACTACCAATAAAGCGCTTGACAAATCAGCATTCTTTATTGACAGTAAAGCCTAGTAATCAAGGCAGAAGAACGGATATTAGGTTGTCTCCAGTGAGATCTAATAACAAATTCCTTTGATGAGCCAAGATCTAAATAAGACTAAAATAGAGCTCTACAACCAGTACTGTCAGGGATCTATTTAGTATTGAACCTAAATCTTCCAGCTGTTATTTACCTTCCAGTGAGGATAATTAATAGCTTTCCAACTGTGTAGATCTTAACCTTGCCTGTTATAGTCTTACCTCTTTCTGAGTTCCTCCCGGTGTCCTTTCTTCGGTTAAGAAGGACATATGGGAAAAACTAAATAAGATGGTCACCAATTTTCCCATGGATTTTTTTATTTTTCCCTGTTAGTTTTCATCAATATATAGTGTTTGGAAATAATTACAACCCTCGGCGAAACCGTTTTCCCCATTATACAACGATCTTAAGACACGCCGCCCGATAGTGGGGAGGGCTATGAAGTACAGGGAAAATGAGGGGTTAAATGCGTAAAACGGCGATTAAAACGTATTTTAGCAAAACTTGGCTCGGGTTTTAAGGTATTTCTAAGGCCTACAACCCAATATTTCGAAAACCCGAGCCAAGTTTTGGCCAAAGCTGGCTCGGATTTTGAGAGTTTGTGGACAACAAAATGACAGTAACCTCATTTAGAAATTTGGCTCAGGTTTCCCGAAATTGCAAAGGCATAAAACCCGAATTTTGGAAAACCCGAGCCAAGTTTTGGCAAAACTTGGCTCGGATTTTGCGAATTTTAAGAGTAAACAAATTACAGTAACCTAATTTAGAATTTTGGCTCATGTTTCCCTAAATTGCAAACCCCAAAACGCATTATTTTGGAAAACCCGAGCCAATTTTTGGCAAAACTTTGATCGTATTTTGAGAATCGAAAAAGACTAACTACATGTCAGAAATCGGCTCATGATTTCCCTAATTGCAAAGCCATATAACCAGATTTATCGAAAACTTAGCACTTATTTAAATCATAAATATCCAGTAACATAGACCTAGTACATTGGATACAAGCCTAATCCACACCTAACGCCTACAATGTGTCCGTAGTAGGCTACCTAGTAGGCCTACGTGGGATACAACATGGCGGTTGGGCCGGCGCCCATTTAGTAGCCTACCGGTATTCGGCCGTATCTGTAAATACGAATGCGAGGAACTTCGAGCGAATTCCTGATCGAGCGGATGCACAATCCAATCTAATTAACCTAACCTAACCTAACCTAACCTAACCTAACCTAACTTAACCTAACCTAACCTAACCTAAATGCGCCTCCGCTCGAATATGAATTCGCTCTAAGTGTCCAGATACCGTAAATACTACCGGGTAAAATTCTAGTTTCACGTACACAGCGACAAAAGGGAGGCGCCGTTGTAAAGGCATAGCTTCCCGACCAACTATGAAGATCAGGGAAATTGCTGGGTAAAAGACTTAATATAATGATAATAAACTACATTAACGACATTAGCCTAACCTAACAACCTTACCTAACCTAACCTAGTATTATGTAATAGCTATGGTGCCGCATATGGGGAGATTTATTTTTATTTTTTTACAGTAGGTATAATTCCTTATAATGCATTTCCGCCGCTTTGGACATATATAGGAATTAAGTATGGTATATGACAACTCTAAAGTAGCCATAGAAATTTATGAGTATGCTGTGAAAGCGAAACTAGAATTAAACCTACTACCGCAACTACGAATCTTGTTTCTGAAACCTAGTATATTAACCTAACCAAACAACCCAACCTATCGACAGAGATGGGCAGGTGGAGTAGACTAAAAAGCTGGTGGACAGACCTCGGGAGACAGGTGAAAATAGCGTGTGTACGAATCGGTGCCGTCTATAGGAAGGTATTGACAACCATGTTTCGACAAAATTCCATTTTAGTACCATATATTTTTATTAGGTTTTGCCGAGGCTTAAAACACATTTTCATATTATGTTTAGAGCATATAAAATCCATATGTGTGTTCAAATATTGCAAAATAATTGGTGACCAACTTATTTAGTTATACTGACATATGTGCGGGGAGAAGGCCCTGAGGTGGTTGGAGTAATCCCTCATGGCTTCTCGGTCTTGGTGGTGATGCGGCTTGGAGGAAGAAGGGCGCGTGGAGGTATGGTGTCTATGCAACCTTTTGATGGTCTTCCTTTCCTTCGTGCTTTTCCTTCTTATGGCATCAGGGTTATTAATGATGACTTGTATATCTTTGCCGGGTGTTGGAGGGGGTGTGAGAGCTATGGCTGCAACTCTGGTGGTGTGGTGGTTATGGCTTCCTTTCTCGGTGGTGTGGTGGAATTTCCTCGTATCTTACTTTCCTTTCCTTCAACTTTCCTTTTCTATCGAGTATGCCATCTCTACTAGAATTAAGATCTGACCACCTCATTTGGATCGTAAGGTCTGTGTGGACAGTGTATCTATGTAAATTTATGTAAATGTAACTCTTTCTCTCTCCTGTAAGTGACATGAATAAGATCCTGGTTCAATAAAAGTGGTTGGATATTTATAAACCTACTCCTTGACTCAATTTACAAGCTGAGGTATTCTGTGTAAATATATAAACAGTATATATTCAATGCATTAATACACGAATAGATAGATTGATATATATAGATAGACTCAGACTCAATATTTTATTTCGTAAAAGCTACATAAAACTTTGTACTGTACATAGTAAGAGAATTGTGAAGCACATTTATCTCATAGTTGGTTCACGGCTTTGAATAAAAGTAATTCTAGATTTTACTGCGTCAATGTAATTTTCCATTAAACATTCGATATTATAAATATTCAATAAAATATTCTTCACTTCCTTCATCAAATATAAGCTATCATCATTGTTAAGTAAAAAAAATCTTAAAAAGATACAAGGCTTCGTCATACATCTGTGAGCAAACCGTATTTTTTGCCAATTAATTTTATGAGTGAATGTCATTAACCCTGCTAAATCACATGTTTGTGGTTGCTCTCCCAGTATTTAAGTTTTACAATCTTAATGGCTTTGTGGTATCCAACCGCAAATTGTTTCAGAGGAACACCACACCGCTTATTGGAAAACCATAATTCTGTACCATAAAAACTTAAGCAATAACTATTAAATAGTTGAATAAAAACATTAATATTGACATTAGGGAATTTACGTAATATACAATTGACTTAATTATAAAACTTATTTCTTGTCCTTATTACATCCTTATCATTATTTAGTTTATCATCAATAATAAATCCTAAGTAGGCCTACTTATGTTCATGTACATTGATCATTACTTCATCATTAAGCTTCATTCTTGGCAGACCATTTATATTATTAGTATCATTAAAAATCATACACACTGATTTCTTAGCATTCACTTGAATATCTAACGTTTTCGTTTCATGTTCCACAATGTTTAGCAACTTTTGTAATCCTGTCGCTGTTGGTGCTAGAACTACTATGTCTTCAGCATAGGCAATAATGTTACTCATCCTAGTGCCAAGAGTACTGTAGGTTACATCCAGTTTTGCACTTTGATACGGTTTCGATTAAATTATCAATATATACACATTAAAAAGTAAAGGAGATACAATTCCACCCTGTCTCACTCCGTTCATAATCTTCCAGGGCTTTGAAAGTGCATCTTTATGTTTAGTAGCAACCATTTGGTTTCTGTAAAAATAAAACAAAAATATTTACAAGGTAATGAGGAATATCTAGTTCTAAAAGTTTCTGGATTAATTTAAAATGATTCACTTTATCAAAAGCTTTCCTAAAATAAATAAAACTCGCATATACATTCGATCCTGCAGATCTATAGCGTAAAACAGTTTCCTTAAAAATTAAACCTGCAGAAAGAGTTGAATGGCCCGCTCTGAAGCCATGTTGCCTCTCATTAAGGTCGACATAATTTGTTAATTTATATTTTAAGCAATATTCAAATATCTTTAGAAAAACTGAAGAAGATATTATTGGTCTATAGTTATCAATTAAATGTTGATCTTTACCACGATCTTTAATAAGAGGAAGAATGACTCCAGTTATCATATTATTAGGTATAAAGCCATGAACAATAAATACTGAAAATAATTTAGCAAGTAAAACCTCTTGCATATTCTGGACAAAACTTCAAATTATTCGAATGGATATTATCGTTACCAATAACATAATTCAACTCCGATATGGCTGTATTTATATCATTCAAGTTAATGGTCCCAACTATTTTACCTCTTCGAATATCTTGTTTTAATCTTAAAGCTTCAAAATTACCTTTAGATTGACAATTCTGTTCATCAAATACATGTTTATATGCTTGTGAAAACTTTTCTGCTATTAAATTAGAATTACATTCGCCTTCAATCTTTGTATTCAAGTAACCTTTGTTGTTTTTCGATTTCCTAACTTCATTCCAGAATGTTTTGTACCTCTTATGTGAATAAGACTCTGACAGTTTTTAATTTCGTATTTGTGCTTCATTATGTATTATATGCTTCAGAGCTTTCTTAAATGTCTTTCGTGAACTCTTCATATCTTCAAGGAATTCGCCAACTATGAGGCAGTTATTCCTCTTCCGTATAAAAACATTCTCCCTTGCTACTGTATATAAATTACTAACATGATCATTCCATCCTGGCTTTATTTCGTAACCTCTGTTGATGTTTAGTATAAATTCTGCTGAAGCATTATTACAAATTTGAACAAATTTATCATAGATATGTTATAATTCCTTAATGTGATTTGAATATGGACAGTTATATGAACACCATTCGAGACATTCAAAACTCATCAAGTTGTACCCAGTGATACCATTACTCACTTCGTTTTGATATTTTAATATTACATAATTTGATTTAAATACCTTCTAATTAATAAACTGCTTAGTTACTGACTATATGCTCACTTTTATGAATTATGTCGATATTTACTTTAAAACCAATGGGAAAATGATCAAATAATGAAAGGTTGTATCAAGATAGATAGATAGATAGATAGATCCTCCCAGCCGGCGGCGCTTGTGGCACTTTGGCGCTCCCGACTGGGAGGCTCTCCGGCAGTACTTCTTTGATTTCCCATGGAATTATTTTTACTTCCGTGGCCGGGGACCCTCGGAGAGTGCTGAACGCATTACCGAGGTAATCCTATCGGGCATGGAGGCATACATACCATCTTCTTTCTCTCAGACTAATGCAAACAAATCTTGGTTTACTCATGCTTGTTCTACTGCTGTCCACAACAATGAGGAAGCATTCAAACAGTACTGATGCCTTAAGACTCAAGAATTTCATTCTTCCTATGTTTCTGCCCGGAATCAAGCCAAATTTGTTCTTCTACTTGCCAAACACTCTTTCATCAATAATAAATGCACTTAACTATCCAACTTTAGCTTTTCCCAAGCTTTCTGGCATCTAACCAAAAACCTCTCCTACAATTTTTCTTCCTCATCTTTCCTTCCCCTTTTCCACTCTGATGGCACAACCATCACTTCTTCCTCTGACATAGCTGAACTCTTTGCTCAAACTTTCGCTAGAAACTCAACCTTGGATGATTCCGGTGCTATCGGTCCGGACGGTGTTCCTCCTGTTGTACTAAAAAACTGTGCTTCCGTGCTGACTCCCTGTCTAGGCAAACTCTTTCGTCTCTGTCTCTCCTCTAACGTCTTCCCTTCTTGCTGGAAGTTTGCTCTCATTCAACCTGTCCCAAAGAAGGGTGACCACTCCCAACCTTCCAACTATCGTCCAATTGCTCTCATCTCTGGTATCTCTAAAGTTTTTTTAACTATTCTTACTTCCAAATTTCTTAAGCATTTATCTTCTCATAATCTACTCTCAGATCGCCAGTATGGCTTCCTTTAAGGGTCGCTCTACTGGTGATCTTCTTTCATATCTTACTAACTCCTGGTCATCCTTCTTTCGGGACTTCGGTGAGACCTTTTCTATTGTGTTAGACATATCGAAGGCCTTCGACAGAGTCTGGCACAAATCTCTAATTTCTAAACTACCCTCCTTCGGTTTCTATCCTTCCATCTGTGTCTTTGTCTCTAATTTCCTTTCCGGCCATTCCATAGCTGCGGTTGTGGATGGCCATCGCTCACTTCCTCATCCTATCAACTCCGGTGATCCTCAGGGCTCTGTCCTATCTCCTATTATCTTTCTAATTTTCATAAATGATCTTCTCAACTGTACCTTCAGTCCCATTCATTCATACGCAGACGATTATACCTTACACTACTCAATTAGTTTTCCTGAACGCCCCAGCCAGCAATCCCTCAAAAACAAACGTAATGAAGCCATGCAACACTTATCTTCTGATCTAACTACTATTTCCAATTGGGGCAGAGAAAACCTTTTTGCCTTTAATGCTTCCAAAACCCAATTTCTTCATCTTACTACCCATTTGGAACTCCAAGACGACTATCCCTTACACTTCAACAATACAAAAATCAATCCTTCTTCTTCTCTCAATATTCTCGGTGTCTCTTTTTCTTCTGCTCTCACTTGGAAGGACCATATTACCAGTCTTGCTAAGGCAGCCTCCCAGAAGCTGGGTGTGCTCAACTGCCTCAAGGGGTTCTTTACCCCTGCACAGCTTCTTGCTCTGTACAGGGGCACAGTGCATCCTTGTATTGAGTATTGTTCACATGTGTGGGGAGGATCCTCTCACACCGCACTTCTAGGCAAAGTAGCAAGGAAAACCTTTCGTATCATTAACTCCCGCCCACTCACCAACTCTCTGCAATATCTCTCTTCGCCGCAATGTTGCATCTCTCTCACTATTCTATCGCTACTATAATAATAGATGTTCCTCAGAGCTTTCCCAGTGTATACCACCTCCTCTACGTAGGGTACGTAGTACCTGTCTTGCAACACAATCCCACCCCTTCTCTGTGCAACTCTCCAACCCAAGAGTGGAACGTTATTCTCAGTCTTTCTTCTATTCAACAGCTGAGCTCTGGAACTCTCTCCCAGAATCAATCTTTTCCTCTCCCTATGACTTAAATTGCTTCAAGCTCCGTGTGTCCAGGCATTTTGGCTCGAACGTTCCTTGATTTTAGCCCTGTCACTCTTTAAACTCGGGGGGAGGCACTCAATTAAGGCAGTTCTGCCTTTTGTCTCCCGCACTCACATAGAACCAAAAAGATAGATAGATATATAAACAGATATAGATAGATAGATATGTGCATTATACAGGGTGTTTTAAAACAACACTGCCAGAGTATGACGACCACATTGATAAAAATATATAATACACATATTTCTATTCTATTTTTACCAAAAATATATTGTAACGGAGATAAATGGTTATTTAGAAATGTAGCAAAACAGGGTTCTGAGCTCAGCACAAAACATATGATACATAATATGAATGATTACCAAGTAAAAAAGGTAAAGAGGAGATATCTAATGACCTAATCACATATGAATAATTACAAAATCAAAGTAACATAAAATTGGTAATGATATTTTGCAATTAGAAGAAAACTGCTAAGTATTATAATCCAAGTAGCGTAAAAAGATATGCACCATTTGTAACGATGACCAAGAGGTAAAATAATGAATCTCAAGTCTGGGTCAGGTATCCGAACACTCCTATAGGTAATTTAATCGTTCGTGAAACTGTTTGAATGGGAAAAAATTGTTCTTGCGCAATTTACTGTTTCAATACAAATACCTCATTACGTTACTATTATCACAGAGTACTAACGAAATATGTCTATCAGTTTTATGGTTGAAGTTTGACGATTTTACGTAGCTGTAGACATACAAGTATACGGTGCAAGTATACGGTGTTCACTAATGAATATTTAAAATCATCTAATGGTACCCAAAACAAACAATTTATGTCACTTGGACTTAACGAGTATAAAATAACAAAGGCAGAGACACACCTAAATAACGACAATCCATATTTATGTGATATTATAAGGTAAATCAAATCACTATGACAGAAGAAGATAGCACCATGGCCGAGCAGATGATTAATTAAACACATGAGAAGATTCGTTATGACTCCAAAGCTTCGAAGAAAAACTCAAACTGGCATGGGAGGCAAGAGGTAGGCTATTTGGGGGGGAGTGGGGACACTAGCCCGTGTTCGGATTATAGCTCATACCTGGGTGTCACTAATTATTTTACTCTATGCGGTTTAAATCATTAATGGTATATTATTTTGCATTTTGTCCTTAGATAATCTTCTTCGTTATTGTATTTACTAATTAGCAGATTAGGTCTGGCAGTGTTGTTTTAAAACACCCTGTATATATATATATATATATATATATATATATATATATATATATATATATATATATATACTGTATATACAGGGTGTCCCAGGAGGAAAGAGCAAAACTTTGGGAAATGATAAAACAAGGTATTCTAAGCATAAATTGTTTTATAACAAAAAGTCCAAGTCTCAACCGTTAAAAAGATATTGAAGGTTTAATATAGTGTCCTCCCCCGCATCACTGTAATGGACTCTTCCATGTCAAATAGTTTCCAATTGGTCCAAAGTGAGCTTATATGTCTATAATCATTTTGCAACTCGGGGATAGATTATTAACAATGGGACGATACAAGATAAAGGTAAAATAACTGATCAAAATCGCTGTGGAAATAACGCTTACTAAAATAAAATGTATGAAATAAAAGAACACAATCCACCACATAGGGTGTACTGTACATTACTACTGGTGATTGATATATACACATCCTAGCCTTATAAGTGGCATTCGCTCAGTAGGCTAGTATAAAATCTCACATCATCATCATCATCATATATACACAGATAAATCATAGACTTGTACAGTACCTTTAACTGTCTTGATGGTGTAAGGGTTAGAGCATGTAAGTTCTGTATTAGGTCACATGCTTTCTATCTATCTATCTATTGCCTGACGCCGCGATCCCCGAAGGGGTGGCCACGCACGAACCGCCCCCATGCACCTCTGTCCCCAGTCAGTCGACGCCCCTCCCCCCAACCAGCACCGCCTTCGTTCATGTACTTCCTCACTCCATCCTTCCACCTCTCATTCGGTCTACCTCTCCCTCTCTTTCCCTCCACCTCGCTCTCGTACACCCTCTTAGTCATTCTCTCGCTTTCCATACGTTCCATATGGCCGAACCATGTCATCAAGTTGTTCCTTTTCACACTTTCCAGCACATCTACCTCCACACCACACCTCCTTCTTACTTCCTCATTAGTCTGTCTATCCCTCCATGTAACTCTGCACGCACTCCTTAAGTAATTCATTTCCACTGCTCTCACTCTTGGTCTGAGTCTCTCAACCAACGTCCATGCTTCGCTTCCGTAAGTTAGTGTCGGGATTACCAAACTGTCATGCAAGGACTTCTTCACTTCCATACTGACCACCCTATTTCTTGTTACTGCTTTTAGCGTTCCTACAACCCTCTTCCCCTGTTGTACCCTCTCCTGCACTTCTTCATCCATAGTCCCATCTTTATTCAACACACTGCCCAGATACTTAAAAGAGTTGACGATCTCCATAGCCTCACATGCTTTCATTAATTTAATTTGGGGGGGTTAGTGGTGTGAAGAATGATGTTAAAAATTATATCAATATGTTCAGGAATATTTCTTAGTGAGGTTGGTCTTTTGTGATCTGTACCCCCCAAAAATGTTCTTTCCTCTCACATAAGCATTAGACTATTCATAGTGCAGTTGGGTCCAGTACATGATTATCAATCTATCCAGTATTCAATAAAGGAATATTAATCGTTTTCATGTACAGTCGCGCTAATCAGTGATGTCTCGGCACCCAGTATGTTTTGATCCATAATTGGTTTCAGCAATATCTAAACTTAATTTATTCATTTCGATGGGGATATACAAACCTATTCCTACACCTACCCACCCTATTCAACATCTGGCAGACATTATTACAGCACGGAGCGAGCCAAACATAATGACAGCTGGGCCATGACTTATTAGCGCGATCGTACACTCGGTCAAAAAAGTATCTGCACCCCTACGCTGATAATCTGGTGTGTACAGCTTGGTAGTTTAGGTTGTAGGTCTTAGGTAGTATAGGTAGGTAGTAGTATACTGTAGATGGATATAGCTGTAGGTCTTAGGTAGTATAGGTAGGTAGTAGTATACTGTAGATGGATATAGCTGTAGGTCTTAGGTAGTATAGGTAGGTAGTAGTATACTGTAGATGGATATAGCTGTAGGTCTTAGGTAGTATAGGTAGGTAGTAGTATACTGTAGATGGATATAGCTGTAGGCAGAGATGTCGACCCTAACAAGCTGTACACACCAGATTATCAGGGTAGGGGTGCAGATACTTTTTTGACCAAGTGTACAATCGCGCTAATAAGTGATGTCTCGGCACCATGTATGTTTTGGTCAATAATTGGAATCAGCAATATCTAAGCTTCATTTCTTTATATTGAGTGAAATCTACAAACATGTTCCTACACTTACCCACCCTATTCAACATCTGACAGACATTAATACAGCACAGAACAAGCCAAACGTAATGACAGCTGGGACATGACTTATTAGCGCGACCGTACAGTACCTTAAAAATAATACAGCTATATGGATAGACGAATTGGTAATTAGACAGATTACAGAGCTTTGGAGTAGTTGTTCTTTTTACGCCCTGTAGAACTAGTGTTTGGTTCGCTATGGTGATTACTCCCACGGCCTGGTGTTTCACTGTCTAGACCTGAATGGATATCCACATAGGAAGATTGATAGATGGATGAATAGACTGATACATTAAGGGAGCCCACCTCGCTTTTTTTCTCTTGCTCTCCCTCTCTCTTTGGCTTGTATCCATTCGGCCCCATTCAGCCTACTGTTTTAAGATGTTTACCCCCATCCAGGTGTCAATATTTTCCTGGTGAGCGGTAGCGAGCCAGCATATATATATTTTTGTTTTGACAGCAAGCTAAATTTTTACATTTTTCGATGGAAAAAAAAATCCGGCGAAGCCGGATTTCTCCATACAATGCTGGCTCGCTATCGCTCGCCAGGAAGAAATCGACAAATGGATGGGGATAAACATTTTAAAACAGTTGCTTGAATGGGGCCGAATGGATACAAGCCAGGGAAAGAGAGAAAAGGAGAGAGAAAAAAAAAAAAAAAGGCTGGCGACCCCCCTTAATGGGTAGAAGGACAGACAGAACTTACATTGTCCCAGCGTGGCTTTTGTGATGCCTTGTAGCACTAGTGTTTGGTTTTGTATGATCACACCTCCCCTGGCCTGGTGTCTCACTGTCTCACCCTGGATAGATAGATAAATAGATACATATATCTTATGACCGATTAATGGGTAAAATGGGTAAAAAGACAGATAGGTGGCGCTTGAGAAAGGAGTTGTCCGAGACTGCTAGATGAGACAGTGAGACTGTGGCGATGTGACTCCCAGACATCAAAGCTTCAGCAAGATAATGAGAGACAACCTGGCGCCATAGGTATATGAAGGCAAGATTACAAACGAGACACACACCTGTCTCGATGCTTCACTCACAACGTGTAATTGTTGTTGTTGTCGTTCCCTAAGCTGCCTGGCCGAACAGCCCCGAGTTTCTAAGGAAGGCCATGGCCACGGTCGGGTTTTCCGACAGAGCTCTCAAGGAGTATAGAATGTGTTGGCGTAAGTGATTGTGTGAAATGCAGTCTTCTAAGATGTGTCCAATGAGGTGCAGTGTTACATCCTTGGCAGGTGTCGTCGACGGAGACATCCAGTCTCTTCTGGTAGCTCAGAAGAGCTGGATGGTGCCCACATCTCAGCCTGGCCTGGACTCTGTTCTCGTGAGGAAGAGAGGATTCAGAAGGATGGATTTCGGGAGGTCGTGCCTGTAGCTGCGAGTTATCTATGAGTGATTGGATGGAATGGCGAGAGATATGAGTATGGATGTGCTTCTGGAAGCTGGTTTGGGGTGGGCAGGGAGGGAGAGAAGACAGTACTGTATTTGTGTGTGATACCGTGTGCTGGGTGTTGTTTTGATATTTATTGATGTCTGTGGGCGTGTTGCCATGTTGTGTAGTGGGTGGTGTTGGTTTGTGGAGGCTGCAGAAAGGAATTGAGTGCCTCTCATGTCCAGATGGTCTTTGACTTTGAGGATTTTGATTTCTTGATGTAGGTGATCTGTAGGTGTAGTAGCTGTGCAACCTGTGATGATTTTTAGGGCTTTATTTGTAATAGTCTGTAAGGTCTTGCGATGTGTTTCAGCTAGGTTAGAAGCCCAGGCAGGGCATGTATATTCCATCACTGATCTTATGTATTGTTTGTAAACTATGGTGGTGGTTTCCTTGTTGTGTCCAAATTGTGTGTGGGCAAGTGACCTGAGGGTGTTAAGTCTGGGTGTCAGTTTATTTTTCATGTTTGTGGTATGTTGTTTGAATGTCATTAGAGTATCATATGTTACTCCTAGGATTTTGGGTGAGTGTGTGTGTGTTAGGGGTGTGTTGTTTATGGTGAGTTGCGGGGTGTATTTGTGTTCGGCTGTCCAGCTTGTGAGGAGAGTTGCGGTGGATTTGGCTGGGGCTAAATTGAGTCTGTTTGTAGTGCACCAGTCATGTAGTGTGTTGAGATAGGGTTGAAGGAGCTGTGTTGCTGTGTCTGAGTTTTGCTGTGTGCATGTGAGTGTTATGTTGTCTGCATAGGAGGCTATGTTTATTTGGGGTGTATGAGGTGTAGTTATATCATGCATGTACAGATTGAAGAGTGCGGGCAACAGGACGGATCCTTGCGGGACTCCGTTTGGGAAGGTTCTGATGCTAGATGACTGACCTGCAAAAGATACGTGTGCACATCTGCCTGCTAAGAAGTTGGCCAGCCACCTTTTTGTGTTGTTGTGCATGTTTGTGTCCTAGATTGTTTTTGTTAGGTTGTGGCGGGGGATGGCA
Source organism: Paralithodes platypus (assembly GCA_032716605.1). Lineage (NCBI taxonomy): Eukaryota > Metazoa > Arthropoda > Malacostraca > Decapoda > Lithodidae > Paralithodes > Paralithodes platypus. The sequence continues at coordinate 1,618,760 of CM064557.1, read as the reverse complement.
TCGAAGGCTTTACTAATGTCGAATGTGGCAACGTGTAGTTGTTGTTGTTGTTGTTGTTGTTCCCCAGGCTGCCTGGCCGAACAGCCCCAAGGTCCCGAGCAAGGCCAAGGCCATAGAGCGCCCCCACAAAACCCTCCCTGCTTACCACTAACAAAACCCAGGTGACCGAAGCCACTCTAAGGCAGGGAGCTGAGGAGGGCGCGGAAACGCCCGGGAAACCAAAGCCCCACCCAAGGCCCTGTGTAATTCAATATAATGTGTAATGTGTAATAATGGCAACGTGTAGTAAAACCTCCTGGCTTCAACGTATTGAGCGATTGGTTCTATAAGCTATAAGCCTAAGTCCAGAGGTAAAATTGTAACATTAAAAAACAAGTTAATACTGTTGACGCCTTGTTGCACAAGTGTCTGGTTTTGTAAGATTATTTTTCGATTGGCGTAATGTCTAGCATCTTTTTCTGGATGGATAAACAATATAGTTAGGTATAATGGTATATAGCTTGATAGATGAATGGGCAGATGGACTGATAGGCAGGTATAGAGTACTCATGATATTATGGTGTCCCCCTGTAGTAATAGTATCTAGTTATATAAAATGGCACTTCGATTGGCTTTCTTTGCTTTACTCTGTAGAAAAGGAAGACATATGCATTTAAAATTCAAGTAGTGCAGTGGGAAAATAATATACTAGCAAGTGCTGCTGGTATGTGGATGCTGCAATGCCTAGAACAATCTACAGGTTTTTATGAGAACTGACAGGACCAGGTCAAATAAACAATTTGTGAAGTATTTCTCATTATGTTTTCTTACAGTCACAGTTTCTTACAGTAGATCCTCTGGAAAAAGGCAAACTAGGCCTGTGTATCCAGCTCAGTGCCAGTACTTGTACTGCTGCGGTCGTTCACGGTGTTGGCGGCGGCGGTAGCAGACGCAACATTTTTACTATTCTTTATTTTTGCTTTATAATCAAACTTCAAATCTTGTCTTCCCCATGCTTATCAAGATTACTTTCAAACTCCCTTATTGATTCGGAATCGACTACATACTGGGGCAGTGAGTTCCACTTATTTACCACTCTATCACAAAATGAGTTCTTTGCCTTTTCAAGCCTATTTCTTTCTTTGTAAATTTTCTTAGAGTATCCTCTCATTCTTGTTACCTCCCGCATCAAGAAGATACCTTCACACACATCCTCATCATACATTCCTGACACTATCTTAAAAGTCTCTATCATATCCCCTCTCTTTTTCCTATATGTTGAAACATAACTAACACAGCTTAGGAGAGGTGGTGGCTGAGATGCTGTCTGAATGTGGTCGTGTGTGCAAGTTTGTGTGGTGTCTGGTTATATTTGGGGGCATTTTAGCGGGACCAGTGATCGTCTCCTGCGTCTCTGACAATGATATGTTGATTAGCTGCTACACCTTAGTTGATATTTCTGCAACCAAACATTCCTATACTTTCTTTAGCTTACATTGTGGTGCCAAGTGACGCAGGTGACGACGGAGTTGGCGTTTATGTGGCACTCAAAGTAAACATCGTCCCCTTCCTTGATGTTCTGAGGGACCAAACTGCTGCCCATCTGGAGGGTTACCACGGGAGGGTCTGGAAGGGACAGAAGTCTCATAAGGGGGGTCACCGGCTTTTTGTATCTATCTCTCCTTTTCTCTCTTTCCCTGGCTTGTATCCATTCGGCCCCATTCAGCCAACTGTTTTAAGACGTTTATCCCCATCCAGGTATCAATATCTTCCTGGCGAGCGATAGCGAGCCAGCATTGTATGGAGAAATCCGGCTTCGCCGGAGAAATTTTTCTATCGAAAAATGTACAAATTTGGTTTGCTGTCAAAACAAAAATATATATATGCTGGCTCGCTACCGCTCGCCAGGAAAATATTGACACCTGGATGGGGGTAAACATTTTAAAACAGTAGGCTGAATGGGGCCGAATGGATACAAGCCAGAGCCCGAATAGGGACATCACAACAGAAAACAACGAACACACATAAACAAAATACAAATTCACACACACATCTAGGTCATCCAGGAGAAGACCCAGAGACCAGCCCTATGAGAGTTCCTTTGTGGAACTCAGCGGTCTTGTTAAGGGGAGATTTCCACTTGAGGGATTATTTTCTTTACCCCTTTCTCTCTCATGTTTAGCCCCATTGCTATTGAGATTTTAAGATGTTCGCCCCATTATTTTGGTAAATATCAGTAATCCGTAATCAGTAATCATTTCAGTTTGGTTTGTCTATCTCTTATGTCGTATTTAGTAGTAGACATAAGCTTGGTGCTCCCTTCTCGCAGCTGTCCGGTTCAGGTGTTCCTTCAGGCTACGTCTGAAGGAATACAGTGTTCTCTTTTCAAGGACTGACTGGGGTAGGTCGTTTCAGTCTTTGATGGCAGTGAAGAAGAATGTTTGCTTACCCTGTCCTTGGATTCTCGGGACCTTAAAATTAAACATCCTGTTTCTTGTATTATGTCCACTCATCTCATTTGCTTTAACAAAATCATTCTTTAGATACTCTGGAGCTCTGTCATAGAAAATTTTGAAGGCATTAGTGAGCCTGATTTGTTTGGCCCTGTCAGAGACATTGAGCATACCTAGTGACTGAAGTTGTTCCTGGCCAACATGTGATCTGGGTCCTAGGTTCAGCATGAACCTAACCATTTTATTTTGAGTGACCTGAAGTTTGTGCTGTGCTGATTTAGATGATGCAATAAACCTGCAGTCCCTTGACGAATCTCTATCTAAAATTGATCCCTCCAAGAACATATGGCTGGCTGGAGACTTCAACTTACCGGACATTAACCCTGTTGCGCACGTATGGACGCCATGGCGTCCTGAGCTACTTTTGCCCTGGCGCACGTACGGACGCCATAGCATCCTTAAGCCCTGCATAAAATTTGGAAAAACCACACGAAAAGTGCCATGCCATTTAGGACTCAATATATATGGTCTACTAGTCCATATGTGGAGGTATCTGGCAAAGATTCCTAGCTGGGTGATCGGGAACAATGAAACACCGTTAGCAGCCCCAGACCGTGTGTCACCTGTCCATGGAAACTTAAAATACTTACTCAGAACTGAGAGGGTTAACTGGACAACTTAAACGACAACAGAGAATGGTGCCCATGTAAGCGACATAATACTACCACAGACTGACAGGCGTTCATTACACGAAAAATTCATTGACATAATCAACACCCAATCACTCGCACAAACAGTACTTGAACCAACATGTACACAAATTAGCGCAACAAGAAACAACCCTAGCATAAGACACGGGGACATGGAACTGAGCGTATCGTGTAAATTATTACTGTATGCTGACGACAGTGTGCTTCTGGTTTCAGGAAAAGACCCAATAAGTATTGCCGCCTCACTTTCCAAAGAACTAGAATCGTGTAGTGATTGGCTAGTGGACAATAGACTATCTCTTCACCTGGGCAAGACAGAAGCCATCTTATGTGGAACAAAACGCAAATTGAAAGACATTGAGGGCTTCTCGGTCAACTGTAATGATATTCCCATAACAACAGTGTCACAAGTGAAATATCTCGCACTAAAACTAGACTCGACTCTGTCAGGTGAAACAATCTTGGAATCAATCCTGAGTAAATGTAGAGCACGTATTAAATACCTGTATAGACAGGTGGGATGCTTGCCAGCGGCGACCAAAAAGACCCTATGCCAAGCTCTTGTTCAATGTAATTTGGCTATTCTGTGTCATCCTGGTACTCTGCATTATCTAAATCAGCAAAGCACAAACTTCAGGTCACTCAAAATAAAATAGTTAGGTTCATGCTGAACCTAGGACCCAGATCGCATATTGACCAGGAACAACTTCAGTCACTTGGTATGCTCAATGTCTCTGACAGGGCCAAACAAATCAGACTCATAAATGCCTTCAAGATAATATTATGATAGGGCTCCAGAGTATTTAAAGAGTAATTTTGTTAAAGCAAATGAGAGGATTGGACACAACACAAGGAATAGGATGTATAATTTTATGGTCCCGAGAATCCAAGGACAGGGTAAGCTAACATTCTTCTTCACTGCAATCAAAGACTGGAACAACCTACCCCAGTCGGTCCGTGAAAAGAGAACACTGTGTTCCTTCAGACGTAGCTTGAAGGAGCACCTGAACCAGACAGCTGCGAGAAGGGAGCACCAAGCTTATGTCTACTACTAAATACGACATAAGAGATAGGCAAAACAAACTGAAATTAAATTACTGAAATATTTTGACCAGTCCAACTATAGAATGTAAGGTATCTTAATATAACCCCCTAGAAATACTTTCTCTAAAGTATCTACTTATTTAATCCTCCCCTTTTTCCCCAGCTAACCTAATCCCAGAAGGACCCCAATGGAAATACCCCTAACGACCTTATTGGGCTATCCTTAGTTGGAATTATGCAAAGCTGGTACATGTCATATTTGTAACATATTATGTGGTACCAACATTGTAAAATGCTAACTGAATAAATATTATTATTATAATTATTATGTCACATCCAACATATTAGATTTGTTCCTTACAAACAACGCCTCTTTTATTACACAAACACGGGTTATACTAGGGCTTAGTGACCACAACAAGATACTTGTAAACGCAAACATAAAACCAAACATCCAGAAACAATTACCCAGGAAAATCTACCTATACAACAGAGCAAACATGGGAGCCATCTCGGTAGACTTAGCTGACTTTAAAGAAGTATTCCTCAACAACCCAATGGCCAATTCTGTTGAGCTAAATTGGACCAGACTTCGAGACTGTTATACATGACACAATGAACAAGCACATACCCAAGAAGACAGTTACACGGAACCACCATGGTTCAATAGACAGTTACGAAAACTACATTGAAACAAGATAAAAACATACAAGACACCTAAACGTTACAATGATACAGAACACTGGGAACACTACAAAAACACGCAAAAAAATATTACAACGATAAAACAAACAAGCAGAAAGTAACTACACAACCATTTTCCTCCCAAACAACAGGCAAACACACAACAAATTCTATATCTTCTTCAAAGCACGCAAACAAGACTCGACTGATATAACAACATTATTACATAACAATTCTATGGTCACACTTAAGCCGATATCACACGAGAGCTTTTATAGTCAACATTCGATGATCAACATTTTTCTGGCAACATTTCTGGAATATTTTGCACTGGTATCGGAAACTAGACTGATGGTAGGTGAAGTTTGGTAACAGAAATATATTAAATGTTTACCTTATGAGCTGCCAGACCAGTGTTAAGGATAAATGTTGAGTGAAAAAGCGCTCGTGTGATACTGGCTTTACACAGGACAAAGCAGTTCCACTCAGTTTTTACACAAGAGCAAGCAGACTTGCCGGAACTGTCACCATCACCATACCCACCTATACCTCCACTGACTATACATACCCGTGGAATCAAGAAACTTTTATCTGAGGTAGACGAAAACAAAGCAACTGGATCAGACAATATACCTTGCAGGATACTCAAGGCGAATGCTGCCATTCTTGCCACTATCCTGCAGGTTATATTCTCACAGACCATTGACACTGGAGAACTTCCTCATAACTGGCTATTGGCAAATGTGACACCTATTTTCCAATCCGGAGACAGAACCCTCCCTTTTAACTATAGATCTGTTTCGATTACCTCAGTTCCCTGCAAAATTTAAGAATTTATCATCCACCGACATTTTATGGACCATTTAGATAGGCAAAACATACTGACTGACGCACGGCACAGCTTCCGATCCAAACGGTCATGCGAGACACAACTACTTGTCACCACACATGACATTTCCCAAACCCTTAACGACCACAAAATTCGACAAGTAGACGCTATAGTACTAGACTTTGCCAAAGCCTTCGACAAAGTCCCCCACCAAAGACTGTTAGCTAAGTTAGATTATTATGGCCTCCGAGGACCACTTCTTCACTGGACTTTCTTGACCAATCGGGATCAATGCGTTGTTCTCGAGGGTTCTTATTCTTATAATGTGTCTGTAACTTCTGGGGTTCCACAAGGCATCGTCCTGGGTCCCCTACTTTTCCTTTCTTATATAAATGACCTCCCACTATCACATCCTTCTACTATTAGACTTTTTGCAGATGATAGCTTAGTTTATAGACTAATTACTAATAGGGACGATTGCCTTCAACTACAGGACGACTTAACTGCCCTTGAAGAGTGGGAAGCCAAGTGGAAGATGACATTTAGACCTGACAAATGTCACCATATCTGCTTCACCCGTTTGAACAAAACCATCCCATATTCATACAAATGCCATAGCACTTTTTTATATACTGTTCCCTCCCACAATCATTTGAGGGACCACATCTCAGCGGAGATGAGGTGGACCACTCACGTTAGCAGCATCATAGCAAAGGCTAATAAGGCCCTGGGCTTCCTGCGCAGGAATCTCACTAAGTGTAACGCAAACATAAAAATTATAGCATTTAAAACACTTGCTCGGCCACACTTAGAATACTGCGACACTGTCTGGGATCCACACACAATAACATAAATAAACTAGAGGTCATACAAAATATATCTGCAAGATGGATCAGACGTAATTACAGACACACTATATCTGTCACTTTGATCAAACAAGATATTAGACTAGACCAACTTGCAACAAGAAGACAAATACACAGACAACAGATGTTATATATAATCACTAACAACTTAGTAGACATAGACAAAGATATATATTTACACCCTACAAGTATACGATTTACGTATACTTGCGCCCACACGCATGCGGTTGGACTTGGAGGGTTTCCAACCATCGGTATTGTTGCGTGGGATACTAAAGCAGATCCCATACAAATCTAAACCCTCTAGGTGCCATAGGACAAGAATAAATAACGAAAACGCAACCATTGCGTCGCTGAGGTTTAGCGTTACATACATAAGGCGACTCATAACGTACGTCGCTGGTACTCCTTACCTTTGGATACCTTTGGATGTGTTCGCCGCTCCTCTAGCGGCACCAAGGAGCGCGACGCCCCTCGTTATGGGTGGTGATTTGGTGCAGTAGACTGTTTGAAGCGACAGCTCGCTCCCTTGCGAGGATGGGCTCGTCTGGCACTTTTTGCAGTTCGACATCTAGGGCTCTCTTGAAGTTGTCTAACGAGATGTCCCTCATGTCTCTTACTCGCCGTGGGAGTTTGTTGAAGAGACGTGGGCCTCTGTGTGATAACCAGCCCTCTCGCAGAGAGCCCATAGCACCCCTGTTATTCATCCGGGGGATTTCGCATTCCCAGCCTCTCCTATCACTGAATTTCATGACTATCGGAGTATGTAGGTTTGGTACTAAACCCTCTGCGATTTTCCATGTGTATATTATTAGGTAACGTTCTCTTCTACGTTCCAGTGAGTACAGATTCAGTGCTCTTAAACGCTCCCAATAGTGTAGATGTTTTATCGAACTTATATGCGAAGTGAAATTTCTTTGTACACTCTCTACATCATTTATTTCACCTGCTTTGTATGGGGATGTTAATACGCTACAGTATTCAAGCCGCGGTAGCACTAGAGATTTGAAGAGCGTTATCATAGGCAATTCACCGCGTGTTTTAAAAGTACGCAGAATCCAACCCGTTAGACGTTTCGCAGCCGCCACTTTGACCTGGTTATGTACTTTGAAACCCATATTTTCAGACATTAATACCCCAAGGTCTTTCACACTGTCTTTCCGTTCTATTATGTGGTTAGATTCTGTTAAGTAATTTGTAATTTCTTTAACACCATTATTATCTCCGTACCGTATTAATTGGAATTTTTCCTCATTGAATTGCATGTTGTTTTCCCTGGTCCACTGGAACACTACATTCATGTCTTCCTGCAGTCGGCCCGTGTCCTCTTGTGTGTTTACTATCTTACTTAATTTTGTGTCATCAGCAAAAGACGACACCGTACTGTGTCTGGTGTTGGTATCTATGTCGCAAATTAGTATGAGGAACAGAAGGGGCGCTAGCACTGTTCCTTGGGGCACTGAGCTTTTGACATCCGAAGGCTCAGAAGTGACTTGGTTTACTGCTACCGATTGTTTTCGGTTTACGAGGAAATTGTATATCCACCGTCCGATTTTCCCAGTTATACCTTTTGCTTTCAGTTTGTGGGCTATTATACCATGGTCACATTTATCAAATGCCTTAGCAAAATCGGTGTAAATGACATCCACGTTTTTCTTTTCTTCTAGCGCTTTAAGAATTTTGTCATAGTGTTCCAAAAGTTGTGAGAGACATGATCTTCCCGCTCTAAACCCATGTTGACCGGTGTTGTGTAGTTCATTTGCCTCCATGAATGTTGAAATTTTGCTTCGCAGGACTCGCTCGAAAACTTTAATGATGTGAGAGGTTAGAGCTACCGGGCGGTAGTTTTTTGGTAGTGCTTTACTCCCTCCTTTATGCAGTGGGGCAATTATTGCATTTTTCAAGCTATCTGGTATGTCACCAGTGTCTAAACTCCTTCTCCACATTATAGCCAGGGGTTTTGAGAGGTTTTCCTTACATTTTTTCATTAGGATCGAATTCCATGAGTCCGGGCCTGGTGCCGAGTGGGATGGCATGTTGGAAATGGCCTCTTCTATGTCTTTTGGACCGAAATCAATATCCAGCATCTGAGGGGTTTCCGTGGGGGAGGTTTCCATGAAAAATATATTTTGGTCTCTGATGACTTTTGTTTCATCAGGCTCACTGAATGCCATTTCATACTGCCTGCTTAAGAGTTCGCTCATTTCCTTTTTGTCCCCTGTGAAAGAGCCGTCCCCTTTGCTCAGTGGGCCGATGTTTGATGTTGTTTTAGCCTTTTGTTTGGCGTATGAAAAGAAGTATTTGGAATTTTCCTTTATACCTGCAATAGCTTTCCTCTCCTCTTCCATATGTTGTAGTTCATATGATATTCTTAGCCTTTGTTCAATTTCCACAATTTCTCTATCTATTTCGACCTTTTGCCTATCCTGTAGATTTTGATGTGTGCGTCTTTGTGTGAGTAAATTTCTTCTTCTGTACAGCCTCCTCCTTTCCCGATCTTGTTTGCTTCTTCGTTTTGTTTGTCTTGCAGGTATATGGTGGCTACAGATTTGGGTCATGGTTTCTGTTATTAAGACTAGACATTCTGCTGGTGTCAGGTTATCCATTAAATCTTCCCAGTCTATTTCCTCCATTTCTTGATTTACCTCTTCCCACCTAATGTTTTTGTTATTGAAGTTAAATTTACTGAAGGTGCCGGTTTTTGTTCTCGATTCTGAGGTTGTCTGTACACTTTCTAAGGTTGTTTTGATCTCAATTAATTTATGATCTGAGTATGTTGTGTCCGATATGTTAATGCTGTGTACTAGAGAGTCGTTGTTAGTGAAGACCAGGTCTAAGATATTGTTTTCCCGTGTGGGTTCAGCAATATGTTGGGTAAGACTAAAAAAATCACAAAGTTCAAAAAGCTCTCTCGTATTAGTATTTGCTTCTCCGGTGTTATTTGCCACTAACTGGTTTTCTAGTTGTCTCCATTTAATGTTTGGTAGATTAAAGTCTCCTAGCCATATAATATTTGGTGTTGGGTTCCCCAGGGTTTCCACTTCTGATTTTATTTTGTTGAGTTGGGTTTTGAATTCTTCTCGGGATGAGTCTGGAGGCCTGTATGTAACAATAACTGCTAAATTTAGGGATTCTATTTTAACTCCAAGTATTTCCACCACTTCATTACTGTTATTTAGGAATTCAGTACATATCAGTGAGTCATGTATGTACAAGGCTACACCTCCATGTGATCTATGCGTTCTGTCCGCCCTATGTAGGTTGTAACCAGGAATCCATACCTCACTATCTTCCTGATCTTTAATGTGAGTTTCTGTGAGAGCCGCAAATATAGCGTTTCCTTCTTCTAGCAGGCCCCTAATAAATGGTACTTTGTTCGTGGTTCTATTTTTTAGGCCTTGGATATTTGCAAACAAGATTGGGGAGGGATTTTTTGGAGTACTATGTGTACCTAATAGTCTTCGGGATGTATTGGCCACTCTTGGGAGGCCAGGAGGTGCTCGAGGTGTTCTATGTGCTCTTCCATCTCCCTCAGTCTCTTCATCTTCATCTGCCCTTTCCCTCCTTGCCTTTTTCCTCTGTCTCGTCCTCGCATAGCTAGAGAGTTTTTTGGGCTACCATTCGTGTTAGGTCTAGCATATCTCCAAGTCCCTTTAATATGAAAAGCTGGGCATTTCATATTGTAGCAGGTCTTGTTCTCAAGTGATGTCTTGCAAAGGGATGGGTGGTGGTATTTGCAGGTTTTACCAAATCTACATTTTCCATGACTGGTTATGTTGTTGCAAATTTTGGGATGAGCAAATCTACATGAATTCCCATTATATTCGCCCTTTTGACCAAAGTAGCACCTTCTTTCCAGATAATATCTGCACACTGGTGTAGACAACCCCAGTAGGTGTGGCTGGGGCTGCAAGGGGTTATGTGGTGAGCTAAGTGTGGTTGTGGGTGATAGTGGGCTTGGTGTATGGGTGGGTGAGGCCTGCAGGGGGTGGAGTTACGGGTCGGTTGTAGGTGGGCAGGTGGCAGTGGTGAGGGGGGAGACGATGTGGAAGGGGAGCCTGATATGGGGGCTTGTTGCATCCTACGTTCATCCTGCAATTTTATTTGATCAACAGCAGTAGGGTGGTCAATGGCCATAGATGGGATTAATGTGGGTGTTTTCTGGGTCTGGGGAGGTGTGGGGAGATGTGCGACAGGGTTTGTGTATATGTAGGGTGCGAAAGGTTGTTGTTCGGCAGGCGATGTGTGTTGATGTGCAGGAGGCAATGTGGGCATTATCATGGGAAGGTGTGCGTGTGTGGGTTGTGATATTTGTATGGGCCCTGAGGCCCCAATAGTTCCCCATTTTCTGTGAAAGGTAGCTATGTCTTGGCTATATTTCCATCTATCTTGTACTTCTGTATTTTCTACAGTCTGTATGACTTGCCATGTGATATCGAAACAACTATCGCAGAAATGGAGGTTCTTCCCTCTTGTATTGTACGCCTCATTTATTGGTGTCAATCCTATGCAAATCCAGTGATATGGTTGCTTGCATATCCGACATGCGGTGCCTTCATGGATGTGTATATTCATCTTACAACTCGTACAGTTGTCTCTGGTAAACTTCTTTTTTTTTTTTTTTTTTTTTCCCACCCACCCTTACATGGGGGAGAGAGAGAGAGAGAGGGGGGGGGGGGGCTTGGAGGACAAGGTGTTTGTTACGCGGTTTGTGGGAGTGTGTGTGTGTGGGGGGGGGGGGGGGGGGGAGTGCCACTCGTTTACCCTCGTTATGTTTAAACTTTAAGTAACTTTAAGTAACACTTTCAATAATTATCTTATGAAACAGAATTCTCACTGCCCTAACCACTTTTCCCGTTTTTGGTCGACTGTTTAACGGAATATACGGCACTCTAGGAAAATAACGAACTTTCCAGGCTACCTATACCTGTATAATATAGTATTTATATAGTTATTATTATTATCTATTTTAATTTTCATATTTTACCTATTAACTTGATTCAACACTGCTCAGGTTCGAATTTTCACCACACACAAGGGCTTGAGGACGCCATATTGTTTCTACCTCAGCCGTTACCGCTTAGTGCTTGATTACATTTACCCCATTAGCACGATGACGCCATTTGTACCTTCATCAAGCTGCTATTAGCCGCTTGTGTGGAATTTAAGAAGGTCCTATGTTATTGTGATCGGTTATTGAGAGAGTATTTATCACATTGAATCCTAGAGGTAGATTATAGGCGTATTAACCCCTCCGACCCCAGGGACGCACGTTATGCGTCGCCTATGTATGTAATGCACAGTACCAGTAACGCAACATATGCGTCCGCCTTAATTACTCTTGTCCTATGGCACCTAGAGGGTTCAGATTTGTATGGGAACTAGTTTAGGATCCCACGGAACAATACGATGGTTGGCAACCCCCCAAGTCCAGTTGCATGCGTGTGGGAGCGCGCGGGAGTGATATGCCAGTATACCGTCTACCCATCACCCAATGATAATTGTGACTGCCCCCTGCACCCCAGGACCCCCAAATGACCTATGTGAGCGGCTTTATGTTGTTTTTCCTTCATTACTAACCCATCCCATATGTTTTCAGGAAAAACAAAAAAAAATTGAAAAGTGGCTGGGCCTGGAGTGTATTTTTTATTATATCGCTTGGGGTCCAGGGGGTTAAAATCGTCTAATGGTAACCAAAATAGGACACAAATTACACCACCGTGCTGCAAGCGTTAAGTAAGGTATAATGTAAGACAATCTGGGCAACATCAGAGATCCTGTAGTAAGATAGAGTAACCAGCTTTTATTTAGACGCCATTTGTGTGCCTCGGTTATCACAGAACGAAGTTTTGTTTTATTAATTTGTGATCATGTGGAACGTATATCCAAAGACCAAACTATATATCCTGTACCAGTATTCCATAATGTATATTATGGGTATGGAGAAATTGGGGTCAGATCAGATGGCTATAGAAAAGTAGGAGAGTAGAGCGTTTTGGATAGAGGAAGAATAAGTTGAGAATGGGAAGTACAGTAAAAGGGGTGTAAAGAGAGGAACAAATATCAACAGCGCTACTGAGATGGCGAAGGTAGATTAATCTCTGTTATAATAAGATCTCTAGATAACATTAAATTGTAAAACTTGCAAAATAAACAAACCAAAACTATGACAAGACAATATAAAGGCAGAAGAACTAATCGAAATCGCTATGTGGAAATAACGCTTTAGCAAAATAAAATTTTAAAATAAAAGAACACAATCTACCACATAGGGTGTACATTACTACCTGAGAGGGCGACTGGTGAAGCTTATATCCAGCAGTATATGTGTTGGTGAAGTGGTGGTGGTGTGATGGAGAGGTGCTCGAGGTACCCGTGTAGTGATCATATTGCGTCACCAACACCTCTGAAAAGGAATTTACCTATTAACACTATCTGGACCGTCGTCTTAAGGGGAGATGGGTCGGTTTTATTGGACCCTCCCTCGTGTTTAGCCCCATTACTGTATTTTTTTTTAAATCTAAGATGTTTGGCCCATTAGTTTGGCGAATTTAACACCTTTAGCTCCATTTCGTTGTCAATTTTAACCCATTGACTGCGGGAGACGTTCCGGAACGCCATGGCAATTTACAGCAATTTACAGGCTTTTAAAGCCTGTAGAATCGAGTGCGAGGGAGTGGAAGCGCAACAGGCCACCCATCCTCTCTCCAGCCAGCCGGCCGGTGCTCTGAGGAGTATGAGCCATACTCTCGCTAGACATATAGCGCTGCCAAAGGCAAATGTAGTGCGACATTAGCGAGAATTGCTCAGTATTAGCAAATGTCTATGGTAGCGCTGCGGGTGAAGCCCGCGAGCTACGAAGCTCGTTTTGGTGTAATTTTAAGCTATTTTCTTCTAGTTTTTGGCTGAATACATTTCATTTCTTTCAGACTCTTGCTTAATCAATCAGGATTGCCTTAATGAACCCTAATATGGCAGAAATAGGCGGAAATATACCCGCAGTGTAAGTGTTAAGACCTACCGTGCCATTTAGGTGTCAATTTTTTCCTGGCGAGCGATATTAATAAGAGGAACCGACTTTCGGCCGGAACATTTTTCTACCAAAAAATTAGGGGGGGGGGGGTCTAGGCTCTAGGGGGTGTTTTTTTAAGTTTGAGGGAGGTCTATTGAGGTAACTAAAAAAAATACACAAATAAATTGAATAATATAAAGAAAAAAGCCACTATCCCCTTAACCCACGGAATCCCGAGAGGCCTCATACGAGGCAAAAAAAAAAAAAAAAAAAAAATGGCAGGAATCCGAGGCCTAAAAATCGCTGCTAAAATCATCATAACACGGCAACCACACGTTGTAGCGATGTCATCTCAACTACATTCTACAGACAACAAAAAGTTCTACAATTTGCAAAATAGTTGACTGCTCTAGGTGGTCTTAATCAGTAGCTACTGAATTATGATGTTTGCCTGTACCCAAAGGGCCCCGGGCACAGCCATCGGGATCATATGAGGCCCCCCCCCCCCCCCCCCGGTTTTCGTGGGTTATTATGATATTTTATATATTAATTATTTTTTAGGATTTTGCTTACTTTTGCCATTTTAGAGCAATGTGGCTTAGTTTGTCACCTTGGCTAACAAAAACATCTTCACAGGTATCCTTCAAACTAAATAAGTACCCAAATACCCATCCAAACACCCTACAAGCTAAACTTGAAATGCCCCAGAGAAAGGCCGAGTTCTTCTAAATTACAGGCTGGCTATCGTTAGCCAAGAACACAAATCGACACCTGAATGGGATGAAGCGTTCTATTATCGCCAATGCCCCAGAGGAAGGCCGAGTTCTTCTAAATTACAGGCTGGCAATCGTTAGCCAAGAACACAAATCGACACCTGAATTGGGTGAAGCGTTCTATTATCGCCAAACTGATGGGGTAAAACGTTTAAAAAATCTTCAGACTAATGGAGAAAAAAAAACGGAGGTTGTACACTCGGATGCCATAGTCTCTAGCCCACTCATACATATTCGTGAACTTCACCTATTTGAAATTATGGAAGTATATCTTTGGAAACTAATTTATGAATAAAATTGTCTATAAATCAACTACACAAAAATGTATATGCATTGCTCGAAAATGGCCCCAGCAAGCAAAATCCTTAATAATAACTAGACTAAAAATCTTAACCCCTTCTGTACCAGCGACGTATCTATTATTTATACTAGCTATTGTTTAGACGTTGTTGTGCAGTTTAAGAAGGATCAGTGGTAGTAAAAAGGATTAAGTGAGATAGTTCGAAGCCTGTTAATTGCTGGAAGCCCTTCTGAAACTGAATAAAGTCGTCTAATAGTAGCCAGAATAAGTTAAAAGGACGACACTGGTACTGAAAGTGCAAATTACCCATAAGACATCGGACCAGGTAGTGTTGAATCTAGAGTATACCTGCGATACTCTAATGTCTGGGTTTGGATATCACTTTAAGGCAGCTCAGACGGTATTGTGCAGCATAATTTACTGGTTCGGCTCAATGGTTTAAGGAAGGGGTTTAGTTTGCTCTCTAAACCTCTATCAAACTTTTTAAAAAACCCACAAGACCCCCCTTCGATATAAACTTCTACATTTTTCGGTAGAAAAATGTCTAGGCCTAAGGCCGATTCCTCTTTAAATACAGGATCGCTATCGCTCGCCAGGAAAAAAAATTGACACTTAAATGGCACGAAAGGTCTTAATATTGGCAAAGGAATGGGGCAAAAGGTCTGAAAATCGCCAAACTAATAGGGCAAATGTCTTGAAATCTCATAACTAATAGGGATAAACATGAGGGAGGAGGAGGACTCGAAAACCCAACTGCCTCCCCTTAAAGTAACATTCCTGTGTTTTACTTGCTAACGCCTATATCATTTACTGTACTAACATACTTTCACAATCAACAAAGCCTTTATGAAACCTCAACAATAAAAACGCGAACACAAAATATTTACTTCAGTTTACGAAAAGTTTAGTACATAACTACGTATAAATCCGTACTAGCGAGCAATTAACCACTTGCGAGTTTCATTCTATAAGGAAGTTGGAGTTGTAGAAAACAATATTTACCAGAACTTACAGCTAAAATACGGTCGGTCGTAGTACATTTATAAATACATAAAACCCAAGTCAACAAACCATTTATCCATCAGAAACCTACATTATTATTATATTTGTATAATCTACAGCTCCAACTTCCTTATAGAACGAAACTCGCAAGTGGTCAATTAGGCATAACTTTCCACCAACCCTCCATTATTTGGTCTGTCTCTCTCTATCGTTTGCAAGGGCTCTTCATGGATATCCTCCTACTCGTATCCCACAACCTCTACTCCTGTGAAACTGCCTTCGTGGTGTAATGCATAAGGTGTTGATATTCGGTGTGAGCGTCCTGTGTTCGAATCCACGGACTGCCACATGTGTTTGTAATATTTCATTAATCGATTTTAGAAGTAGAGTTGGTTGTTGGATAGAACATAAAAATCATATCGCACACCAAGCCATTCGTCTTGTGAGTTCAATCTGCAGTCATTCATATTTTGAGGTAAACAAAAATATGCAAGTTTGTGACATACTAACTAGAGAAATCTCAACACAAGCTTAGCTAAATCCATGCAAACCACCCTTATTTAGTTCCTTTTAATGATAGAGTGAAGATAAACGAATCCTGCACAGTGTGACTTTCACCATATGATTAGCTAAATCTGGGCAAACCACCATCATTTAGTTCATTTTAATGATAGAGTAAAGACAAATTAATCCTGCATATACTGGGGAAGGTGCTTCTTTTCTTCTACTATACTTAAGGGGGCCCACCTCGTTTTTTTTCTTTCTTTCTCACTCTCTCAGCCCCATTCAGCCTACTGTTTTAAAACGCTTACCCCCATCCAGGTGTCAATATTTTCCCACGAGCCAGCATATATATATATATATTTTGTTTTACGGAAAGCTAAATTTGTAAATTTTTCAATAGAATAATGTCTCCGGCAAAGCCGGATTTTTCCATACAATGCTGGCTCGCTTTTGCTCGCCAGGAAGAAATTGACACCTGAATGGGGATAAACGTCTTCAAACAGTTGGCTGAATGGGGCCGAATGGATACAAGCCAGAGAAAGAGAGAAAAGGAGAGAAAGATAAAAAAAAAACAGGTGACTCCCCTTAAAAAAGAAAAGCCTTGATAGAACTAGTGTGTCTGTTGCTGTTCACATCCCTTTGTATTTTTTTGTTTTTGTTTTTTTTAAGAGACAATGAATGGAGGAAGGAAAAACACAGATAAAACAAAAAGGTCCATGTGCCTAAAGGCATCCTCCATTCATAAAATGTTTGTAACAACTGGATTAAAACATTTGTAGATTGTAAGTTTGTGGAAAGCAATTCGAGGGAAGTGAATTCCAAAGAGTAGTAGCTCTGGGGATAAATGAATTCTGATAAGCAGAAGTTCTGCATTGTGGAGGAGAAAGTGTAAATTCATGGGCGCTCTCAGCTGCCCTAGTTCTACGGGGAAAGATGTGGAGAGGCGGCACAATTGAAGCAAGTTCCTCGGAACAATTGCTGTGAAAATATCTGTAGAATAATGCAAGGTATGCAACGTTTCTTCGTATGGATAATGTAGGAAGGTCCTGTGTGATTGCAGGGTTATTGATTAATCTAATAGCTTTATTTTGAATTTTGTCCAACTGCCTCAATGCAACCACTCAAGCAACCACTCCACTTCCACCCCACAGAGGTGAACAGTAATCCATCTGAGAACGCACATGACTTTTATATATTACGGCCAACTGCTCGTCAGTGAAGAATTCTCGAACTCTGTACAGGAGTCCCAGTTTTTTAGAGGCATTCTTAGCAATGCTTCTAACATAATGTGTCCAGCTCAAGTTAGTAGTTAATGTTACACCGAGAATGTCAATACTAGGGGAAGTGGGAATATTTACATCATTAAAAAATATATGGGAGTCAGTGAGATTCTGTCGGTTAGAAAATTGAATGTACTTGGTTTTCTGTGCATTAAAGGAAACTAGATTCTTTTGTCCCCATCCATTAATTCTAGAAAGGTCCTGGTTCAGTGAAATTGCAGTGTTTATTTTTGAATTTATAAGATCGGGTTGGGTGAAAGAATTGGTAAATGTGAAGGAACTGTGGAGTGTTGAGTCATCTGCGTAGGAATGTATTGGATTATGAGTGGTAGATATGAGATCATTGATTTGAATGAGGAACGGAATTGGGGCCAAAACTGATCCCTGGGGAACACCAGCATTTATTGAGTGAAATTGAGAATAAAGGCCATCTACCAATACACGTATTTTTCTGTTATGATGATAAGAAGAAAATAGTGGAACTAATGATGCAAGGCCGTAGTGTGACATCTTCGACAATAAGGATTGATGCCAGACTCTATCAAATGCCTTTGATATATCCAGTGCTATTGTATGTGTTTCACCATGTTGGTCTGTAGCTTGGTTGATTTGAAGCGTAAGAAGGCAAAGAATGTCTGCAGTTGATCGACATCGTCTAAAACCATATTGCCTATCACTGATTAATTTATTATTCTCAAGATGCTTAACTATGTGATTATTTAATATAATTTCAAAGACTTTACCAAGAGTGGAAGTTATAGCTATAACTCAAAACTCAAAGCTGGTCAATTCCTATAACACACTCCAAAATGGTAGCCAAAGGGATGAGTATCGTCGTAAAGCCACTTCGCTTTACGACGATGTTCCCTAAAGCCAGTATCATACGAGAGCTTTTATAGTCAACATTCGATGATATACATTTTTCTGGCAACATTTATTTGATATTTTGCACTGGTATCGGAAACTAGACTGATGATAGATGAACTTAGGTGATAGAAATACCTAAAATGTTGACCTCATAAGCTGCCAGAGCAGTGTTGAGGATAAATGTTGAGTGAAAAGCGCTCGTGTAATACCGGCTTTACTTTCATTTACTTACCAGAATTATGAGGTATGAGGTCAGGATCACTTTCCTCCATCTCCTCACTACTCGGCCTGTCCCTCATTCCTCTACTCAAGGGCTTCTCCTCCAGGTGGTCTTTAAACTCGTCCCCTACCACCCCTTCGGCCTACAGTTCCTCCGAGGGCTCCGTCTTGACCACGTCTCGGCAGGGGCCTCCGTAACTTGAAGACGAGTATGATGACAATAACCATGAGCAAGATGACAGACACCGCTCCCAAAGCGATGCCCAGGACAGGAGTGAATTCCAACAGCACGGGTGGACCTTGGGGATATGGAGGCGATGGGTCAGA
>CM064557.1:1559910-1594910 GCA_032716605.1 Paralithodes platypus | reverse complement strand
AGTAGAAGTATTATTATAAGGAGATGTTGTGGTACAGGGTGCCGCTGTGGGAGTCGTACACCTGAGGAAGACACAGTAGAAGTATTATTATAAGGAGATGTTGTGGTACAGGGCGCCGCTGTGGGAGTCGTACACCTGAGGGAGACACAGTAGAAGTATTATTATAAGGAGATGTTGTAGTACAGGGCTCCGCTGTGGGAGTCGTACACCTGAGGGAGACACAGTAGAAGTATTATTATAAGGAGATGTTGTATTACAGGGCTCCGCTGTGAGAGTCGTACACCTGAGGGAGACACAGTAGAAGTATTATTACAAGGAGATGTTGTGGTACAGGGCGCCGCTGTGGGAGTCGTACACCTTTGGGAGACACAGTAGAAGTATTATTATAAGGAGATGTTGTGGTACAGGGCGCCGCTGTGGGAGACACAGTAGAAATATTATTATAAGGAGATGTTGTGGTACAGGGTGCCGCTGTGGGAGTCGTACACCTGAGGGAGACACAGTAGAAGTATTATTATAAGGAGATGTTGTGGTACAGGGCGCCGCTGTGGGAGTCGTACACCTGAGGGAGACACAGTAGAAGTATTATTATAAGGAGATGTTGTATTACAGGGCTCCGCTGTGGGAGTCGTACACCTGAGGGAGACACAGTAGAAGTATTATTATAAGGAGATGTTGTGGTACAGGGCGCCGCTGTGGGAGTCGTACACCTGAGGGAGACACAGTAGAAGTATTATTATAAGGAGATGTTGTAGTACAGGGCTCCGCTGTGGGAGTCGTACACCTGAGGGAGACACAGTAGAAGTATTATTATAAGGAGATGTTGTAGTACAGGGCTCCGCTGTGGGAGTCGTACAGCTGAGGGAGACACAGTAGAAGTATTATTATAAGGAGATGTTGTGGTACAGGGTGCCGCTGTGAGAGTCGTACACCTGAGGGAGACACAGTAGAAGTATTATTATAAGGAGATGTTGTGGTACAGGGCGCTGTGGGAGTCGTACACCTGAGGGAGACACAGTAGAAGTATTATTATAAGGAGATGTTGTGGTACAGGGCGCCGCTGTGGGAGTCGTACACCTGAGGGAGACACAGTAGAAGTATTATTATAAGGAGATGTTGTAGTACAGGGCTCCGCTGTGGGAGTCGTACACCTGAGGGAGACACAGTAGAAGTATTATTATAAGGAGATGTTGTAGTACAGGGCGCCGCTGTGGGAGTCTTACACCTGCAAGAGACGTAGTGGATGGGTTATAATAAGTTATTTTGTGGTGGAATGTAAATCTGCACTTACACGTGGATATTTATCAGCTGGAATCTTCCTAATTATGTACAGTAATCCGATCCTAGATTAAAGGTGATCTACAGTATGTTGGAGTCGTAGACTTGCAGGAAACGTAATAAAAGGCTCAACATTTTGTTATTTGTGTCTTAGTCACAAGCCCAAAGCACATAAACTTTATTAGAGGGGAATACCCTAGCTAAAGAATTAATTATCTATTCAACTCTATTATATAACTGTCTTGATAGCGTAATGCATAAGTGCGCGGAATTTCGATGTGAGTATCCTAGGTTAGAGTCCTTGGAGTGCCACATGTATTTGTTGATTTCATTAATTGAGCTTAGGGGTAAAGTTGGTTGGTGGAAAAAACATAATAATATGTAAGGAGGCAAAAGGCAAAGCTACCTGTAAAGAATGTCTCCCTCAAATTGAAAGGTTGAGAGTGCTGAATTCAAGGTATGTTTAGAGTCAAAATGTCTGAATACATGGATCTTGAAGCAGTTTAAGTCATAAGGGGATGGACACATAGACTGAGGGAGAGAATTCCAGAGTTCATTTGTCAAGTGGAAGAAATACTGGATAATCGGTTCGCTATTTGGTTAAAGAGTTGGACAGAATAGAGCTGGGAATGTGTTCAAAGGTAGGTGCCGTCTACTCTCTGTAAGGGAGGAGGCATAGACTGAAAAGGGTTTCCGGACATCTCAACCAGTAGACCATTTCAACCAGTAGCTCCCAACCAGTGCCAAATCAACCAAGACCAACCAATCCAGTACCATAATACAGTATAGTACTAACGTAACCTAACCTAACCTAACCGTATTGGTTGATTTGGTACTGGTTGAGAGCTACTGGTTGAAATAGTCTACTGGTTGAGTTGTCCGGTCACCACTGAAAAGGCTCTGAAGAACACTTATTATTGTTATATCAGTACAGAGATAAAGAGAGAAATTATTCCAATTGCATTAGTTTTCATTGAGAACAAGAATACTGTATATCAAGAGCAATTTACGTTTGAATAGTATCCCCATTAACTTTACTCTACATTTAAGATGAGACCAAATTTAAATGACCAAGTGTTGTCATATCCTGTGGAGAGGTTTTTAATGCCAAGTGCGTACCTATTGGACCGGTGCGTACCTATTGGTTATCTTACCCTAATTATATCAATGGCGTAATTTTCTGTTACCATTAAGTATTTTCCTATAATTTAAATATACAGTATAGTCATATTGCTCGTAATCATTCTAACTTAATTAAAGCTTAGTTCAAGACAATTTTTATTTTTTATAGGGCCGATGATGATTTATATGTTGGATCAATACTTAAAGAATAAAGAAAATGTACTTCCTGGCATGGGTTTTCATATATATATTGTGTATATATATTGTTACGTATCTTGATCCTCAAGTGGTTAACTTGATGAATCTAGATAGCACAGAGATATATATTAAGGTATCAGTCAGCTGAAGGCAAAACAAAAGTAAAATCTAATAAAATAATTTCCTGTTGTTGCTTCCTTTCCTTTTGGATCTTAGGACTTCGTATCCTTTATTGACTGATACTCTTTAATTATGAAAAATACTGAAACTAATTAAAGTCATGAAGTATTTATAAAGAATTATTATTTAACCGAAGCTTAGTAGGCTATGGTTATGAACCGAATAAGTTATAGCTAAAGAAGGACTATAAATTTTATAAAAAGTCTTGAAAGATAAATATTAAAGGAAGAATATTTCTGTCTCTTACCCTTTTTGAAATGAATAGATAGTTTTCTTATGTCCTTTTATTTATATTTAATGTAATTATTCTTGGTTCTTGTCCTACGTTAATAGGATTATATTATTATTATCATCAGTAGTAATATCAAAGTCACATAAAAAGTTAGATATATATTTAATAATTAGTTAAATGCATTTCTTAACCACGTAACATTGAAGTTTGATTATGAGTAAATAAAGTTACAGGATCGCTTCATAGATTCGATTCAGGTCTCACTCAAATAATATGAAAAGCAAAATAAAATATTTTGAAGCAAAAGAATTTTCTTCAGCTTAGGAAAATCACTAGAAGTAATATTATCACAGCCATGTTAGTCTAAGGCGATATTACTAATACGAGACAATAGCATCACCGTACTAAGCACCGTTAAGCAATGTAAGCTTAATTCAAAGAAAATGAAAGAACTCGTAAGTATTAATATAAAACAATAGTATTACTTTCATCATAACCCAATTACTTAAAGAGTTGCTTTAGTCCACAAGTTAGTCAACTAAAATAGTTAAGTACATAATAATAGCGTTAACGTTAATTCCCAATCAAATAGTTAAACACATAATAGTAGCGTTCACGTTAATTCCCAATCAAATAGTTAAGCACATAATAGTAGCGTTAACGTTAATTCCCAATCAAATAGTTAAGCACATAATAGTAGCGTTAACGTTAATTCGCAATCAAATAGTTAAGCACATAATAGTAGCGTTCACGTTAATTCCCAATCACATATCTCACTAACCAACACAACGTAAGTGTTTACACCGAACACACTTAACACACATTATATAATCTGACTGACAGTCACAATCCCATTATAATACTTCACCCCGTCTTCCTCCAGCTGCAAGTTCACCTTCCCCAACTCCAAATGAGACTGATTTGAATGCCCACAACTCGGGTCTTATATACTAAACAATGATGGTGTAGGAACGAATCAGGAGGCGGGGGGTGGTGCCCGCTCCAATCATAGCTCCTCGAGTTGCATAGCAGGTGCATGGTCCAATCACAGCTCCTGGCGTCGAACATACGTCATCGTGTCCGGTCATCGGGGTAGTTTGCAGGGTCCCCTATGACGCACGCAGGTGTGAAGGCTTGTTTGCAGGTATGCGGGCGAGCTAGTTTCCCCACTCGCTGGTTCGCTCGCTAGTCTGCTTCACCGTTTGGGTAGTGTGACTCCTTCAACTCTAATTCTAACTCTTAAATTAACATACAGGGCTCCGTATGTCAGACCTCCCCCCTAGAAAAGAGTTTAAGGAGTATAGTACATAATATTAAACATAATACATAAATAGATTCACCACCAGATTGGCAACAGCAAGATTATAATGAGGATATAATAAGGATATCACCCAAAGTAGGCAACGTCTCCAGGTACCACATCAGAACATAGCCGGAACGTAGCTGGAGCATTATTCGAACTGCAAGGCATAATCTCACAGCTGAAGGCTTGAAAGCGCACTACAAAAGCATGATATTTACCTCGCTACAAGGGAGAGCTAATTGCCAAAATCCTCTCATTAAGTTAAACTTACTGCTGTATGAGGCCAACCTGGTAAATGCAATCTTTGATCCGTGGCAGTGGGTAGGTATCGTTCTTTGTGACAGCATTAACTTGCCTATAGTCCCTACAAAACCTATGGCTCCCGTCTGGCTTTGGCACAAGTATGACCGGACTACTCCACTGGCTTAAGGCCCTAGTGATCAGTTCGTTAGATAACATAAAGTCAAGCTCGACCTGCAGTATACTCCTGCGTTGTGGCGAGACACGGTAGGGGGATAGTTTAATGGGAGTTGCATCCCCTACGTCGATGTCGTGCACGGCCAAAGAAGTGAGCCCTGGAGTATCACGGAACACACTGGGAGACTGAGATAAAACAGAGATTAGTTGGTTCGCTTGATCAGAGGGAAGATGACATAGTTTAGATGGTAATTCCCTCCAAGCCACTGAATTATACTGAAAGTTGGATAGGCTACATGACAAGTCAAAGTCTGCATGGATACCTTCAGGCTCTGGAACAGTCTGTTGCGGGTCAGTAAGAGAACTGAAGACTTTGTCCGCACCAGGCTGTTCACAGGTCCTGACATTCACTGCCACAGTGGGAGAATCTGGAAGAGAGGAATCAGGGGACCTATGGTTGGGTTTCAACATATTTATATGGAATACTTGCGTGGGCTTTCTCCTGTCTGGGGTAGTTACTAGATAATCGGTAATGCTCACCCTCCGAATGATCTTATATGGGCCCCTGAACTTGGCAGATAAAGGTTGGCCAAAAAGGGGGAGCAGGACCAAAACCTCATCACTGGGCTGAAACTCCCTCTCACGGGCTTTTCTGTCATACCAGGTCTTCATGGAGCTTTTAGCCACTGTCAAGTTTTGAGCGGCAAACTCACATGAGGATCTCAGCCGGGTTTTGAAATCTGAAACATACTTGAGGAGGTTTTGGTTCCCCTCCTGGCCAACTAGGCTATCCTGCAATAGTTGCAAAGGACCTCTTACCTGGTGACCGAAAACTAGCTCATTAGGGGAAAAACCCAGGGATTCAGTTGGAACCTCACGAGTAGCAAATAAAAGAAAAGGTACCCCCTTATCCCACTCAACTCCGGTCTCTGTACAATACTTACGTAACATTCCCTTTAATGTCTGATGATATCGTTCGAGAACCCCTTGACTCTCTGGGTGGTAGGTGCTAGACTTTACATGCTCGATACCCAACTCCTTCAGGGACTGCTGGAAAATGTTAGAGGTAAAATTAGTTCCTTGATCACTTTGCACCTCATGGGGGAAACCCATTCTGGTGAAGAATTTGAGCAGTTCCTTGATAACAGTTGGAGCAGAGGTAGTCCTTAAGGGTATAGCCTCTGGGTAGCGAGTTGCCATGTCCATGATAGTTAATAAATAAATGTTACCTTGGGAAGTCTTAGGCAATGGGCCTACAATGTCCACTACCACCCGAGTAAAAGGATTGTCGAAAACGGGCAAGGGCACCAGAGGATGTACAGGCACCTTCTGATTGGGTTTTCCCGTCATCTGGCAAGTGTGACACACTCTACACAACACTCCACTACATCTGCACGCATTCCTGGCCAGTAAAAGTGGGCTCTGATTCTGTCTAGAGTTTTTCTCACACCTAGGTGTCCTGCCAATGGTATACAATGTGCCATTTCCATGATATCTTTACGACAAGGTTTGGGGACTACTACTTGATGGACGTCCCAAGCCCCGTCATCGATTGGTTTGTGTGGCGGTCTCCATCTTCGCCACAATACTCCTCCTTTGAGGTAGAAACATTCACCACCCTCCTTCTCACATTCCTCTTCACTCACGGACCTGGCAGCTAACTCCTTGCATTCACTATCATCTCTCTGTAGCTCTACCAGGCCTCTAGGACAATTTGGAGGGGTTTCATAGTCATCGTTAGGGTCAAGATGAGCCATAAAGGTGTCAGATAAATCCACCTCAGTCACATCATCAGGCACAGTTGGAGCGTCATTCACACTCTCATCATCCCTTTCATCAACTCTTACATTCGGTACATTTCTGTCTGAGGGAACTGCTACTTGAGACATTGAACGTGTGACAGCACACACAGGGAAAACTGTTGGCATCTCCTTTTCGAGCTCACCGGTTAGTGGCTCGTTAACAGGGGAAAGTGACAAAATGGGGTCTGGTCGGACCTTCTCACCTGCTACATCATTCCCCAAAAGGAGTGTTACCCCAGGCACAGGGATATCTTGGGACCTACACAAAGCTATGGTGGCCTCACCCTGTAGTAACTCACATTCAATTTCGCCTTTTACCAAGTATGCATAAAACTGGCCTCCAGCACCTCTCATTACAACTGGTTCGCCAGGTGGGCACTCAGTGTAAGGATTCACCATGAGGGTGCTAGTAGAACCTGTGTCTCTCAGAATTTTTACCTCATGCATACAACCATTTAATCTCACGTTGCCAGATGAAATAAAGGGACGGTAACTGTCCTGCACTGATGGTGAAATTATTATTGGCTTAACCCTAGTGGGTTGCACCACACATGCTACTACACCCCTGTCTAGATGATTTACGTTAGCTGCTAGGTACTCCTTCTGTCGAGAGTCCTGCATTAAAGGAACTTTTGGTGCTAGGTACTCCTTCTGTCGGGAGTCCTGCATTACAGGCACATATGGAGTTTGAGATACGGCGGCAACTGTCTGCCCCGATCTCTCGGTTCTCTCCTTGGCCCAGCACTGATAAGCTAGGTGGCCTCTCTTGCCACAAAAAGTACATACTTTAGGGGATACGGGAACGTTCCCTCTTTGAGCATTACTATTAGTTTGGGGCCCACCTCTGTTACCATTGCCCTGAGTCGCATTTTTAGTTGGGGGAACAATTCTATTTTGACTAGCTGGGGAAGACGTTATAGGCTTGTGACTGGGTCTGTCAGATTTGTGATTGGGATACTTAAAATTAGAACTAGAATTATCGTAGGGCTTCTTTCCACGAAATTTGTTGTTGAGCACGTATGTGTCAGCCATGTCAGCAGCGTCGGCAAGACAATCTACCTTTTTCCCATTTAAATGATAGGATACAGAAGAATCAATTTTCCATAGGAAATTTTCTAACAGGACCAACTCCTTCAGATCGTTGTAGCTTGTGACTTTCTTACTCTTGACCCAATGATTGAAAGTTTTAGTCATGGTCCTGGCAAATACCTTATGGGTTTCTTCTACTTTCTTCTGGTTTTTACGGAAAGATTGCCTGTAAGCCTCAGGCTGCAATTGATAGGTTTTTAGGATAGCTTCTTTGAGATTGTCATAATCCTGCCTAACTTCTGCTACTTCTGACAAATACGTGGCTCGAGCCTGCCCTGTCAAAACAGTTTGTAACATAAAAGGCCATTGATCTCTTGTCCACTTCATACCTCCAGCAACTTCCTCAAACAAAACAAAGAAATCCTGCACATTATCCTCAGTGAAGGGTGGAATGACACTAGTCATAGTCAATCCCAGAGGGGGAGCAATTACGGGAGCATTTGTATTGACATTTAGTTGAGCTATTTGATATTGATATTGATATTGTTCGGTCGTTGCTCTGGCTTTTATGCTGGCTTCTTCGGCAGTTGCTCTGGCTTGTTCGGCATTTACTCTGGCTAGTTCTATATTTAGTTTGGCTTGTTCGGTCTTTATTCTGGCTAGTTCCAGTACTTGATCACCGGTCAAACCAGGTGGCAATTGTTCATCAAGTTGGCTAGGTTTACTCGGGATCCCACCAACTGCTCCGTCACCCTCCCCGCCTTCTACAGGGAACAGGTGGGTTTTTATGGTCTGAGCCACCTCTACTTTAGACATGTTTGAGACAGTTAATTGGAGATGTGAGGCAAGCACTTTCAGTTCAGATTTTGACAGACAGTCAGTATCAGGGATGTGGGTTCTGATTCTATGAAAACTCGAGCATCTTCGTCATTAATTAGTTGAGGCATGATTAATATTTGATTTTTAAGTAGTGAAACGTTAATGAAACTGAGTGAAACTGTATGAAACGAATCCTTGGCAAGGTCGCCACTCTTCTGTTACGTATCTTGATCCTCAAGTGGTTAACTTGATGAATCTAGATAGCACAGAGATATATATTAAGGTATCAGTCAGCTGAAGGCAAAACAAAAGTAAAATCTAATAAAATAATGTCCTGTTGTTGCTTCCTTTCCTTTTGGATCTTAGGACTTAGTATCCTTTATTGACTGATACTCTTTAATTATGAAAAATACTGAAACTAATTAAAGTCATGAAGTATTTATAAAGAATTATTATTTAACCGAAGCTTAGTAGGCTATGGTTATGAACCGAATAAGTTATAGCTAAAGAAGGACTATAAATTTATAAAAGTCTTGAAAGATAAATATTAAAGGAAGAATATTTCTGTCTCTTACCCTTTTTGAAATGAATAGATAGTTTTCTTATGTCCTTTTATTTATATTTAATGTAATTATTCTTGGTTCTTGTCCTACGTTAATAGGATTATATTATTATTATCATCAGGAGTAATATCAAAGTCACATAAAAAGTTAGATATATATTTAATAATTAGTTAAATGTATTTCTTAACCACGTAACATTGAGGTTTGATTATGAGTAAATAAAGTTACAGGATCGCTTCATAGATTCGATTCAGGTCTCACTCAAATAATATGAAAAGCAAAATAAAATATTTTGAAGCAAAAGAATTTTCTTCAGCTTAGGAAAATCACTAGAAGTAATATTATCACAGCCATGTTAGTCTAAGGCGATATTACTAATACGAGACAATAGCATCACCGTACTAAGCACCGTTAAGCAATGTAAGCTTAATTCAAAGAAAATGAAAGAACTCGTAAGTATTAATATAAAACAATAGTATTACTTTCATCATAACCCAATTACTTAAAGAGTTGCTTTAGTCCACAAGTTAGTCAACTAAAATAGTTAAGTACATAATAATAGCGTTAACGTTAATTCCCAATCAAATAGTTAAACACATAATAGTAGCGTTCACATTAATTCCCAATCAAATAGTTAAGCACATAATAGTAGCGTTAACGTTAATTCCCAATCAAATAGTTAAGCACATAATAGTAGCGTTAACGTTAATTCGCAATCAAATAGTTAAGCACATAATAGTAGCGTTCACGTTAATTCCCAATCACATATCTCACTAACCAACACAACGTAAGTGTTTACACCGAACACACTTAACACACATTTATATAATCTGACTGACAGTCACAATCCCATTATAATACTTCACCCCGTCTTCCTCCAGCTGCAAGTTCACCTTCCCCAACTCCAAATGAGACTGATTTGAATGCCCACAACTCGGGTCTTATATACTAAACAATGATGGTGTAGGAACGAATCAGGAGGCGGGGGGTGGTGCCCGCTCCAATCATAGCTCCTCGAGTTGCATAGCAGGTGCATGGTCCAATCACAGCTCCTGGCGTCGAACATACGTCATCGTGTCCGGTCATCGGGGTAGTTTGCAGGGTCCCCTATGACGCACGCAGGTGTGAAGGCTTGTTTGCAGGTATGCGGGCGAGCTAGTTTCCCCACTCGCTGGTTCGCTCGCTAGTCTGCTTCACCGTTTGGGTAGTGTGACTCCTTCAACTCTAATTCTAACTCTTAAATTAACATACAGGGCTCCGTATGTCAGAATATATATATATATATATATATATATACTTACTTACTTGTCATACTTGGTAGAATTCCGTCCTCTGTGGACGCAGCTAAAGTGGACTTCCGCTGCAGCCAGGCAGCTCCGCAACTCCCTCGTTCCGTCTATTTACTAACGAGTTGGATGCGGTGGTGGGATATCCTGGTATTGGGGGCTCATCTGGTACTGTAGCCAGCCATCGGTCAGCCATGTAGCCAGCCATCAAGCTGACGCTTGAAGGAGTCTGTCGTGACTCCCGTCAGTTCCCGGACGGCCTTTGGTACAGTATTGAAGAGGCGAGCCCCATTTTTGCTGAAGTTGTTGTGGGCGACTGTTGCTATTTTCTGAGAGGTAGCCTCAGTTCTCTTGATGTAGCACAGTCGCTCTTTTCTAACGTGATTGTTGATGACTAGTCCCACGTCAGGTACCAGCCCTTCTAGGGTCTTCCACACATAAATCACTAGGTAACGTTCTCGTCGTCTCTGAAGGGAGTAGAGCCGCAACTCCTTCAGGCGTTCCCAGTAGTTCATGTGTTGGAGACCCCAGATCCTGCTGGTGAAGGTCCTCTGTAGAGACTCCAGTTTGCCGATGTCACCTATCTTGTGGGGAGTCCATAGCTGGCAGCAGTATTCCACCTTTGGGAGGACCAGAGCCTTCCAGAGTGTCAGCATACAGGCCCTCTCTCCAGTTTGGAAGGTCCTGAGTATCCATCCTGCGAGTCTCCTAGCTGTCTCGGTGGTTTGGTTGATGTGGCGAGAAAAAGTTCCATCTGTACTCATTGTTACTCCCAGATCCCGCACATGTTCTTTTGGAGTGATGGTTTCTTGATTTGCCTGGTAGCTGGTGCTCTCTTTGATGGTTTGTAGAGGGCCGTACCTTAGCAATTCGAATTTATCGCCGTTCATCCTCATGTTGTTGGAATCTGCCCAGTCCAGTAGGCGATTCAGATCTTCTTGTAGCAGGGCCACATCGTCAGCTGACTCTACCCTCCTCATTACTCTTGTGTCATCTGCAAATGAGGTGGCCGTGGAGTGCTGGAGATCATGATCAATATCCCCTATCATGATAAGGAACAGAAGTGGTCCCAGTACAGACCCCTGCGGAACACCACTTATTACCTCGCTTGGGTCTGAAAGGTGTCCTTGGACCGATACTCTCTGTTCCCTATGTGTTAGGAAGCTGTGCAGCCACTTGCCGAGATTTCCTCCTATACCTAGCTTTTTCAGCTTGTGAAGAACAAGGCCGTGATCAACTTTATCAAATGCCTTGGCGAAATCCAGGTATATCACGTCGACGTTCTTGCCTTTACTGATGTCTTCTAGTAGAGCCTCATGGTGGGCAAGTAGCTGCGACAGACAGGACCAGCCCTTTCTAAACCCGTGCTGTCCCCCGTTGAAAGCGTCGAGGTCCTCCATGTGTTTCGTTATTCTCTTTCTGACGACCCGCTCAATTATCTTTGTTATGTGTGAGGTTAGCACTACGGGCCGATAGTTTTTGGCCAGTCCTTTGCTACCCCCTTTGTGGATAGGTTTCACTACCCCTTCCTTCAGGGATGAGGGAACTGTACCGGTAGCTAGGGACTTGGCAGCTATTAGTTGCAGTGGTAGCGCCAGTTCAGCTTTGCAGGTTTTTAGGAGATGTGCACTGAACCCGTCTGGACCTGTTGCTGAGTCGGCTGCTATGTCGTCAATGGCTTGAATTATATTATTAATTTCTGGGATTATGTCGGTCAGTATTGGTGAGGCAGAGGGCTCTTGCATTGTGAAGAAAGCCGCTGGGTCATCCACAGATTTGTGGGGGTTAGGAAGACTGAAGACATTTTCATACTGTGCCCTTAGTATGTCTGCCATTTCCCCTGGGTCGGCCACTAGGTTTCCATCGACGTCTTCTAATGGCCCTACTGTCGATATGTTTTTGGATTTTTTGTTAGCGTATGAGAAGAAAAACTTGGAGTTACTGCTTATGTTCTGGACTGCTTGTAGTTCTTCTCTCTTCCTCTGGTCATCATGGGATTTTAGGAGTTTGCTTTCAATCTCCTGAAGGGCCTTGTGAAAGTTGGTGGCTTTACTATGTGGAGGATTTTTTTGCCAATTTTCTTTTATAGAGGCTCCTCCTCCTCATAAGAATGCGACAGTCTCGTGGGATGTGTTTTTTCTTAGCTGTACTTTTAGCCGGGACATTGGCTTTACATATTTCTTCACAAATTGTGGTGAATTTAGAGAGCATATTTGCAGCACTGTCTTCCGCAATTTTGGTTGCCCAGTCCATCTTTAATTTGTCTTTAATTTCCGCCCATTTAATATCTTTGTGGTAAAAATTTTATTTTGCCATTCCTGTTTTTTCTTGCTGACCTTGCTGTGGTTTATTGAGCAAGGCATTTATTGCGAGAGACGCTTCGCAGATTTTGTGGTCCGACATGGTGGTCTCGTAGAGCTCGTAGGAGTGCATAATCCCATGGTTATTGCTAGCTACTAGGTCTAGTATGTTAGATCCTCTTGTTGGTTCGGATATAAATTGGGTTAGGAATTTAGTCCGCATAAGAGACGCCAGTAGCCTAGCTTGTTGTTTTTCTCCATTCGTTCCTCCCACCACTTCCAATGTCTCCCAGTTCATGTGTGGGAAATTGAAGTCTCCAAGGAGTAAGAATTCTGTGTTGGGAGCTGGCAGGTGTTCTACTGTACGAATAACTTTGTTCATGACCTCCTCAAAAAACTCTTGTGTGGCGTTTGGAGGCCTGTATACTGCCGTTATAACAAGATTTAGATCCTTGATGGAGAGGGTGAGGATTTCACATGTCCCGTTTGAATGGCTGTCCAGGATTTCTACTGCAAATTTATTCTTTATATAAATGGCTACTCCACCATGACTTCTATCCCGACGGTCTGTGCGGTAAATTTCGAAGTCTTGGATCCGCACCTCTGCATCAAGTATATCGTTGTGCAGATGAGTTTCGGTCAGGGCGAGTAGGGATATGTTATCGGTGGCAGCGATTTCTTGCAGTAGGGGGACTTTGTTCTGATTACACCTTGGATACAGCCCTCTGATGTTACCTGTTAGTATCTTGGTTAGTGGTAACTCCAGAAGGCCCTCTTCCAGTTGTCCTGTCCTTCTATTTTTCCCATCACTACTGACATCATTTGTTGAAGCTGTTCTTGTTGTGCAGCTAGTTTCTCGACTGTTTGCCGAAAAAAACCTGCATCATTTGTGTGGGCCGGTCTCTGGGTGTTCTGTCTCATGTCTACAGCTACTCTTTCCATTTCAGGCTCCTGTCTTGGCGATTTGTTGTTGTTGCGCTGGCTTCTGATTAGGGTTCTACTGGATGAATATCCCCTGGCTTGATTGTATGGTACCGGTACTGGTGGAGGTTGTTGCTCTCTGTTTGGCCTAATGGTTCCTATGGTGTGGGGATATTTGCAGTTCTGAATGGTGCAAGCCCCGTTTTCCAGGGAGAATCTGCATAATATTTGATGAAAGTTTATACATTGCTGGCCCTTATTACACCCTACTCGGCTGTTCAGCCCATGTCTCATGTATTTCAAGCATGACCTTGGGTGGTAGGAGGGACAGTTGGTGCCTACTCTACCGTATTTGCAAGCTCCAATTTTATAGTGTCTGCATACTGGTACCTGATTTTTATTCCTCTGCGATGCTGGCACTATTGGGATTTCACGTGATGCGGTGTCCCCCCGGGTCTTGCCCCTATTGGTTTGATGTTCTGAGATGCTAGTGGCTGGTCCTGTAGCTTCTGTACCCTTTGGTGTCCTCTCTTGGTCGGGTGATGTTGTGCGAGGGATCGTGGGGGCCGGGGAGTAACCGGGAGCCCCGGCAAGCGAGAGGTTGATGTTAGCTGGCATGCTACCAAATCCTAGATCAACAATATTTTTATTTTAAGAGGTAGGTGTGTTGCTGGGAGTGCTAGGCCTATCTGTGTCACCCTCCTCCTCCACAAGCGAGAGGGTGATGCTAGCTGGCATGCTCCCTAGTCCCAAATCAACAATCTTGTCTGAGCTGGTGATGATGATATATATATATATATATAATATATATATATATTTATAAGGAGTCATCATATTTTGACCAAAAGTTAACAATTTTCTTCCACTACGGGGCTGTAATATTGATCAAGTTGCTCACAAATCTATTCATAGTGTTTTTGAAATAAAGAACAAGCGAACACAAAATCCAACAGACTCACAGAGCAACTGTTACAGGATATCTACACACTAATAACACACATAACAAAGCCACTCCAACAGCTTCCTCTCTCTCCAACACCCCTTCTCCCCTCTCTACACTCTTTAGAAAAATAGGAAAAGTAGAATGTAGATACGAGGTGCCGTTATAAAGGCTTATCCCTCAATCCCTTCACCTAACCTGACCTACACAACTCCAATATGGTGGATGATGATGATGGGAGACTGAAGATTACTACCAGGGAAGGAGGATATTTGTGGTGATGTAAGAAGACAAAGTGAAACTAATGGTGATGGTCTGGCCTCACACCACCATCATCACTAGCGTCTGAGCCGTCGTAACTTGTAAACTCCCTTCTTTCGTTTTCGCTTTTCGTCAAGTAGTTTGTATTTGTTCGTTTTCATTTATAACAACCTCTTAAATTAACCCTTTCACGCATTTATGACGCAGAGGTTGTCAGATTAGCAATAAGAAATAGAGTTCTCTCACTCTTATAATTACCTCTCCAAAATTAGTTTTCTGCCCACAGCTAACTCAAAGACAACTGCAGAGGTTGAAGTAACTAAACTAACTGTTTATAAATACCCCTGCTGGTAACAAAGGCTTTAAAGTATCCCCAATAGGCTCAAAATTGCGTCATATGTCAGAGAGGGTTAACTAAGATGGTACAGTATTAACCTTTATTCTCGTTATCATGTAAAATATTTTCAGTTAATACGTTTTACTCCTTAGTATTTTTTCTCTCCATTTCTTTTCCTGGACTTTTAAAATGAATCAACATTTGTATATGCTTATAATAATAATAATAATAATGCATTATGTAATGACAGGATATTGACATCTTGGAGTACTCCATTCTAATACAGTATATATATTGTAGTTTCGATTCCTATTACTTTGTATATGATTTAACTGCTTAAAATATTCAATGTATTCTCTCCTAATATTCGGTCAATAACATTAACATTTAAAAAAAAATTGGGCACCTTTGATTAATAACTTCACTGCACCTGCACTCAGGTGTATGTAGCAACATCCAGCAGCCCCTTCTCTGTATCCTCCTACTTTCTCTATCCTAGTTTCAAAGCCAAAGGCGGATGTTGTGCATATGTGCACAACAAACTCACTTGCTCTCGTGTTCCCGATTTCGACTCCTCTGAATTCTCAACTTTATGGCTCAAACTTTCCTGTCATTCTCTTACTAAATATTTCTGTGCTGTCTATCTTTCCCCTAACTCTACCAACTTTCCCAAATTCTTTGACTATCTAAACTCTACAGTGGAACACATTCTATCCATTTCTCCTTTCTCAGAAATCTCCATCTTAGGAGATTTCAACGTTCACCACCGCCAATGGCTCTCCTCTCACACTACTGATCCACCTGGTGAACAAGCCTACGTCTTTTCTATCCTAAATGACCTAGAGCAGTTAGTTCAGCAACCCACCCGTATCCCGGATCGCATCGGAGATCGGCCCAACATTCTTGACCTGTTTCTAACTTCTAACCCTTCTTCTTATACTGTCGATCTTTTCTCTCCTTTGGGCTCCTCCGACCATAAACTTATCTCTATCACCTGTCCTATCTCTCCAGTACGGCCACCCGATCCTCCTAGCCGGCGGCGCTTGTGGCACTTTGGCGCTGCCGACTGGGAGGCTCTTCGGCAGTACTTCTTTGATTTCCCATGGAATGATTTCTGCTTCCGTGGCCGGGGACCCTCGGAGAGTGCTGAACGCATTACCGAGGTAATCCTATCGGGCATGGAAGCATACATTCCATTCTCTTTCTCTCAGACTAATGCTAAAAATCTTGGTTTACTCACACCTGTTCTACTGCTGTCCGCAATAAGGAGGAAGCATTCAAACGGTACCGACGCCTTAAAACTCAAGACTCTCATTCTTCATATGTTTCTGCCCGGAATCAAGCCAAATCTGTTCTTCGACTTGCCAAACACTCTTTCATCAATAATAAATGCACTGAACTATCCAACTCTAGCTCTTCCCAAGCTTTCTGGCATCTAGCCAAAAACCTCTCCAACAATTTCTCTTCCTCGTCTTTCCCTCCTCTTTCCCACTCTGATGGCACAACCATCACTTCTTCCTCTGACAAAGCTAAACTCTTCGCTCAAACTTTTGCTAGAAACTCCACCTTGGATGATTCCGGTGCTATTCCTCCCTCTCCGCCCTCCTCTCTCTTACTTATGCCTAATATCCTAATCTCTTCAAAAGATGTACTTTCTACCCTCTCTGGGCTTAACACTAATAAGGCGTACGGTCCGGACGGTGTTCCTCCTGTTGTTCTCAAAAACTGTGCTTCCGTGCTGACTCCCTGCCTAGGCAAACTCTTTCGTCTCTGTCTATCTTCTAACGTCTTCCCTTCATGCTGGATGTTTGCTCACATTCAACCTGTCCCAAAGAAGGGTGACCGCTCTCAACCCTCCAACTATCGTCCAATTGCTCTCATTTCTTGTCTTTCTAAAGTTTTTGAAACTATTCTTGCTTCCAAATTTCTTAAGCATTTCTCTTCTCATAATCTGCTCTCAGATCGCCAGTATGGCTTCCTTAAGGGTCGCTCTACTGGTGATCTTCTTTCATATCTTACTAACTCTTGGTCATCCTCCTTTCGGGACTTCGGTGAAACTTTTTCTATTGCACTAGACATATCGAAAGCCTTCGATAGAGTCTGGCATAAATCTTTAATTTCGGTTTCTATCCCTCCATCTGTGCCTTTGTCTCTAATTTCCTTTCCGGCCGTTCCATAGCCGCGGTTGTGGACGGCCATTGTTCACTTCCTCACCCTATAAACTCCGGTGTTCCTCAGGGCTCTGTCCTATCTCCTATTCTCTTTCTAATTTTTATAAATGATCTCCTTAACTGTACCTTAATTCCCATCCATTCATACGCAGACGACTCAACCTTACACTACTCCATTAGTTTTTCAGAACGCCCCAGCCAGCAATCCCTCAACGACAAACGTAAAGAAACC
Source organism: Paralithodes platypus (assembly GCA_032716605.1). Lineage (NCBI taxonomy): Eukaryota > Metazoa > Arthropoda > Malacostraca > Decapoda > Lithodidae > Paralithodes > Paralithodes platypus. Next base: position 1,577,519 of record CM064557.1, on the reverse strand, counting down.
ATAGAACTTTTAAATTCTGATCTAAATACTATTTCCAATTGGGGCAGAGAAAACCTTGTTAACTTTAATGCTTCCAAAACCCAATTTCTCCATCTATCTACCCGTCAGGATCTCCCAGCGGACTATCCCTTATTCTTCAACAATACAAAAATCAACCCTTCATCTTCTCTCAATATTCTTGGTGTCTCTTTTTCTTCTGCTCTCATTTGGAAGGACCATATTACCAGTCTTGCTAAGGCAGCCTCCCAGAAGCTGGGTGTGCTCAACCGCCTTAGGGGGTTCTTTTCCCCTGCACAGCTTCTTGCTCTGTACAGGGGCATAGTGCGCCCTTGTATTGAGTATTGTTCACATGTGTGGGGAGGTTCCTCTCACACCGCTCTCCTAGACAAGGTTGAAAGGAAGGCCTTTCGTATCATTTTTTTTTTTTTTTTTTTTCTATATTCCAACTTACTTCCTCTCGGGCATAGGCTGAGAGCCTTAACATTCACCGCTTTACAATGAACAGTGAAGCCCGTGAGGTCTTGTTCCAGTCTAGGGAGTGAGACATGTGAAGCACGTAGAGTACAATGAGCACCTGCCATCTTGCCTTCACATGAGGCACGGTGCTCACTCATGGCCCGAAACGACCCCATCTCTGAAGCCACCTCGTTCCCGTGCTTCACTGTCTCACCCCCTACACTCGGACTCTCACACTTACACACACACAACGCCACCTGTTGAGCAGATAACTCACTAGGCATTGCACCCCTATAGCATATTTTGAATATGGGAATATTCATACAGTGCTATTTAATCAGGGAACAATGAGGGTATTTTATTGACGTTTCGGTGGGCTTGTGGTAATGCACTGATACTAGGTACAGCACAAATTCCCTCCCAATAATATCTTCCCATTGATACATCGGGATTTGAACCCGGGACCTTTGGATTACCAGGCCAGTGGCAAGACCACTCCACCACACCTCCCCTAAATTAACTCCCGTCCACTCACCAACTCTCTGCAATCTCTCTCTCTCCGCCGCAATGTTGCATCTCTCTCGCTATTCTATCGCTACTATAATAATCAGTGTTCCTCAGAGCTATCCCAGTGCATACCACCTCCTTTACGTAGGGCACGTGGTACCCGTCTTGCAACTCAATCCCACCCCTACTCTGTGCAACTCTCCAACCCAAGAGTGAAACGTTACTCTCAAACTTTCTTCTACTCAACAGCTGAGCTCTGGAACTCTCTCCCAGAATCAGTTTTTCCCGCTTCCTATGACTTAAATTGCTTCAAACTCTGTGTGTCCAGGTATTTTGGCTCGAACGTCCCTTGATATTGGCCCTGTCACTCTTTCAACTATGGGGGAGGCACTCGCTATAGGCAGTTATGCCTTTTGCCTCCCTCAATCACATAGAAAAAAAAATATATGCATTTTAATATGCAGAAAAAATTACACCAAAATAATATATTTTGTAATATTTTGTACGTCCTGCAGAACGCAGCAAAAACTTTAACCCTTTCAAGCTCTAATACACGACGTTTCTGTTCTGTTTTCTGGCTACTATTAGACGATTTTATTCAGATTAATAACGGTATACGGAAGTCAAAGGGTTGATTGAGATAGTATTAACCCTTTTAATACCCACAGATCCTTCCTAAGCTGCATAAAACCGTCTAATGATAGCCAAAATAGACTGCTAAAATGCGTCAGAGCTTCAAGGGGTTAAATAGTCTTGAGTTACGACTCGAAAGCCATGACGGATGTAATGAATTCTTTAAATTCGGTGATAGCAAACATGAATAACATGACAAAAGTGGTTAACTCCCTCCTTTCTGTTGCGCGCACAACAGATAAAGTCATGTACCTAACCGAGATCCATCAAGCTACGGATGAAGATGTTGGGAATTTCATCGACGGGACAAAATCAGTTTTGGCGAATCTCGTTGATGCTGCCCTAAGTCGGGTTACTACTGACCTCTTGCCTGTTGAACATCTCCGTATTTCCATTGAAATAGTGAAAGAACAATTTGTCCTGATTCCGCTATTTGAGTTAGACAACTGTGAATTCTATTACCCACTAATGGAAGCAATTTTGACACACTCATCCATTACAGTCCACATACCGTTCAAGTCCTCACACATGTTCAATGCATGGATAATTATCCCATTCCCATTTCTCATTGACGAAATGCTACTAACCGTGACTGACACAGCAGACCTGATACTCATCTCCGACGACTTTCAACTTGTGACTGTGACTGACAAAGGCGCTCTTAATTCATGTAGGTCCTCGTCTCTTCACCTGTTTTACCCCAGGGGGTAAGGGGGCCTTCATCTAATGGTGGAGGAAAAAAAATAATATGCCTCACGCATCCTACTGCGTGTCGTACAAGGCGACTAATAGGGGGGATGGCGATAGACTTGTGGACCAACAGCCATTACTATGCAATAAAGTCTTATCTTAGCATGTAAAGTCAGTGAAAATAGGTTATCCTAAACAGAAATCGGATGCGGAAATACCTTGAGCCGACCAGGCCAAGTGGGATATTTCTATTGGTCTAACTGGTATAGTGTCTGCCTCACAAGAGTTCGAGTCGAGTTCGAGTTCGAGTCGAGAGTTCAAGCCCCCACCAGGGCTTGATATTTTCGGGAGGCTATTCCCGCATCGAACGAAGTTAAGGTGTGCTGGTAAAATTGTTCAGATGGTTGAGAGTAAGATCGGAGCTCCATAAATCCTCTTTCGGGTATGGTGTAAAAACCAATTCCTACAGGACAAGTAAGGATAGGAGAGTACAGGGGGTGTAGTGAGAACTCGCTTGGGTTGGGTTGTGGAGTTGCCGGCCGCTCAAGCGAGTTGCCAACTGGGCCATTAGTGTGCGTGTGTAGCACAAGGTGCGTACATGTGTACACCGCTCAGTGAAGTTGACTCACTATTCCCGTTTACCTCTCTGACGGACTCCAGGTTGTTTCGGCTCAGGCTTGTTCCTCTCTGTTCGGAGCCTTCGCTTCCCGGAAGGTGAAGTAGTGTAAAGTCAGTCAAAATAGGTTAGCCTAACAGAAATCGGATGCGGAAATACCTTGAGCCGATCAGGCCAAGCGGGATATCTCTATTGGTCTAACTGGTATAGTGTCTGCCTCACAACCCAAGGGTCGAGAGTTGAAGCCCCCACCAGGGCTTGATATTTTCGGGAGGCTATTCCCGCATCTAACCAAGTTTAGGTGTGCTGGTAAAATTGTTCAGATGGTTGAGAGTAAGATCGGAGCTCCATAAATCCTCTTTCGGGTATGGTGTAAAAACCAATTCCTACAAGCACTGTCTTGGTATGGCACTTCCGAGGCTGGTGGGGTGCGGATAGGTGCCACAGGGGACTGAGTCTTACCTGGGCACTGTTTGGCACCACACCTGTGTCCGAAACAGTGTTTGCATGTTGGAGCAGTGTTGGGACAGGACTTTATTGTTCTATAATCCAATTGCCTTTATACAGTAGAGTCTTGTTATGGTGCTGTCTTTTTGTAACACTGTTAAGGCTGGTGTGGTTGCAGATACTGCAGGTGCAAGTGCTGCAGGAGGACTCTGATGAGTCTTGCTGAGGCACGGTTAGCACTATACCAACATCAACCACAGTGATGACTTAGTGGGGCAGTGCTGTGGCGGGACTTTATTGTACTACAGTACACTCCAACTACTGAAAGGCAACCCCGTCTGAGCCATTACAATGCATGTAATGGAAAAATTACGTTAAACCATTGTATGTATGTGTGTCCTGCGTATGTGTTTTCCTTCGTGTCCCCGGACAAAGCTGCATGCGAACTTACCTTGACTCAAACAACTGTGACTGACTCTGGTTCAATGAAAGACTGTTCTTACGCACCGGGTCCTCAGCTCCCAGTGTTTCAACACTTGCCAGATATTCAGTTCTTTTACTTCCCAAACCAGACCCAGGTGTCCCTTGTTTGTCTAGACTCAATAAAAGTAATTCATGCTCTCGGGATTTATCAGGTACCTGATCACTGCGAAGTTAGGAGTTCACTCATCCATACACTTCCCTCACATCAGCACATTGCCCTGATTACTAACCTCTCCTCAGAGTTAATGAAAAGAAACACAGGTAAATAAATCAATACAGCTACTAACCTCCATATAGAACATCTGCGTCAGTCCACCATCAAATCCAGCTGCACATTGAACCTCGATTGCTTCAGTGGTCTGGTTGGCTATGGAACAGTTCCGTGGGGGGTCTGGTGGGCCTGGAGGAGAGCAATATTGACTGATTTATAGACAGATAGACAAATAGAAATATACAGTAGATAGATACAAGCAGACTAGCAAGCAAAAAGATATACACACTTTGAATATGAAAACACAATGAAAAGGAAGTACAGTACTGTATTAGCGATTGAATCTGTAATGGATACATAAATACAAATTACCTTGTGAAATTCATCCTAATAATAAAAGACTTAATAACTACATACGAAAAATTAATAATATATATATATATATATATATATATATTAGTATAGCCAGGTAATAGATTCTCTTTTAAACAGACGAGGTTAAATGCAACAGCAGTTTCAGCATTCAGTATTTTATTGTTACAGCTTTCAATAGTTCTAACAATTTTCCTCTGGGGTTCAGAGATGAGGTACAACAGGTTAGCAAAATTCATGGTGGATCCAACGTTTCACAAGTAAACATCTTGCATCTTCAGGGAATGGGCAGGTAATGATTAGAACTTGAACTTGAAGGGGGATAGACAGGTTGGGGAGGTAAGAGGTCTCTAAGGATTAGAGAGAAGTAAAGATGGAAATGAAGAGCAAAGTCGAAGAGTAAGAAATGGAGGGCGGTCCTCCATGCTATTATTAGTTTTTGTGTTGTCTCAATGGTGTGTCGCAGGAGCATCTCAGAGCAGCAATGCCAGGTGGTGTTGGTGGTGTGGAAAGGCCGTTGATGTTGGTGAAGGTGGGTGATGGTGTTGCTTATGAAGCGGATGGTGAAGCTGGAGATTCTTGGTGGACTTGGTCTGTTTTCTCCCGTTTAGTTATTTATATTCAATTTTTTTTTCTTCTAAGTTCTTCTTTATCATCTGGTAGTAACCTCAATAAGGACAAAGCAACATATTTATACAAAATTCGAGGATCAAGAATAGGTAGGTGGGCGGAGCTACTGGGTGTGGGGTGGCTGTTCATTGGTGGAAGGCAGTCTATTCGCGAGACGGGCACTAAATCTTATCGGTGGTTGGTTGTTGGCTGTGGGTGGCTGTGATTGGTTGGTGTTGTCAGTTGTGTGCTGAGTGCGGAAAGGTAAGGGAGGGGGGCACAGGGCGAGAGGAACAAGGGCAGTATGCCTGTAGCGCTTGCCTGAAGGAAGAATTTGAAGGTCTTGTGTTTGGTTGTTGATGCTGGGGTTGAGCGTTTGGATATATAGAGCTTCTAAAATAGCTAGTCTTCTGGGGTCTGATTCTTTGTCGAGTATGGTAGTTTGTTTGTCTAGGTCGGCGCGAGTTAGGGCAAGATGGTGGGGGCTTGATAGTGATCTTTTATAGCGCCAGATTGAAGGTGGAGGGTTAGTCGACGGGAAAGGCGAGTCTGTGTCATTCCAACATAGGATAGGGGTCCACAGTCCCCAAAGGTGCAAATATGCTGGTATATCACATGATCGTCTTTCGGTTGGTTGGTGGAAATGGGGCGGTTACGGAGGACAAGGTTGGAGGTCTTAGGAGATTTGTAGTAAATAATGAGTTTTATTTTATTGTCAGGGTTGGTGGGGAGGACGTTTTTGTGAATTATTTCTTTCATAATGGATTCGTCTGTTGTGTGGTCGGAAGATATGTAGTTTCTGTAGAAAAATGTAATGTCATTGGCCGGGTTGGTGCTAGGAGGGTTTTGTTTGCACCATTTTTCTAGGTGGTGGTTGTTGGCATTGGTGACGTCAGTGTTGGAATACCCATTGTTGACTAGGACCTGGGTGAGCCTTTCCAATTCATTGTGTGTGTCATTCCAGGTGGTGCAATGGGTGAGGGCTCTCCTGACATAGGCGGCGATGGTGGACTGATGGTATCGTTTAGGGCATTCACTTTCCCCATTAAGACATTGGCCATTGTTAGTAGGTTTGGTGTACACTGTAGTTTTGAAGCCGTGGTCGTGGAGGGAGACAAGGAGGTCGAGGAAGGGTAGATGACCATCGGTGGTTTCTTCGTATGTGAAGTTGAGTCCGGAGGCGGCCATGAAGCGCTGCTGGAGGTCCCTGAGTTCGTCCAGGTCCTTCACCCGCACGAAGATATCATCGATGTACCTGCAGTAGACAGTGGGCCGGTGGGCAGCCAGGAGTTCCTCTTCGATAGTTCCCATGAAGAAATTGGCGAACAGGACCCCCAGGGGGCTTCCCATCGCTACACCGTCGATTTGCTGGTAGATATTCCCGCGGGGGCAGAGGAAAGGGGACTCCTTGGTACATAGTTCCAAGAGCGTGTTCAGGGCCTTCTCCGGGATGTCCAGGGGGGGCATATTAGGGCAGTGGTAAACTCGACGTAGGATAAAATCTATTGTCTTGTCAACGGGCACGTTGGTAAACAAACTCTCTACGTCGAGGGAGGCGATGATGTGGTCGTTAGCAGGGGGGGCATCTCGTAGAATTTCTAGGAAGTTATAAGCAGAGTTGAGGTTGTATTGCCGAGGAACAAAAGGGGTGAGGAGTTTGTTCAGGGCCTTGGCGGTCTGGTAGGTAGCAGTAGGGATCTGTGATATGATGGGGCGGAGGGGGTTCCCGGGTTTGTGGGTTTTTATAGTACCGTAAGCATAACCTGGGGTGAATTCGCCGATGAGTTTCTTCAGGTGTACGCCATCGGCTTTGGCGTTGATAGCAGTGATGGTGGTGTTGGCTTTCCTTTTTATTTCGTCAGTAGGATTGCGAGTGATCCTTTTGAATTTGTTTTTATCACTAAGAATGTCGTCCATTTTCCGTAGGTATTCTTCTTTCTCGTGTATCACAAGGCAGGAGGCCTTATCAGCTCGTCGGATGATGATGTTGGGGTTCTCTTTAAGTTGTTTAGCGGCTTTGAAGTGGTGTTTGTTGAGGAGCTTGCTTTGGTGGGATCCCCTGGTTTTGGCGGCTTCTGCTAGTAGGGTGGGTTGTAGGGCTGGGGTGGTGGTGATCTTGCCGTCTTTCTGGGATCGTAGGATGTCATCCAGTAGGACTTCAATTTCAAGGCGTTTTCGGTGGGGTCCCGGCTTGGAAATGTAGTGGCAATTTAAGCCTTTGTTCAGTAGGTCTTCTTGGTCCGGCGTTATGGTGGTGTTGGTGAGGTTAATATATCCAGACAAAACAGAGAACACTACCATCCAAAAACTCTCCCGTCTATATGGTGGAAACATAAAACTTCCCAAGCCAACAAAAGGATATATTAACCCCACCAACACCACCATAACGCCGGACCAAGAAGACCTACTGAACAAAGGCTTAAATTGCCACTACATTTCCAAGCCGGGACCCCACCGAAAACGCCTTGAAATTGAAGTCCTACTGGATGACATCCTACGATCCCAGAAAGATGGCAAGATCACCACCACCCCAGCCCTACAACCCACCCTACTAGCAGAAGCCGCCAAAACCAGGGGATCCACCAAAGCAAGCTCCTCAACAAACACCACTTCAAAGCCGCTAAACAACTTAAAGAGAACCCCAACATCATCATCCGACGAGCTGATAAGGCCTCCTGCCTTGTGATACACGGAAAAGAAGAATACCTACGGAAAATGGACGACATTCTTAGTGATAAAAACAAATTCAAAAGGATCACTCGCAATCCTACTGACGAAATAAAAAGGAAAGCCAACACCACCATCACTGCTATCAACGCCAAAGCCGATGGCGTACACCTGAAGAAACTCATCGGCGAATTCACCCCAGGTTATGCTTACGGTACTATAAAAACCCACAAACCCGGGAACCCCCTCCGCCCCATCATATCACAGATCCCTACTGCTACCTACCAGACCGCCAAGGCCCTGAACAAACTCCTCACCCCTTTTGTTCCTCGGCAATACAACCTCAACTCTGCTTATGACTTCCTAGAAATTCTACGAGATGCCCCCCCTGCTAACGACCACATCATCGCCTCCCTCGACGTAGAGAGTTTGTTTACCAACGTGCCCGTTGACAAGACAATAGATTTTATCCTACATCGAGTTTACCACTGCCCTAATACGCCCCCCCCTGGACATCCCGGAGAAGGCCCTGAAGATGCTCTTGGAACTATGTACCAAGGAGTCCCCTTTCCTCTGCCCCCGCGGGAATATGTACCAGCAAATCGACGGTGTAGCGATGGGAAGCCCCCTGGGGGTCCTGTTCGCCAATTTCTTCATGGGAACTATCGAAGAGGAACTCCTGGCTGCCCACCGGCCCACTGTCTACTGCAGGTACATCGATGATATCTTCGTGCGGGTGAAGGACCTGGACGAACTCAGGGACCTCCAGCAGCGCTTCATGGCCGCCTCCGGACTCAACTTCACATACGAAGAAACCACCGATGGTCATCTACCCTTCCTCGACCTCCTTGTCTCCCTCCACGACCACGGCTTCAAAACTACAGTGTACACCAAACCTACTAACAATGGCCAATGTCTTAATGGGGAAAGTGAATGCCCTAAACGATACCATCAGTTCACCATCGCCGCCTATGTCAGGAGAGCCCTCACCCATTGCATCACCTGGAATGACACACACAATGAATTGGAAAGGCTCACCCAAGTCCTAGTCAACAATGGGTATTCCAACACTGACGTCACCAATGCCATCAACCACCACCTAAAAAAATGGTACAAACAAGACCCCCCTAGCACCAACCCGGCCAATGACATTACATTTTTTCTACAGAAACTACATATCTTCCGACCACACAACAGACGAATCCATTATGAAAGAAATAATTCACAAAAACGTCCTCCCCACCAACCCTGACAATAAAATAAAACTCATTATTTACTACAAATCTCCTAGGACCTCCAACCTTGTCCTCCGTAACCGCCCCATTTCCACCAACCAACCGAAAGACGATCATGTGATATACCAGCATATTTGCACCTCTGGGGACTGTGGACCCCTATCCTATGTTGGAATGACACAGACTCGCACTTTCCCGTCGACTAACCCTCCACCTTCAATCTGGCGCTATAAAAGATCACTATCAAGCCCCCCACCATCTTGCCCTAACTCGCGCCGACCTAGACAAACAAACTACCATACTCGACAAAGAATCAGACCCCAGAAGACTAGCTATTTTAGAAGCTCTATATATCCAAACGCTCAACCCCAGCATCAACAACCAAACACAAGACCTTCAAATTCTTCCTTCAGGCAAGCGCTACAGGCATACTGCCCTCGTTCCTCTCGCCCTGTGCCCCCCTCCCTTACCTTTCCGCGCTCAGCACACAACTGACAACACCAACCAATCACAGCCACCCACAGCCAACAACCAACCACCGATAAGATTTAGTGCCCGTCTCGCGAATAGACTGCCTTCCACCAATGAACAGCCACCCCACACCCAGTAGCTCCGCCCACCTATTCTTGATCCTCGAATTTTTTATAAATATGTTACTTTGTCCTTATTCTAATCATTACCTGCCCATTCCCTGAAGATGCAAGATGTTTACTTGTGAAACGTTGGATCCACCATGAATTTTGCTAACCTGTTGTACCTCATCTCTGAACCCCAGAGGAAAATTGTTAGAACTATTGAAAGCTGTAACAATAAAATACTGAATGCTGAAACTGCTGTTGCCTTTAACCTCGTCTGTTTAAAAGAGAATATATATATATATATATATATATATATATATATATATATATATGGTTATACCACGTTTCCAAGAAACATGATATATTCTGATACAACAAAAGGCTGCTCTGCTGGGTGAAGGTTGGTCATAATTCCCAAATCACCACACAAAATAACAGGTAGTTGACAGAAACACAAAGTAAGGTTACACAATTGTTTTATTCAATAATAATAGCAGAGGTTTGAATGGTATAAGGAACAGCTTAGTATCGAAAAACCAATATCTGGACCCCCTCCTTTGATAGCACCAGCTGTAGTGAGCAACACAATCAATAACATGAAGGATGGTAGAGCTCCAGGTTGCTCTGATATTGTCGCTGAGATGATAAAAGCCTCAGGGGAGACTGGTGTCGGCTTAGTCACTGAGATGGTAAACACCATTATTAACGATGAGAAAATCCCCTAGGATTGGCACAAAAGTGTAATAGTAAATATATACAAAGAAAAAGGGGATGTACTAGATAGAGGTAATTATAGGGGCCTGAATATGCTTGACCAAATCATGAAGTTCTGTGAGAGAGTCTTGGAGGGTTTGATCAGGCAAAGCACCTCCATTGATGATATGCAGGGACATCACAACACATCAGAAAAACAAAACACAACACAAAATCACACACATCTAGGTCGTCCAGGAGAAATACCCAGAGACCCAAGACTGAAGTTGCCAAACCATAACTGTGACTGACCTGCTGGGATGATAGCGAAGGCACAGGGTAGGATCTGCTCCCCGATGGTATTGAAGGCCCAACAGAGCAGCGTCCCATAGTCCAGGTGGCTCTTGGGGGCGTAGCTGGCCACTGATGTCCAGCCCTGGGAAGTGGGAGATAAAGAGTTAACCCTTTCACTATTTGAGGAGGCATTTTTCACACTATTCTGCTTATCATTAGACAATAGTATGCAATATAAGAAGGGTCTCCTATCCAGAGTGAGGTTTGGCATCCTCTACCAAGCCTTAGCCGTTTCTGTGTGTCTCTTTTACTGTCCTACTTTTCCTTCTGGGGGCAGGGGGCTAGGAATCCTCCTCCACTTGTAAAATTCACCTACTTGCCGAGACACAGTAAGGGGCAAGCCTTTGGAGCAATTTATTTAGTGTCATATTTTAGGTAGCCATTATTATTGTATATTTTTTTAGGATTTTGACTTCGGGAACTTATATTGTGATAATTTTATTGTGAACGTTTGATCTCATATAGCCTATATAATTTTTCTCTTTGTGTTTATGGGCAATGTAACACGTTTATTTGCAAAATCACCGTTGCCAGATGTTAAATTGGATACACAAGAAAATAGTTTAATTTCATTACTAGGAAAATACAGTAGATATTATCAAGGTGAGTTTATGTGGATTGTGTTCTTTTATTTAGAAATAATTATTATTTTGTTTAAGCGTTGTTTCTACATAGCAATTTTGATAAGTTATTTTGTCTTTTTACTGTGTTCGTCCAAGTTTTGGTTTGTTTATTTTGTAAGTTTTACATTATAATAGTTACCTCTCAAATGTTAATGTTCATTAGATATAGTTTATTTAACTCACTTCTCTGAGTTAAGGAACACAACCATTACCTATATCACATGTATTATTATGTATCACTCATACACCAGCTTCATATGTTCAACTTATTTTCCATTGGAATTGTAGCTTCAGACTATTGTTTTTTATCTAATATAAATGTAGGTTATTTGTAGGGTAGTTATTGATAGGGGTCACTTGAGGCATGCTATGCTTACTACAGGTACCTACCCGATAGCACTATCGTTAGTGAGTGCTATATACAGTATATATATTTTTTGTAATAGTATATATCTTATCAATATTTTTATTTTGTACTATTGTTAATGTCTTGTCAAGTTGCAAATTTGATTTTAAATGAACATTTTAACACTAATTGTAGTTTCTTTTATTCATGCAGAGTTTAGTAATATTTGCCAGAACGTCCCGGACTTCCCAAATTGACTAATTCCCTGAACGTGACGATAGTGCGTTGTTATGTGTGCAATTAGTTTGCTTGGGAACCAGATTAACTTGCTCATGTAGTAATGTACACCCTATGTGGTGGATTGTGTTCTTTTATTTCATAAATTTTATTTTAGTAAGCGTTGTTTCCACAATAGCGATTTTGATATTTTGTTTTGACTTTATATTGTCTTTGTCCCAGTTTTGGTTTGACTTTGTTTGCAAGTTTTACATTTTAATAGTTTATATGATTCAGGAACTGGCATGTGTTCAGAGCAATTGTTGGCCTAGCAAAATACCCTGACTCAGTGACCTGGTAATGACTTAACTCTGTGACCTTATAGTGACCTAACTCACTAATCTGATAGTGAACCGACTCACTGGTCTTTTAGGGACCTGACCCAGTGGCCTGAATCACTTAACGGCAGTGATCTGATTCAAGTGACCTGGTCGTAACTTAACCCTCTGACCTTACTGACTGACCTGGGATGTGACGGCTGAGGCAGGTATGGGCAGGTGTTCGGAGGTGTTGTTAAAGGTCCACCTGAAGGTAACAGGTCCGGGACTTGCCTCCACCTCACACGTCACGCTGGTCGGCTCGTGCAGCGCCGTACCGTAAATATTCTTGCTGTGGTGGCGGCAGTACGGCTTATCTGGGGATACAACAATAGTGTTGAGAGAACTGGTAGTACAGTTTGTTTCATTAAGCTGTGTGAGGCAGGAGGGAATAAGCTTCCTCTTACTTAAAGAGTTACCCAGGTCCAGTTAGTAGGAAAAACCATTACATAAATATATTTAGTAAATTATACACACAGATTTCGTTGTAAATGGCAGAGGAAGCTTCATTCTCATGGGGTTTGAGTTTATTTTATTCCTAAAGGTTAAGGTCTTGTTACAATATGTTTGGTTTGGTCAGGTCTTGTCGTTTAAGGGTAGGATAGGCAATATTAGGTTAGGGTATTGATAAAATATTGGTACCAATGATCTTACACTTAACGTCTAGTTCTAGCGGCTGGCTTTCCACGTGCCCCTCCATATTGGTGGCAGCACAGGTGTAGAGTCCCGCTGTGGCTCGGGTCACCCCCTGTAGCACTAGGGTTTGGTTCTGTATGATGACTCCTCTACTGCTCTCCTGTCTCACTGGCTCACCCTAGATAGATACACAAGATAAATTAAAATGTAAAACTTGCAAACTAAGCAATACAATCTCAGTCAACCCTTTTAACTACCACAGATCCTTCCTAAGCTGCATAAAATCGTTTAAATACTGTATAGCTAGAATATAATATAACAGACGTCACTGGTACAGTAAGGGTTAATTGGGAGCGAGAAAAACGAGTGTACCACATAAATATAATTTATTGTACAACGAGAAATGCACAGGGTTTTATCATAAATATAAACAACAACAAGTACAGTAATATAAATACAATAAGTATATAATATTTTCGATTGTCTGTCTGTGTGTGTGTGTGTGTTCTTAATAGGCGGCCGCAGTTTTGGACCTGGGGAGCTGAAACTTTGCATGTGGGTGTCAATTGACCTGGGTCAGGTCATTGAGGGGGCGAGGCCACGATCGGAGGTCGTTTCGAGGCCGAAATTGAAAAACAATTGAAAAAAAAATGGCCGTTTGGGGCAGAAGGAGGCCTCCGATCGAAAAGGTGTATGGAACGAAAGTTGTTCGCAGCCCCCCAAAATGGGGGTACGGATGAGGTCAGATCCAAAATCGGAGGTCATTTAGCGGCCGAAATCGAGGTCGCCGTTTAATAATTCACAGGGAGGTCGAGGCCGGTGATTATGATAGTAGTATTGTGATGATTGTGGTAGTAGTGATTGATGATGGTGATTATGGTAGTAGTAGTGGTGGTAGTAGTGATTTTAAACCCGGGCAACGCCGGGTACCCCTGCTGGTACTTTATAGAGTTCGTTAGAGACTGGCAGTTCCTATACTCTGTTTCTTTTCAACTGACGATAAATTGAATCCCTTAGCAGCTAATTTCTCGATAGTTAATGGAAAAACATGAAACTACTGTATCTCTGCCTTATAATCCCTTAGCAGCTAATTTCTCAATAGTTAATGGAAAACATGAAACTACTGTATCTCTGCATTATATTAAGACCAAGTTTATATATTTAGCGTCATATGTCACTACAAAATTATCAAAATAACTGAGAAATCTTCATGGGAACTTTGCATTTTACCGCCAGTTGAGAAGAAACCGACCATAGTAACTCTTGGTGAGTTGTTGTTGTTGTTCCCCAAGCTGCCTGGCCGAACAGCCCCAAGGCCCCGAGCAATTCCAAGGCCATAACCGAGCGCCCCCACAGAACCCTCCCTGCCGACCACAATAAAGCCTGGGTGACCGAAGCCACTCCATGGCGGGGAGCTGAGGAGGGTGCGGAAACGCCCGGGACCACCAAAGCCCCACCCAGGGCCCAACAACAACAACAACTCTTTGTGAGTACAGAGGAAGTTGGTAGTGGTGAGCTGGCTGTTAAATTGATGAGAGGATTAAGGGGGCCCACCTCGTTTTTTTTTTTTTTTCTCTCTCCCTCTCTCTCTGGGTTGTATCAATTCGGCCTTATTCAGCCTACTGTTTTAAGACGTTTATCCCCATCGAGGTGTCGATTTCTTTCCCTGGCAAGCGGTAGCGAGCCAGCATATTTAAAAAAGAACAATTAACAGCTAGCTAAATTTGTAAATTTTTTGATAGAATAATGTCTCCGGCGAAGCCGAATTTCTTCATATATTGCTGGCTCGCTACCACTTGCCAGGAAGAAATCGACACCTGGATGGGAATAAACGTCTTAAAACAGTAGGTTGAATGGGGGCGAATGAATACAAGCCAGATAAAGAGAGAAAAGGAGATAAAAAAAGCAGGTGACCCCCCCCCCCCTTGATGGGTGACTCTGGCACGGGACTAATGATTCAGGTAGCCTTGGGGTAGACGCGGCTGTCTTGACGGGCCCGGGTGTGCATCACATGGTTAGATCATTCGGCTCCTGTCCTATCAAAATACTCCACTTCTTTGGCTGGATTTCTGGGGCGGCGAGTCTATTATACAAACTAGAGGAGTTGTAGCGAGTAATCTTTAAAATGGCTAGAATCTCTAAAATATCACTAAAAATATCACTAAAAAAATGTCACTAACTCTAAAAAATTGTGCTAGATTAATGTAATACCTCTAGACATTGCGGTAAATTAGCTAAATTGGCATCACTGCTAAATCTCTTTAAAGACCACCTCCCTGTGACCAAAATAGCCCTTTCAGACGACGGGCACCTTTATAATGTATGGCCTTGCAAATCCTAGGTAGGGGAGGATTGAGCAGACAGAGAAATACAGAGTAAATAGATAGAGAAGAAGTTGAGGCCTAGCCTAAACAAAAGGGTGGTTACTGGTTCAAGTGAACTCACTTGTTTTCTTGGGTGTTACAGCAGGGCCATAATTTAATATCCGCAATAAATATTACAAGCCATTAAATATTGAGGGATTTAAGCTGTGTATGTTCTACTGTAGATGTGTTGGTTATAGTCATATGGGAGGCAGGCAGAAGTATAATTTAAAATGGCAGCATTTTAAGAGCTGTTGTGTTGTTGGTTTGGTAGACACTGAGAGTCTCTCTAGTCAGGAAAATGGTGGACACTCTTGGGTTCCACCGTTTACATTTACGTTTGTTTATTTAGTGGGACCCGCAGAGGGCCACTCTCGGGTGGCATGATATGCAGGGGTTGTGCATGGGAACTAGTGGTTGGGGACAGGATCAGGAGAAAGATCAGGATTGGAGATGTAATGATTGGTGATCCTAGTTCTAAAAGAATCAAGAGTGGGGCTATTAACTACATGGGAGGTGATTTCACTCTTGGATGCTGCGGGAAAAAAAATTATTGTCTAAATATGTCCGTGCTTGCCTGAATAGTATGGTATTATAGGTTGTGGCTGTGTCGTAAATCGTATACTTGTAGGGTGTAAATATATATCTTTGTCTATGTCTACTAAGTTGTTAGGGATTATATAATAACATCTGTTGTCTGTGTATTTGTCTTCTTGTTGCAAGTGGGTCTAGTCTAATGTCTTGTTTGATCAAAGTGACAGATATAGTGTGTCTGTAATCACGTCTGATCCATCTTCCAGCTTCATTTTGTATGGCTTCTAGTTTATTTATGTTATTGTGAGTGTGTGGATCCCAGACAGTGTCGCAGTATTCTAAGTGTGGCCGAACAAGTGTTTTAAATGCTATAATTTTTATGTTTGCATTACACTTAGTGAGATTCCTGCGCAGGAAGCCCAGGGCCTTATTAGCCTTTGCTATGATGCTGCTAACGTGAGTGGTCCACCTCATGTCCGCTGAGATGTGGACCCTCAAATATTTGTGGGAGGGAACAGTATATAGAAAAGTGCTATGGCATTTGTATGAATATGGGATGGTTTTGTTCAAACGGGTGAAGCAGATATGATGACATTTGTCAGGTCTAAATGTCATCTTCCACTTGGCTTCCCACTCTTCAAGGGCAGTTAAGTCGTCCTGTAGTTGAAGGCAATCGTCCCTATTAGTAATTAGTCTATAAACTAAGCTATCATCTGCAAAAAGTCTAATAGTAGAAGGATGTGATAGTGGGAGGTCATTTAAATAAGAAAGGAAAAGTAGGGGACCCAGGACGATGCCTTGTGGAACCCCAGAAGTTACAGACACACTATAAGAATAAGAACCCTCGAGAACAACGCATTGATCCCGGTTGGTCAAGAAAGTCCAGTGAAGAAGTGGTCCTCGGATGCCATAATAATCTAACTTGGCTAACAGTCTTTGGTTGGGGACTTTGTCGAAGGCTTTGGCAAAGTCTAGTACTATAGCGTCTACTTGTCGAATTTTGTGGTCGTTAAGGGTTTGGGAAATGTCATGTGTGGTGACAAGTAGTTGTGTCTCACATGACCGTTTGGATCGGAAGCTGTGCCGTGCGTCAGTCAGTATGTTTTGCCTATCTAAATGGTCCATAAAATGTCGTTGGATGATAAATTCTTAAATTTTGCAAGGAACTGAGGTAATCGAAACAGATCTATAGTTAAAAGGGAGGGTTCTGTCTCCGGATTTGAAAATAGGTGTCACATTTGCCAATAACCAGTTATGAGGAAGTTCTCCAGTGTCAATGGTCTGTGAGAATATAACCTGCAGGATAGTGGCAAGAATGGCAGCATTCGCCTTGAGTATCCTGCAGGGTATATTGTCTGATCCAGTTGCTTTGTCTTCATCTACCTCAGATAAAAGTTTCTTGATTCCACACGGGGTATGTATAGTCCAGTGGAGGTTATAGGTGGGTATGGTGATGGTGACAGGTGTCCGGAACGTCTTCTTGGCTCTTGTGTAAAAACTGAGTGGAACCTTTTGCTTTGTCACTGGTGTAAAGCCAGTATCACACTAGAGGCGGCTGTTTTCAGCACCTCAACCCATTTATCCACGTAACACTGGTCTGGCATGCTCATAAGGTAAACAATTTAATAGTATTTCTGTTAACCAAACTTCACCTACCATCAGTCAGTTTTCGGGATATCCAGTGCAAGAATATTCCTAGACTGGTTTGCCTAGAAAAATTTTGATCATCGTAATGTTTGACTATAAAATCTGCTCTCGTATGATAACTGGCTTAAGTGGGACCATAGAATTGTTATGTAATAATGTTTGGTTATCACCATCGTCGAGACCTTGTTTTGCGTGCTTTGGAAAGACGATATAGAATTTGTTGTGTGTTTTGCATTGTTTTGGGAGGAAAGTGGTTTGTGTAGTTACTTTCCTGCTTGTTTGTTTTTATCGTTGTAATATTTGTTTGCGTGTTTTT
>CM064557.1:1555136-1559810 GCA_032716605.1 Paralithodes platypus | reverse complement strand
GGGTCTTTTTGGTCGCCGCTGGCAAGCATCCCACCTGTCTATACAGGTATTTAATACGTGCTTTACATTTACTCAGGATTGACTCCAAGATTGTTTCACCTGACAGAGTCGAGTCTAGTTTTAGTGCGAGATATTTCACTTGTGACACTGTTGTTATGGGAAAATCATTACAGTTGACCGAGAAGCCCTCAATGTCTTTCAATTTGCGTTTTGTTCCACATAAGATGGCTACTGTCTTGCCCAGGTGAAGAGATAGTCTATTGTCCACTAGCCAATCACTACACGATTCTAGTTCTTTGGAAAGTGAGGCGGCAATACTTATTGGGTCTTTTCCTGAAACCAAAAGCACACTGTCGTCAGCATACAGTAATAATTTACACGATACGCTCAGTTACATGTCCCCGTGTCTTATGCTAGGGTTGTTTCTTGTTGCGCTAATTTGTGTACATGTTGGTTCAAGTACTGTTTGTGCGAGTGATTGGGTGTTGATTATGTCAATGAATTTTTCGTGTAATGAACGCCTGTCAGTCTGTGGTAGTATTATGTCGCTTACATGGGCACCATTCTCTGTTGTCGTTTAAGCTGTCCAGTTAACCCTCTCAGTTCTGAGTAAGTATTTTAAGTTTCTATGGACAGGTGACACACGGTCTGGGGCTGCTAACGGTGTTTCATTGTTCCCGATCACCCAGCTAGGAATCTTTGCCAGATACCTCCACATATGGACTAGTAGACCATATATATTGAGTCCTAAATGGCATGGTGCTTTTCGTGTGGTTTTACCAAATTTTATGCAGGGCTTAAGGATGCTATGGCATCCGTACGTGCGCCAGGGCAAAAGTAGCTCAGGACGCCATGGCGTCCATACGTGCGCAACAGGGTTAATGTCCGGTAAGTTGAAGTCTCCAGCCAGCCATATGTTCTTGGAGGGATCAATTTTAGATAGAGATTCGTCAAGGGACTGCAGGTAATCTACGTTAGTGTTTAAGGGCCGGTAAAATGAACCTATATAAAGTGTCCTGCAGCCCTGTATCTGTGTTTTAATCCACACATTTTTTATCTCTGCGATAAGTTCGGTGGATGGTGTTATTACTAGTACTGGCTTCATCACTATGATGACTCCACCGTGGTCTCTGTTCTGTCTGTCTATTCTATGTAAGGTCATAGTACTGTATAGGGACTGTTTGTCGGGAAGACTTCACTGTCCGAAATGTCAGGGCTAAGCCAAGTCTCTGTCCCTATAACAATATCAGGGTCATAAGTCTCAAGGGTGTGGTGAAAAGCGGCTCTTTTGTTAATGATGCTGCGGAAGTTGATGATGAGGGTTCTGAGGGTGGAAGGCTCCCTGTTAGGGGAGTTTTCGGAGGTGGTTGTGGTAGAGGGAGGGCTAAGGGTAATTAAGGAGTTGAGTGGTGCTATGGGGGTTATAGATAAATGAAGCTTGAAGGTAGGATGGTATGGTGTGGAATGATATGGTTGCTGATGCGTCAGGGAGGTCGAGTCATGCAGTCTGTTGTGTGTAGGGGAGGAATAGTCAAGGTCTTGAATATGTCTAGGGATGGTATTAGCTAGGGGTGAGATGGGGTGGTGTGGTATTGTTGGTTGCAGAGGGAAGGTGTAAAGTCAGGGAAGGAAAATGTATTTGAAGTGGGCATCGGATTTAATGAAAGGGAGAAACTATAATTCGGGGCTCCACAATCCAGCAGATCCATGCCAGACTTTGGCCAACCAGCCTGTCAAATGCCGCCGTGAAGCCCCCAACACAGCTGATATGATACCATCCCTGGTGAACGGAAGTATCACAGCAACGATCGCACTGGATGACCCGGTGCCTCCACTTTACTGCACGCCGACAGACTTGGCATGAGAACTTGGGGGCACATGGGCCGGAGTTGACCAAAGCCCCAGTGTCACCACACACAAGAAGTAACAGCATCTGGCCTCGAAAATTCAACTGGTCATTAAATTTAGTTCTGGTTGGCCCGAAGCTACTCATCGTTTGAGAAGTAACCATGCCAGCGATAGCCCATGATCATCATAATCTTCAAAGGGTTAAGCTTACATTCTAGCGCTGTAGATTATATTATTAAGTTAAGGAAGAGTCTGTGGGAGTCAGAGGGTTAATTGAGGTAGCTGTTACCCCTTCGATTCCTACAGATCCTTCTTAAACTAAGTAAAATAATGTAATCTCTAAAATATTATATAAAAATAACCCATGGTACTAAAAGAAGATTACAGAGAGGAGAAACACCTGCAAATATATTTATTTAATGTTCACCTATTTATTTGTTGTTATTTTATTGGTGTTAAATATTCCTGACAAGATCATAATAGTATGTGTGGCGGCACTTATGATACTTATACCTGAGATAAAAGTATTCTGACATATGGTTATGGAAAAAGCTACTCTTGTGATATTTAGCATAACGATTGTAATAGACGAAAGCGTTAGCGTAGTCAGCGAGTAAATAGTAATGGTAATAACGCCCATAGTTATAGTCGGAGTAATCATAATATCGGAAATAGTCCAAATAGTGATAATAATACATTTTATAAAACTCATTAAACTGATCAAAGGAGTAATGGCATAGATACTCATAATTCTCCTTACGGATTTCGGGCGAAAGAGAATCAGTATCTATTGGATCCAAATCTGCGTATTTTGGATCGATGTACTTAATTCCAGAAAAATCCAATGTTTTTACCAGTTTGTCATAGTTCAAAGCGTCCAATTTTACCGCCATTTTGCTATACTCTGAGGCATCCAAATTACAGTCCTCTAAACTTGGAACCTTTATTCTGGACGCCCTGGAATGTGACGACCGAGAGGACACACAATCATCTTCCGGGAAAGATGTCTTATGGGTCTCTCCTGAAGAGTCCACAGTGGCACTCATATAACTTGAAGAATCCACATAGCCACCCGTATCGCTATGCCCCAAAGTACCATAGGGTGAGGAATCCACAGTGGCGTTGGATTCACCATAGACTGAGGAATCCACAGTGGGGTTGAATTCGCCATAGACTGAGGAATCCACAGTGGGGTTGGATTCACCATAGATCGAGGAATGCACAGTGGGGTTGGATTCACCATAGACTGAGGAATACACAGTGGGGTTGGATTCACCATAGACTGAGGAATCCACAATGGGGTTGGATTCACCATAGACTGAGGAATCCACAGTGGGGTTCGATTCACCATAGACTGAGGAATCCACAGTGGGGTTGGATTCACCATAGACTGAGGAATCCACAGTGGGGTTGGATTCACCATAGATTGAGGAATCCACAGTGGGGTTGGATTCACCATAGACTGAGGAATCCACAGTGGGGTTGGATTCACCATAGGGTGAGGAATCCACAGTTGGGTTGGATTCATCATAGACTGAGGAATCCACAGTGGGGTTTGAATCAGAATGGACAGATGAATTCACAGGGGTATTATTAGAATACAAAGAGATTACATCAGCAAATGAACTATAGCTAATATTTGAATTATCCAATGTAGTGTTGGATTTACTGGAGGATTCCAATACGGCGGAATAGCTAGTGTACGATGACGAACTGACATTCTCAGTCTTAGAATTCCAGGCACCCATCTCTTAAAAATAATAAATTCATAAATATTAAAGTATACAGGTATGCACAATAAATTACCAATACCGTTGCACAGAGCGAAAATGGTTAATCACTGTATTATGCACAAGTATAATGTAGGCCTGCACAGAGCTTACTATTGAACCGTTCACTTTGTCCACGTCTGACACTAATGAAGTTCCGTATTCAAGTATTTTCAACTAAGAAGTCAAAATGTTAAGATCATAGAAATATTAGTTTTTGTCTTCTAATTCTCAACGCATAATTTTGGTTGAAGACATAAAATACTGGTAATGATGTTTTTTTAGTTGTAATCAATATAACACTTGGAGTTTATATAAAGAATATATAAATAACACCGCAGATTTGAACATATTTATTTAGTTAGCCATAAAACAAACATACATTTTCTCTTAAAGTCAATTAAAGAAAATTTATATTATTAGGGTAACTATTATATATTATCTAGAGTTCCACACTCTCATTCTTTCACATGTATACCCTTTCATTTGGTCTCCGTCATTCCGCATTAATCCAACCTGGCATTCCCTAGTATTTTCATAATCTCTCTCTTGTGCTACCATTCATGCCTCTCACATTCCAAGTCTCTCTCTCTTCATTGCAGTGTTGCATCTATCTCGCTATTCTAATAATCAGTGTACCTCAGAGCTCTCTCAATGTAAACCACCTCTTCTGTGTAGGGTATGTAGCACCTATCTTTCAACACAATCCCACCTCTACTCTGTGCAACTCTCCAACCCAAGAGTGAAACGATACTCCCAATCTTTCTTTTATTCAACAGCTAAGCTCATCCTATGGTGATGAATTCAGTAATAATGACCATCATACGATCACTTTCCATTTACAATTCAATGGCAACGAACTCAATACCAGCAAAGAGAAGGTCCCAAGAGAGCAAACTTCCGTAAACTTAGAGCAATACTCAAGGAAATCGACTGGAGTTCTATTATTAACAATGATGATCTAAACCAATCATGGAGATTTTTCACCTCCACTTATTCGAATGCAGTACATGAGTGTACCATTAAAAAACCCCGAAGATCACTACATAATAATAGG